>OX451345.1:46424102-46799102 GCA_949629155.1 Myopa testacea | reverse complement strand
GAGATGCCACTGAAATGGAAATTTCAACACGACAGCTACCCAAAACATACCGCAAATTATGTTAAGGACTCTTGTAATTCTAAAGAGGTAATGGTGCTTACTGGCCGGCGCAGTCAACCGATCTAAATCCGATCGGAAACCTATTTTCAATACTAAAACGTTGCGTAGGTACAAGGCGCTTAAAAAATAAGAAGGATTTGGTGACTGCAGTAAAGGAAGAAGGGGGAAACATCCCAAACAGCAGCATTACAAAGCTAATTGAGTCAATACATCGAATTTGTTTAGCTGTATAAAAAATAATGGCTATTATACTAAATATTAGATTAAGTTGCTTAGGTTTTGCACATGATATTTTTAGTTATCTTTGGTTTTCTTTTGATATTTACCGTTATTGGAAAGAAAATTTGTTGTTGTTTTGGATATATAATAAAGACATATTAAGAAGTAAATAAATGTAATTTTCTTTGTTATAACTTAATCGTTAATAATGTTATGGAACTTTTTTCACTGTCACGGGAAATGTTGCTTGGGTTATGCACAATACTGTAGTTTTCTATCTGTATATTAATTTTGTTATAGTTCTTTCCCAGTATAAAGTGTAGATCCATATCAAAATCGGTCTTAAAAAAACGTAATATTTATGTATTTATTACGATTTCAACTCAGCTCCTTTGGTTCCATAAAAGCGCACACATTCACCATAAACTACATACATGTCTAGTTCTTTTATTACTTTTCAATTATATGACTGTCATCATCACTTTTAATCGAAACATCAAAAAAGGCATTTAAAATTCATACGCTTTTTCATGGGCCCATAAAATACGGTTTCCGTTGTTGCTGTTCGCATTCACCAGAAAACCTTCCCATCGGCGACACATGCAGAAGGACAAACACACAGATAGACGGACATTACAACCACCCACACACCTATCGTAACTCATCTTTTGGCTACAAAAACCGTATGTCACCGTTACGTGAGTGGACTTTAATTTGAGCCGCATGCATCAGAGCGCTGAATTGAATGTCGTACTGACTGCGGTTGTAACGCAAGCGTTTCGTCTCGCCTGACGTTGGCGATTTTTTGTGGCTCTGAATCGTCCAGCTCCAGTTTATAGCCATCCCGTTGGCGTAACTGAATAATTCTGTGTCCTGGAAAGGATCGGTTGCAGGTTATCGAAGCAGAACCTGATGGATAGCCAACGAGCACTCAGAGCTCAGAGCCTAAAGGGTGAGCAAAACAAGATCCGGCTGGCTGTGAGCGGAAAACTAACATTTTACGAATATCCTTGCGTAAGAAAAATGGTGAGTATTTTTCAAAATGTTCCGGAAGCGTTGCTCAATTTTATGTTTACTGTTCAATCGCCAGAGCGTTGATGAAGGTCCTTCGTAGATTCTGCTGAGAGGTAGAGGGAGGGGTTGATTTCGCCTGCTTGTCCATCCGCAACTGCGTCATTTAAAAATGTAACCACCACTTATTTTACCATCTCTACGAGCGGAGAATCGAGAATCATCTCCATTGGAGTCATTGAAATCGTAGAATTTGTCGCTTGGGGGCCACTTACGTAACACTTCGCAAGAGTATTCATGTTCTGTTGCCTGCGAGCTGATTTTCTCAAGATTATGTACGACTACTTGAAGGATATCGACGTTGCTGCTTTCACCGCTTCAGTTCTGTTCATCTGCGATTCTGTTTATGATGGCCGGGGAGAGGGAGCGGTAGGGGGAAAGGTAGTTATTTCGGCAACAACAATTTTCCGCGATTAATTTTCATGCTATCGATTCGTTTCGTACCTACACTTCACTACCTCATTTACTTGGGCCAAAATTGATCTCTTTAATTAAATTTCAGGCTTAAAAATGTTCATTTTTTGCATGCGTTACTTTTTCATTATTGGCTTCATTAGCTTTTTAATTTCGTTCTTCTTAAAGTCTTAAGTTCTAAAATATTTTTGGCTTCTCAAAGATCTACACAACAAAGTGGATAAATAATGAACGAACAAATGAACGAATAACCTCTAAAAGGAGGTCAAACTCTCACAACCCCCCCCTCCCCCTCACCCTACCCATCCTTTATCTCCATTAAGCTAGATTCTAAATTTTCTCATCACAGCCACGGATTAAAATCAAAAGCTGTGCCTCTTTTGCATCCTTACACAAGATTACAGTCACAACCGCAACTCCAACTGTGGCAGCAACAACAACGAATAAATACAAAAACAAAATTTAATTATAGTGTCCTTTACAATACGAGTACATGTGGTTTCCATTCCTTATACTGGTGTC
This sequence comes from Myopa testacea, assembly GCA_949629155.1. Lineage (NCBI taxonomy): Eukaryota > Metazoa > Arthropoda > Insecta > Diptera > Conopidae > Myopa > Myopa testacea. The sequence continues at coordinate 46,796,816 of OX451345.1, read as the reverse complement.
AGTGGTCGACGCGAGTCGGTTCCAGGAAAACTCGAGTTTCAATTAAAAATATTTTCCTTTGAAATGATACTGGAACATGGAGGATTTTAGCATCGAGGAAGATAATAGAAATCCTTTGTGTGTGTGTGTGTGTCTAATAAACGAGCTTCTATTTTCATAGAGTAGACAATCCTGAAATAAGCTTTTTTCCTGGGTGAGTTTTGTGAGTGATTTCGAGTTTGTGGTTTGCTCAGCACGTTGGAAGACAGAAAAATGTTATTGAAAAATAAACAATGTTTAATGAAGAGTAACACGATTGTGTAAAACCATCTCTCTAAATCTCTGAATAGATCGAGACCTCAAAAGGTTCCATTTGAATGAATTGTTAGAAATGGCAAACAATCGAAAAAGTACAACAACAATAACTCTCTTTAACAACTATTTGTTCTATATTTCATTTATATGGTCATTAATCTAAAATTCTACTGTATAACCCTGTAAAAAAATTAATTCATTACAATAACAAATTGAAACTCAATAACGTTGTTCACAGATGGAGTTCTAAAAAGCCATCGAATTAATTAGAGGGTGCAGGGTATTTGAGCTTCGGCCAGGACTCTTTCTGGTTTTTCTGCTTTCTTTTCTTCTTCTCTATTGATTTTTATATTGCTGTAGTTCATAAAAAGTGTTGTTTATATTTATGATCAAGATATTTATATCAAAAGATCTACTTTACTCGATATACGTTTGTATGTACATGAATTTACTCAAAACTCAAAACTTATAGTCTTTGACAAAAAATATGCAAAAATATTCATCGGAATTCAATTTAAATGCTTTCTTCATCCTTTATTCTTAAATCCAAGAGGTTTTGCATACGTATATAGGGGAAAACCACGAGAATCGGGAATTTATTATGCCGAAACGTTTGTTTTCGAATACTCGTACAAGTTCACAAGTAAATAAGAAAAGCTCTGTGTTTGTTGAACCGGAAAACCACGCAGCAACAAAAATGCTCAGGATCAAAATCCAAAAGTAAAACAATAGCGAGTGAAATGAATGTAAAAACCGCTTTGTTCTGTACAAAATAAGGTTCGGGTACCAGAGGGTGGCGGATGGGGGGTTGGTTGGGGGAGATTGGCTCTGTCGCTAGGAAGTGGAAGTTATCTATACAAAAAGTTATCTCCATCGAAAGTTGTCCTCGCAACAAACTTGTTTCAAAATACAAAAACGTATCTTTACAAAAACCAAGGAAAAATGAGATAAAAGATAAAAGCAAACGCAGTACAACGCAACGCCAACGGATAAAAGGATTCAGTAGCACGCGAAAGCAAGCATATCGTGTGTAATGGAAATAAAAACAAGAGCAAAACAAAACAAAAACAACAACAAAAAAACAAAGCATTGAGCTTCATGATGCGAAACTCGTTTAAAGTTGCTAAGAAGTGGCTATGATGGGGATGATATGAGGTGGTCCTGGAATTGCGTTGTGTGGAGGGAGGGACCTGGGGTGACGGGGGGTTTCAGATGATTCTTGCATGATTTGGCGCAATTGAAATTCAGTAAAGTGTTCGCATTCGTTTTGCATTCTTTGCTTTTGTTGGCCTTTCGCTTCATTTCCTGCTTAAGTTTTGCGGAATCGAGCTAAGCTAATGAATCGGCTTACATTGCGAGCTGCCACACTCACCACAGCACTGTGCTAACCTTAACTTATGCACGAATGTTAAGACTCTATGTATTGTATGTACATATGTATGTCTGTTCTGTTCTGTCGGTTGGGCTACACTACCTTCAGCAGTTAGCTACACTGTTATAAGCTCAGCATGAGTTGTGTGCGGGAGAGGAGGCACGCAGTGAGTTAGTGAGTGTATAAGAGAATGCGTTAGGAATGACTGTCGTGTGAGTGAGGAAGCACTCAACGAACGAACAGCGAGTGAGTGGTGTGAGTAGCGGCATGAACTCCGAAAGAATGTTATTCATACCGTTATGAAATTTTTCAAGTCAATTAGATCTCAAAGGATCATCTCACATGAAACACGATATCAAAGAAGCGCCTTCGTTTTTTATTAAATTTTTTTTTATTAAATTTTGCTTATTAAAAAATTGCTTATTTTGTGAAATAATTTTGAGAATACTTAAAATGGAAACAATAAAATAAAATCACAAAAATACATACACTAAAAACTGAATTCTATAATAAATTTCATACGCAAAAATAAATTCTATGCTGCCACAAAATTTCTCAAATAAAAAAAAAATAATAAACAATTTGCTGAAAGTAGGGCATAAAAAAAAAAAACAAAAAAAAAAGGAAATATCAGGTATTTTAATTAAAAATTTTATATGAACTATTATGAGTTTAATATTGAGCTCATTATTTTTATTATACGTATTTTAGCAGAATTTAATTGAATGGGCATTTCTAAAATCTCCAACATCGATTTACCGCTGGCTAAAATATTTCTTTTATGACCTCAACCTTAATTTATATTGTATTTAAAATAAAAACATTCACCAGAGCGAGATTATGTGAGAGAAGCTAAGTAGATTAGATCAGATTTAAATGAAGTTATATTATAAGAATGTATAGATTATGTTGTCAATCTAACTGAGGAAGTGATTAACTGAGTAGATTTCAAAAAAGTATTTGAAATTACGTTATTTACCACAGAGTAGCAAAGTGTAAACGAAGCCTCACTTCCTTCACCTGGCGAACGTGCCACGTGTCAAAGTGCAGTAATAAATAATGCGGCACTAAAAGTTTTCACCAACTAAAGTCGAACTAAACTAAAACATCAAATAAAAAACAATGTGCAGAGTATAAAACGGAAGTGTTAAAATAAGTTTCCGTTGTTGGTGTTGTTGTTGTTGTTGTTGTTGTTGTTGTTGTAGGTGGTCAGTGGTCGTCGTTGCAGCTGATTCAGGGAAAGAATCATAAATATATTGCTGACGAAACAATTAAAAAGGAAGACTAAAAATATAATAAAATACTACGCAAACACTCGCAAATACTATGAACCGGGTGAAATATTTACGTTAAGCTTTCGTCTATTTAGAATAAATAAATACGCATATAAAAAGGCGTAAATATGGCGTCGGAAGAGCCTTCTCCCCCTTCCCCCCCACCCCCTCATGTAACGTGGTCTATATTTCAGTGGCATAAAGTACAAAAACCTCGTCTTTCGTTTTTACATTTTCGTTTTTATCGCTTTGCTGTTCTCAACGACGGCAAAGTTTTCCGGATTGCAGGGAAAAACAACATAAATATTATTAGTCTGAGTTGGGTTTAAAAATATGAATGCGCAAAAACAGAAAATAAGCGCAAAATTCCACAGAAGTAAACGAGGACCAACGAAGCAAGGAAGCTCAGGTGCATAAATTGCATAAATTTTGCTCAGACATAAAATGGAATGGAAAACGAAAAACGGAAAATGAGTAAAGAGAAGAAGAAAAACATGAAGAAACGGAAAAGAAGAAGGAGAAGAAGACAATAAAATAAGAATCAACAACAGAAATCGTTACCCAAACGGATCTGCAACGGATCCAATCTATTGGATTTACCATATATACGGATATACAGTCTATACATGGACCTGATCTACAATATATACGGATCTGGTCTATATACGGATCTTATTTTTATACCGATCTTATCTACATAAGAACTTGATCTCTATACGGATATGTTCTATATATTCTTATCTGATCTAAAGCACAATTTTTTGGCTACGAAAACTACTCGAAAAGTATTCAAAAGTATTCGAAAAACATTCATAAAAGTACTTGAAAAGTATTCGTAAAATACTCCAAAAGTATTCAAAACCAATAATTTTTTTGCAAATAATTTAACATACATTCCACAAAAGACACCTAAATGTATACAAAAAGTTTTCAAATAAAATTTCACCACAGGCCACAGAATTTATGCAACACTTTTTGGAGAAAAAGTACGAGTACAGTAAAAATAAATTATTTTTTTTTTTTGTATTTGTTTCTTTATATTTTTTTCTTGAATATTCATAATTTTTGTTCACATATTTTTATTTTTATTTACTTTTTTCTATGACAAAATAAACAACAAACTGTTGCCTTTGTATTAAATAAACACACACAAAAAACAAGAAATACACCATCCAAAATATCATGCACTCTAACGTAAAGGAAGGATTTTTTGTTGTTGCTGTATTCGTCGTTTACACAAGAAGCAAGAGCAAAAACGAAGAATTTAAATCATAGCGAAAAAAGAGGAGGAAAAAAGGCACAAATATGTAGCTAACGAAGCACGCGTTCGCATACTAAACAAACACAGACACAAACACACACACACGCCTACCTTTTATAAGCAACTCATACATTCACATAAACAACATGGTTGTGTACATGTCGGTCGCAGTGGCGATCAACACAACAGCGATGCTGCCTGCAACGCTTTGGGCGGGCAGCTTATGCAAAACACAGCACAAAATAAAGTCGAACAACTAAAAGTATGCAACAGTTTTTGTCCTTCATACACAAATCGAGAATAGAGCAATGTTTGCACAGGCATCAGGAAACCAAGCAAGAAAGCCCCCTTTACTCATTACCACTCACATTCAGATGGTAATGCACTACAATTGTAATGCTTTTATACTCTACATCCGATGGTGAAAGGGTAGGTATGTAAATTCAGTTTGTCCTTCCGTTTTTAAAGCACAGAAGGAGGCGTGGCAGTCTTCTTTTGAAATATAATTCCCAGACGTTATTTATTAGGATAAACTACTCCCGGAAATGGGCGTAATCCTCCCACTTTTACATTATCTATCCTATTCTGAGACTAAACTGAAACAAATCCTAGTAGATGTGTGACAATATAACAAAAAATAAGGGATATACTTCAGTATTAACAGTATAGAGTATTCTACGGAGTGTGGGTGTGGTCCGCCCTCTCTTGCATTATCTACCAACAACAGGTTTATCATTGATCGGACAACAGATCGGAGTAAACTACAATACTAATACAAAATGTAATTCGCACACATTTGGTAGCAAAAATATAAATCCGATCAAGTAGTTTCGGGCGTGATTCCGCCCACTTTTATATAATAAAACTCATAAAAGATTTTCATTAATAGTTTTGCTTTGGTAGCATCTGAGCATTGAATATCTCTACATCTAAAAACGATATATTGTACTAGTATAACTCATCCCAAGGTAGGTGTGAACCGCCTACTTTTACATGCGTTATAAAGTTCAATTTTTTTTCCTACTGGGCATGTCGCTTGAATGATTGTCTAACGCTTTAATGTAGTACGTTCGTGTGCATGTGTGTGTGTGTTCGTTTGGTTGGATGTGGTGTCGTGTCATGTGGATGGTGATATGTGTGTGTTTGTGTGTGCGTGTGTCTGTATGTGTGTATGTTCTTGATTGTGAATGTAGCTAAACAAATAATCCTTCAAAAACCCTAAATTTCCTGAAATTATTTAAGTTGACACAACAAATCCGAGAACTAGTTAAAAAATCTTCAAAAATCGAGGGAACGAAACTTCAATTCAATGCTTTAATGATTAAATGGTTTTCTAAATTCAACTAAATTTTTATAAATAGTATTTAAATTTTGGACTTTTGAGGTTAACTAGTGAAAGCTATTTCTTTTTCTGTTCAAATGATTTATGAAATGATTTCAAGTGAGTCGATGAATGATGTTGAATTTTGAAATATTTGATATAAATACAAAAATCAACGTCACGCTTTTTTCTCCATCTCTTTCTCTCTCTCTCTCTCTCTCTCTCTCTCTCTCTCTCCCTCTTTCTCCATATGTTAATGAAATTAAATTTTACTCACACACACACACACACAGACTCGTGGTAAATTGAAGTGAAATGTTTCATATGCAAACCCTGCCAAAGCGTAAAAACGAAATCCCATTTATTCAATTTTTTCACTTCTTTTTTTGTTCTCATTCTCATTTTCATTTCGGTAGTCATTCGGAAAAATACTGTATCAAATATTTACAGTATCTACACGAAACCGGAAAAAAGAGAAGCGGGGAGAAACACAAAAGCATCCACGAGAAAATGAATTTTAATGAAGTTGAAAGAGAAGACAAGATTCTGTGATCGGAAGAAGGAAAATAAAATGCTGAAGCTTAAAACGTTTAAAAACTCGAATCACGTTTTGCCGCAGTCGATTGGATGCACCGCCATCTTTCGAAGCTGTTCATATTTAATTCAATGAAGTTACCAAATCGATATTTGAAGGGCGAATAGACGATAATCTCTCTTAATTGCTGTTAATAAAAAACTTAATCAACGTTCAACATTGAATTAGAATCGAACGAGGGGAGGAAAACAAAGAATAATGATTCTAAAAACAGAACGAACAGAAAGAAAATAACAACAACAATTACAACAACAACGGAAAGAAGAGGAATTACAGCAGCAAATATATTGTATAAAAGAAATTACACGGCAATTTATTGTGTATTGTAAGTTGGCAACACTGTCTGCTTCAATACTTAATTTGGAATTAATTTGCTGCCCTATTTTTGACATGACGAAAAACGTTTTTCCTGAAGTGAGTAGAAAACTTTTTACAGCGTAGAATTATTGTTGTTCATTTAACTGACATAAAAAATAGATGAAAAAGAGAAAAATCACAAAAACAACAATTAAAACGGGAACACGGATAGCATCAACAAACGAAACACAACACAACACAACAAGGGCCGATGTCAGACAGCGCCTCATGAGACTGCAATCACTTGCTCTGATTAGCGTGCACGCATCGTGATGATTCGTCTAACAGCACCGTTTGTTTTTGTATATTTCTGTAATCTGCTTGACCACTTTAATTGAATTATGTACCCTGATTATAGTCGAAACACAAAACTTCTAACAAATAGAAATACAATCCTCACTCTCCTTCAAATCGATTCTGGAAACTTCTGGTACCAAAGTTCTATGAATTCTTTTGCATTTTCTTCCGCCAACACTACACCATTCAACACACTTACGTTAGCTTGTGAAAGTGTTAGAGTGGCTTACTTGCTGTACACTCCTTGTGGGTGTGTCTGTGTGTGTATTTTGCAGAAAAAAACCAGCAACAAAAAATCAGTGTAAACGAAGAGGCGGGTTCTGGATTTTTTTTTTGCAAGCAGCATATTTATATGCATCATCAATTTTTGTTGCAACAGCTGCAGCTGCGGCCGGTGCAAATTGCAATCGTTGCACGTTCCGGGTTTTAAAGTTTCTCTTACTTACGTTGCATTACGTAACATGTAACGTAACATTCCAAGAGTGATACTCCGTCATAACGACTTGCAGTGCTATTTAATAATGATCTTGTACATGAATTTAAACTGAACCACATTTCTCATTAATTATTTATAATCCACCTCAAACACGCCCAACACGCCCCCCCCCCCCCGCCCACCCCTTTCTATTACATTGCATTTTTATCGTTCTTTTTAAAATGATGGCAGCACTTATTTAATACACTGCAGTTGTTCTGTAATCGATGAAACTGTAGTGTTTCTTTGTGACTTTGCCAACTATTTTATGCTCTGCGGGAGTCTCAAATGCATCCGATCCACCTCCGCTTCACCGCCCCTCGCTTCCCGACCCCTTCACTGCCAAGCAATTGAACTGCTGTTCGTGCGGTCACCGACGTGTGACTTCGACTGTGTTCGTGCGCTGACTTCTGAAGTCTTATTTTAAAATACACCCTTTCTTGCAATTTTACTGCCACACACCGCACTCCTCTCGCACCCCCCCCCCCCCCCCCACACTCAGCATTCCACTGCTTATTCTTTACACGTTTCACTCATTTCACACTCGTCCTTCTCAACGATGTCCTTGCATCGTTCGTGGCATGTTTGAGCCACGTTACTCCTGCAGCAGAAATGAAATGATTTTGAGTTCATATTTTGTTCTCTATTTGAAGGCTTTGTTAAATGAGTTCCACCAAATTGTTCTTCCTTTCTTTCCTTGCCTTTCCTTCCTTTTCCTTTCTTGTGCAATCGGGATTTTGATTAAACTTTGCCAATCATAAAACTGCACATCATTTATAAGATATACCTAAATTAACTCTGTAATGCACTACAGTATACATTGCAGAGAAATATAGTATTGCTGAAGATTAAGCCTCCTTAAGAAAGAAGGTTATACGGTACATTACGCGATTCTTTTTACGTCTTGCGTTTTCTTACCACAAGACAAATTTTACTCTCTCGTCATCTGTAGATTAACATTGAAATGCTAATCTCATCACTGAGATATATCATATCATTGATATACATTACATACTCGTAGATATTTCCTTGCAATTTAAAATTTAATTTATTATTTATGTAAATTTCTACGCAAAGATATTTTCCAGTCAACTGCTTTCACTGCTGTCAGAGTTTTTATCGGTTTATTTAATTTATCTCTTGACATGGAATAAAATTATCATAAATGTATGTAAAAAAAAAATACATCACGACAATTACGCGGAATTTCTACGTCTTTGCTGGTCTAGTTGTGCTGTTTAGCTCTTAAGAAGGTACAAACACACACAAATTCACACACATACACATATGCAATAGTATATACACTCATAAGGGGCTTAACCACACATTAAAGAACGCTCACAATCATACACACTCTAACGGAGAAAAAGAAAGGAAGAAAGGAGGAAAAAGAAATTAAGAAAGGAATAAAGGATGTGAGGATGTTCAGGTTAAATCCATAAAGTGGTACAACCCCCCCAAAAAAACACACACACACACTTAAAAAACATTTCAAAGCACAAATTAAAACAAACCCAGTCGACACGAAGGATGCGCACCGGGGATTCACTCAATTCAAATCTTCTCCTTTTCATTCCTTCAGTTCCATCGATGTAATCGTCATGGGTTCACCTTACTTTTCACTCACACACACACACACAGATATACTCACACACACTTGCAATATTTCTTAGTTCTTTTGCTTACCTTGCATCAATGCGTAGAGCAGCAAAATGATCCTTGCGTCAAATGTTGAAATCATTTTCACAGCATAATCAATATTTTAATCGAACTTTTTTTTATATTTTTTTATTATATATTATATATGATATTTTCGATTATTTCACTATTTATTGTTTTCGTTGTTGTTATGTTTTTCTATCTATTTGATGCTTTTTCCTTTTTTCTGTTTAAGTTTTGAACAGAATTTGATGATGGAATCTCTTGAAAACTGAATCTGTTATTTTTTTCCTGTGTGTGGAATGTCATTCGAAAAGTTTTTCCCCCCCAATATAAAAGTTCTTGTTTGTGATTCTTTTTTATTTCAAGATTTATTTCACATTCCTCAAAAACGCTGAGAGACAAACATTTTTGCCTTTTATAAAATAAACTGGAGCTTTTTTTGATTTTTTGTTCTGATTGTTGTTGTTATTATTGTTGTTTTTGTTGTTGTTGTTGAATCCTTGAAATGTTCTCAACTCATTTATGCACAGCTGATTTTTTGCTTGTTCTTGTTTTTCGAGTTTTTATATGAGTCTTTTTGTCTGCCTGGTTGTCTGTCTGCCTGTTGGTCTGTCTGTCTTCCTGTTGGTCTGTCTGTCTGCCTGTTGGTCTGTCTGTTCGCCTGTCTTTCTGTCTGTTAGGTTGTCTTTTTTTTCGTTTGTTGGTTTGCCTTTCTATAACTTTCACAATTTCTTATTCCACAGCTTGTCATTTTCATGCTTGTCCTGTTTCCAAAGCAGCCTCAAAGGCATCGCGTCCCGTTTACTTGAATTTACATGGCTGCTCTGTCTTGCATCTTCTGTTGCTGTTGTTTTTAGTGTCTCTTTCATACGTTGAGTGCTTAAGGATTCCTCTCGTTTTGCAATTTTTGTCCTTGTCCTCGTCTTTGTTTTCGTTTTCATGCTCGTCACTCTTCTTTATTCACCGCCGACGTCACTAAACAGTTTACCGTTATAGCATTAAATGGTTGGCTTGATACGACATCGCATAAATTCGGTTGGTCAGAAGAATTGCAAAATAGTTTATTTTCGTTACACTTTCGAGTGATCAGCTTTGCATTCTAATGAAGTCAAGTACGCAGAATCGTAGCCCTGTAAAGAGTGGTAAAAGAAGTATATTATTAAGTGTGTTACTGAAGGGTTTTCATGAAGAAGATGATGATGAATACACGATATTATTTAGTCTCACACTTTCGCAGGTATTAAAGAATCTTCAGAGAATAAAGGAAGGCAGAAGATGATGATGATTGATGATGTTTATTACATTTCTTATTCATAACGTGAACAATTTTATTATTTAACAATTTTTCTTCTTATTTTTATTTTCCTTAAGTAATATTTGCTTTAAAAGTAAACACATAATATTGAAGTTCTCTTTATTGTATATACATACATCCATGCATATGTTTATATATATGAGTATATGCATAAAATTTTTACGCTTTTTGAGGACATAAAATAACAGCATCCGTCTACCGGGGAGATGAATGAGAAAAGAAAAAAAAGAAATCTCAAAAACAATAGAAAGCAGAATTGACTGCATGTTCTTTTAACTGTTCAACGACTCCTTACGACGACTTTCGTCTGCTGACATTGTAAGCAGCACGAAACAATATGTCTGCCTCAGTTAAACACACGCACACACACACACACACACACAGACATGTACACATTCGTACATCCATACACACTCTCAGACACTCAGTCTCTGAAACACTCTTCCGTTTCCGAGCTCTTTTCTTCGCTGTACTCGTGAATATGGATAAATGTTTTAACTCTGCACTTGTTTGCACATCCTCATGCACTCATTTTTGCATGTACGTGTGTGTGTGTGTGTGTGTGTGTGTGTATAAACATGTATGTACCGGGAACCTTACCCACTGAGTCTGCTGTTAGATGCCATGATTGCCGGGGGAGAAATCATAATAATAATAATAATAATAATAATAACGATACCTGGTTTAATGTTGCTTTCACTCACGTTCATTCTATATGATTACTTTTATTTTTTTGTTTCATTCTACTTCTACATCAGATGGGTTGTGTGTGTGTGTGTGTTTATTTGTTTGTTCTTCTTTTATCCCTGGCTGAAAGATATCACACTTTGTCCGCAGACATACAGAATAAATACATCAAAATGTTTCAGCTGATGTCTTGTTATTTGTACAGATTCGCGGTGAAAGCATTCACACTTTTTCCATCCTTATTCCATTCACTTATCCTTTTCTATAAATTCCATTTATTTATTTTTAAAATTTCTATTATTTAGTCTTTTTTATAATTTCCATTTATTCCTTATTATAATTTATTATTATATTAATTTTACTATTATTATTATACATTCTGAAAGCTTTCAGTTGAGCAAGTTTTTACCAAAAGTCACGCTTCTACTGGGCCGAATACTATTAAAATTCATATTAAAATTGTTTTTAAATTTAAATTTTTATTTACTTTTATTCATTTATTCAGTTTTTTCTTTTTGTGATCGTATTTAATTTTTCCTATTTTATTGTACTTTCACTTAATCAATTTTAATCACTTTTCACTCTCTGTAATGAATTATTTACTCGAAATATCAGGATTGTTTTACTTTTATTTATACTTTTTTTTAATCAATGTTAATGCTTTGATTAAACTTTCGTTAGTTCATGATTCTGCATCATCATGAAATGTGTACTTATTTCGCATTTCATTTCGTCCTGCGCTAAGTAAAAGTGCAAAAACAACAACAACGACTGCGTGATGACTTCATAACTTCAGCTGCACTCTACTGCACTCAGCAACTTGGCAGAAGTGTAGCATAAACAATACGAAAGCGCTGACTTATTTTAAAATCTACAAGCGGAGTAGAGTACAATAATCATGAGGATATCCCAGCAGTTGTTTGTTCTCTCTGTATGTCGTTGTTGTTGTTGTTGTTGTTGTTGTATATCCATGTATATATGGGTATGTATGCGGTCGATCTATCCGCTCTGATGTCGCTGGCAGCTGTGCCCGGTGTCGGTCGGTCGCTCTACGCGACAAAATGGAAGCGTGTTCAGTGATGAGCCGGAGCATGTAACGGTGCATTATAACGGTAAGTTTATTTAGAGAGAAGATTAGATTTAATGAAACTTTGAAGCACTGATTAGTTTTCCAGAATTAATTAAATTAACTTCAATTAATGTGAAATTTTCGCTGTGATTTTTCTTGTATTTAACGATGTAAAAAACTACAAATCAAGATATGTAAGTATTTCGTAACATGCTCTTTAATTGTTTAAATCTATGAAACACCCAAACAAATTTAATCTATTTTCATAAAAAATGGCTGCTTTTAATATATGAGTAATAAAAGAACAAAAGTTTTATTTTCTAGTGAAAATAAACGAATGTCAACAATTTATCATCATTGAAGAACTTTAAAAAAAAACACGTGAAAAAAACAAAAATAAAAAATAATGATAACCATATATTAATCAAGAACAAATCCTTTGTTGCTTCGATCATTTTTCATACTTTAAACTGTCATCAGTTTCAATACATTTCAGGATTTCGTTCGGCGACTTTTTGCACACGAAAAGTCAATAAATTTTCTGTCAATAGTTTTTCTCCCAAAAGGAACATCCAACAAAGTAGCGAACAGCCACCACAACCACAAGCAGATGTAAATAAAGCTGTGTTGTTGATGTCCTTGCAGCGTGTATGAAAAAAACGCTCCGTGCCTTCCTTCGTTCTTCTCTTATCTACCTGTTGTTGTGTCTCCTTTCTTTCATCGCAAAGTTTTTCGTGTACTTTCATGCTTAGATTTAAGAGGGTTGGCACCAGGGAGGGGGTGAGGGGGGGGGGGGGGGGGTTTGTGTATAAAGAGAAAAATAAGTCGCTTCAATTTTACTGGAACGTGTTGAGGAAAAAAATACACATAATTTTGAATATATTTTTGATGAAGCGAATTTTGCTTTATTTACATTTAGTTTATGAAATTTAAAATGGTTTACAAAAAACATATTCTTCAAATATTTAAACAATTCTTTTATAATTTCATCATATCTTAAAGTTACCGGTAACATTACCGGTACAGACATATTTGTCATCTTTCCCTCCTTTTGAATTTGCTACTGTGAGTGAAGTTGAGATTGGGTACTGCGTATCTAAGCTAACCTCCAATGCGGTAGGTGCTGATGGTGTCTCTATTAGATTTATAAGGATAGTTTTACCGTTTATCTTAGCTCCACTGACGCACATAATCAATCACAGCTTAACCTGCTCCAAGTTCCCTGATTTATGGAAAACTGCTATTGTAGTTCCCATTGCCAAATCTCCTTCTGCATCTGATCCTGGTGACTTTAGACCTATAAGTATTTTGCCAGCATTGGGAAAGGTCCTCGAAAGGATCATGTATGTGCAAATGTCCGCATTTTTAACCTTGAATAATCTTTTATCCCCATTGCAATCAGGTTTCAGGGCTGGCCATAGCTGTTCAACCGCAATACTGAAAATTTCTGATGATATCAGAATACCTTATGATCAAAATTTCTTAACATTTCTGTGCCTTATCGACTTTGCAAAAGCCTTCGACTCTGTGGATCACACTTTGCTCTGTGATAAGCTTAGAATTAGTTTTAATTTTAGTGGTAGAGCTGTTCGTTTACTATCAAGTTACCTTGAGGGTAGAATGCAGTGTGTAAGAGTTGGTAGCAGATTCTCCACAATGAAAATGGTCACCACAGGAGTTCCGCAGGGGTCAATTTTGGGTCCCCTGCTGTTCTCTATATTTATCAATGATATTTTCTTGGTTTGTAAGCATGCCTCAATACATGCTTATGCCGATGACATACAAATTTATTTGTCTAGACCTCTAAATCTTATTGAGGAGCTGAGTAATAAAGTTAATCTGGATCTCGCCGCACTTAACAATTGGGCTGCTTCTAATTTGCTGCGCATAAATCCTGCCAAGTCTAAGGTTCTGCCAATTATGAGGAGGGTCAGTGGGTTTGATAATTTTCCCCCCTTGTTTGTTGGCTCCACTCAGTTGGAGTTTGTAAGCAGGATAAAAAACCTTGGTTTTACTCTAAATTCTAAGTTTACATGTACTGGCCATATTAATGGCTTTGTCAGAAAGATCTACGGAATTTTAAGGTGCTTGCGTTCTTCTGCGAGTTACACTCCTCTTGAAACTAGACTAAGGCTTGTTAAGCAATTGATTGTACCCCACTTTACGTTTTCTTGCACTGTTTTTAGTCGTCTTGATTCTCAGTCGCAGCACAAGATCCTGGTGGCATTTAACAATGCTGCAAGGTATGCTTATGCTGTCCGGCGTTTTGATCACATCTCGTTGATGAGTAACGGTATACTTGGGTGTGGTTTGATTGAGTATTTAAATGTTCAGAATATTATGTTTTTGTATAAGCTTGTGCATACTAAAAGCCCTCGATACCTTTATGAAAAACTCCAGCACTTTCATTCGACCAGGTCCCTTAATTTTATTGTTCCCAGGTGCACTTTTCTCAACAGCAGTAGATTCTTTTTCGTTAGCACCATTAGGCTTTGGAATTCTCTGCCGCTACACTTAAGACAGATGTCGTTGGGGGGCCGCTTCAAGCAAGCTATAGTGCAGTATTTTTCTACGTCCTAATTGCATGGTGTTCGAACATTCTTTTCTTTTATCCTTCACTATCATTCGTTGCTCTCTATCTTCTCCTACTTTCTTATTAACTCTTGTTTCTAATTGCTGTTTTAAGTTAAGTTAAGTTATAGTTATAATTGTATAATTTTAAGTTACATATATTTAAGTTTTTTTTGTTACGTGTAATATATGTTGCTAGTACTAAAAAAGACGTAGGTCTTAGCGTACATTTAATATTGTGAATAAATTGAATTGAATTGAATTGAATAAAAACTGGATATTTCGACACTTTTAACAAACAGCATCGTATAAAAAGTGTTTTTTTCGATGTATAAACAAATTTGCAAATCAACAAAAAAACAACACACACACATTCACACACACACACACACACACATATACACATCCATATTCACATTCACTCGTATGTTTGCATTCGTGCCTCACTCTATCAAATCTCATCACTTTGTCAACTTTTAAAAAGCCGACCTGTTTACATGTCACTGTCACATGTCATGTTAAAAAAAGCATCACTCAGTAGCTAAACAAAAAAAAAAAAAAAAAACTTTTTGTTTATGGACAAAAAATGCAGCTAAAATTTTGCAATCTACATATGATCAACTCATCTCACTCAGTGAGCAAACACAATGCGGCGAACCGGCGATGGTCGCCGAGCTGGCGTCGTCTGTCGTGAAATGCCTCTAAAATGAAAGAGATAGAGAGAAGATAGTGCCTAGCTTTCACCAAATCAAAACACATTTCAATTTAAAACAACAAATACAAACAACAAACAAGAGAGAAAACCAGTGGTGTTGGTTTCCAAAGACCTCACTGAAGGGTGAGGGACAAAATAAGTCGCCGTCGTCGATCGCCATCGCCTCATTTTGGGCGGACAGTTATTGTTCCAGAAGCGCTCACTTCTGGTGCCACCTGAGAGAATAGCAAATGATTTTGTCTCTGCTCGTCACGTCTTTCGTAGTTTTGATTTCACTAATTGGCTCACTCGCTCCAGAATCTAATCAACAAGTCGAAATCTACATCGAAATTCACAGACGAGTAACTAAAACAACAACAACGCCGTGTGTAAACTAAAAAGGTAGTTCAGGCAGCTCTTTGAGTGAGTCAGAAGGTTATTCATTGAAATTTCTGTACAACACTTCTGCGTCGATAAAGCAGTGCAACACGGAGTCTAAATTATTCAAAAGCTACCAAAAATTACAATGCAATTGAAAATAAATTGCGTGAAATGTGAATAACAAGGAATAAGTGAATATAAGAGCAATAGTAATAATTTTAACAATAATATACATATGTAAATAGTAAAAAAATTAATAATAACAAAATACAAATACAATTATTGTTAATTGAACACAACAAATGAACACAAATACGTAATTAAAATAAAATAAAAGCTAAAATTAAACAAAATAAAAATCATTAAATCTACGAATAAAGGCCAAAAGCAAACAGCCAACCAAACAAACAAACGCTGAATAAAAACACAATAAAAAAGATTCAGAATCTTCATTGAAAAGAATTTAATGAATTTTTTCAATTTTTGAAAGTACAAAATCCGTATTATTTAAATAACGCAACTTTATTTGTGGTCATTTTTTAGTTCGTGTCGTATTTTTCTCTTCATTCCTTGAGCACAATAAAAAACAATAAAAGCGACGATATATCAAATCAAATACAATATAAAAACCCGTATCGAAAAAATGTGTCACGCAGAATTTATTGCAGAAGTAAAAAGTACGATTTTAAAATAAAAAAACTCAACTCGATGGATGTGTGTGGAGTCTGTACGGGAGAAATTTTCTCTCTGCAGTTCAAATAAACTACAGCAAACAAGCGGTGGCAAACAAGTGTGACAGCAGTAATTCACATTTTATTGTACTTTATACAGTTACAGAATTTATTTGCTCTTTGCTTTCAACTCTGTCGATTTTAACTCCCTGATTTAAAAGCAAAATAAAAAGACACCCTGAAAGATACCCTACACGATCTTATTCGCTATGGTATAAACGTGGGCGGGTCACACCCATATTTGAATACATATATAAAATTTATCATTATTAGAGATGTAAAAATAATCAATTTTCTTTCGTAACTCGTTGCTAGAACAAATCTATGCGAAACTCTTCTATAAGGTGAAATAAATACAAGTGGGCGGATCACGCCTACTCTTGGCAGGACAGATACTCTTGATACTAAGCATTCTGATACTAAATTTTGTCTTCGTAGCTCACTGCAATCTGTTCAACGGAAAAACTAGGCGTGTATATCAACCGATTTTGCTCATTTACAATCCCAACTTCAAACTTTGTTGAAACTTATAACATTTCATTTTTTTAATATAGAGATTAAAAATTAACCCCACAAAAAAAAAGACCCCGAACAAGCAAATTAAAGCTTTAAATGTTTCATTTTAAGCACACACACATAAATAACTCAAATAAAAACTACAATATAACCTAAAAATAAAAATTTGGCCTATAAACATTTTGCGCCAAAACGTGTCCGTGAACTGAAAACGTCGAATCATTTTACGACGTGCTTTTTGCTGCTTTTACACCGAAAATGCTGCGATTTAACGATTGAACACAGATTGAGCAGAAATGGATTTTCAACATCGATCTCGACGCTACGAGTGGCTCGAGGCACCGAACGAGGCAACCTCTTAACTCATGCTGTTGATTCCTGCTTCAGCGAAATTCCCAAATGAATGATTTAAAAATAAAAAAATGTGTTATTCTTGGTAATAAAAACTTTACAACTTCATTTGATTGAATATATAATAGAATTTCAACTTTTCCCAGTTTCCTTAAAGAATTTAGAAGGAGAGAAAAACGAGGAATTAAAGAAGAACACGATGAAGATGTTGATATTTTTATCGTTAACTTTATTTTATTTTTTCTGATTTTGTTCATTGAAGAAGACAGAATAAAAAAAAAATTCATCATCGTGACATCATCGTGTAATGTGACATTCACAAATATTCACAAAACTGTTCATTAGTAGGAACTGATGTCTGATGACTTGACACAGTCTTCATTCACTTCACTACTTTTACTCAAAATAACAACTCGCACTAAAGACGCAAACGTTAGGAATCAAAATCGAAGCGAATCGTAGAGGGGAAAAACGTGAGAGAGAGAGAGAGAGAGAGAGAGAGAGAGGGAGAGTGAAATGGAGACGGAGAGGGTGCCAACAATTAATCTTCATCACAACGCAATCATACGTGTTCTCTGAAGCCGAATGTCAAAGTGTCCAAAAGTCCTTTCAGTTCATTTATTTCGAGGCTGTCGAGGTGACACCCATCGCTTTGTCGCATCCGCACCCAGCTGAGCAAAGCAAAGGATTTCATGGGCAAGGGGGGCGAAGGGGGGAGTGTGGTCCCCGCCATTGAGAGATATAAATTGGACTTTTTTTAACTGTAAAAATAATATCAATGAAGTATAACTAAAACTTTCACTCTATAATATACATTCTATTGTATTGGTTAATATAATTATTAATTCACTATACTATCTATAAATAGAGTGACTGTCAACTGTCACTGGATCTAAAAGTGAGGCACTTGACCTCTATTTTTGGCATTTTTGTCCCATTCTTGGTTCAAGAGATACTCATCATCATAATCAAGGAAATCAAGGATATAAATATTTATATATTGTATTATTTTTTCTTTTTATTTTCTCAGTTCTGTTGTTCTTCTTTTTGTATTATTGAATGTTGATTGATTGCATGATAGGAAAACACTTTAAGACGAAGATTTTAACAATCAGCTGTTGATAAAAGAAGCATGCACGCATACATACACACACAATCCTTCACACACACACACACACACACACTCACATATGAATTCGCTTGGCACGCAAATTGTTGCGAAAAACTTTTCCAATTTCATCTGATTTCTTGTTTCTGAAATCTTGTTGACAGAAATCTTTTTTTTTCTTGTTTTTAGTTTGTTTTATAAAAATTTCTGTTGACAGTTCTTTTAAAAAAACTTACAAAATGTGTGTTTGCGTGTGTGTTTTTGTGTTTGTTGTTGTTGCTGTTGCTGTGGCATGAGTTTTTCTAAAACATGACAGCGCAACTTTTCGTTGTGTCAAAATTGAATTTCTTTTAGTTACAATATTCGAGAGAGAGAGAGAGAGATGGGAGAGTGAGGGGAGAGAGGTCAGATCTCATACTCACATGTTGAAGAAGAACAAAATACAAACAAAAGCAAAACAACCGGAAAAGGAGCAAAAAATGAAGAAGATTTACCAAATATTATCCTTGTTGTAGTTGTTGTTATAGTTGTGGTTTTTGTTATTCCTAGAAGTGGAACCTTTTTTGAGTTTATTACAAATATTCTCTTACAGGACAATGAATAATAATCTTCAAGCTATCGTAAATTGACCGCATTTTTAATTGCCGAGTTTAATACGAGTACTGAATTTTTTTTTTATTTTTAATATTGTAATAATAGATCCGGGTCAAGTCTTTCGTTGGACTTTCGTTAACTTAAGCAACACTGAATACTTATTTTTTGGGTATTCGAGGCCTTTTAATTAGCTTGGCCTTCATTGCTTTAGTATTTTACTATAATACATTAAACACGCGCACAAAAACAGAAAACACACAGAGTAAAGAATCATTTTTCGTGTGTTTCTTTTTTTACACATTTTTATTGTACTCAATAATTGACACTTTTTTTTAATTGCAATTCAACTGGCCGCTTTTAATTGCAATATTTTTTTTTTGTATTTATTCTTTTCTTTTCTTTAAGTAACTTAAATCATTGCTTTACTTATCCTCATCGAAACATCGACGCCTCGTGTTGTTGCCACGTTACGCTTTGAGTGCATCCGCAGCGAACCACTCCTTGGCACATTCCACGTTCGACTGAAGTTATGTGGCACCTTTTTTGCTATTTTAAAAGCGTCCTTTTCGCATTCATTCGTCCTTCGATTCCATAAACCGAACTACTTCTATCTCTCTCTCTTTCTCTCTCCTGCGTCTTCTTATTCACCACGCTACGAATGCCAGAAGAGAGCGCGGCGTTCGGAGTGCGCATGTTTTTTTAATCTCACCTCGTGTACTCTTAAATTAACTTCTCTTTGAAATCCTAATTAATTTAATTTTTAGTACATTTTTAACAGGTTGTGACCTAAAAAACCTGTGATATTTATGATGTAAGCAGCAAACAAGGACTCGAAGATTAATTTCTCATTAGCTTCAAAGTCCACTTTTGAGTGAACTCTCTTTAATTTTGGGTATTTAAACCGCTAAACAATAAAAACCCATCACAGAAGTCAAAAGTTGATTGTTTCTTTTCCATAAGATTTTCACGTTAAAATCAGGTAAATAAATTTTATAAAAAAGAACGCCTCAGTCGGAAATAATTACAAAATTGGGTTAAGTTTTTAGTACAGAAGAATGAAATTTACTCACTGACTCTTTTTTCCGCTCTCACCTTCTCTCTCTCTCTCTCTCTTTCTCTCTTGTTACTCAATCTGGACTAATCAAATAGTAGTTCGATTACTCTTTTGTTTCTCTTCGGTTCTCTTTGATTCTTCTAATTTTTTAACACTATTAACACTATTAACACTATTTTATAAACAGTAATAATTTTGTGAACACAAATCAAGAGTTCGGAAGGTTTCGGAAGAGGGAACGAAGAGGGACGACTCGAATGACCTCAAGGACAACATCATTTAGTTAATCACTTTAGCAACCATCTTTAGTGGACAATTAATGAAGATAGAGAAGGAGTGAGAAAGAGTGACTGAGTGAGAGAAGGCGATAGAGTAAAATAAGTGAAATAAAACTCAAGCAATGAATGGAATTTATAGATTGAAAACATCATTTGACCATTTTATTTTAGTACCTGGCTACCGGCGGCATGCACTTCAAACCATCTTTTAATTGGCATCGGATGTCAAAGTAAACATCACTCTCTTTCTCTCTCTCTCTCTCTCTCTCTCTCTCTCTCTCTCTCTCTCTGTCTAATGATCACGTATGAAAAATTGAATTTTCAAGCGGAAAAAATACGAAAATGGTTCATTCTTCTTTTGTCACTGCCACACTATGTGGCACTATGTGGATATTTATTTAACCAGAGGACCGCCATGAGTAAACACAAACGTATACGAAGCTGAAACAGACACACACACGCACACAGTCTCATCCACGCTCAACTACTTTGTTACTTTCTTTCTTTGTTTCGCTACTGATACGTCATGAAATAAGATCTCAAACTCACACACACACACAGAGACACACACACACACACAGACACACAGAGCTACACACCCACACATATTTGATCGATTTTGCATCTGATGAATTGCAAGGATAACAAAAATACAACAACAGACCTCGATGAATTGAAGAACGTTTATCAATTTTTTTTATTTCTTTTTTATGTGTGGACGGGAACAAAAAGGTATCGATTAGGGGGAGGGACGGAGGGAGGGATAGTGAACAGTAGATTGTGTAATAATGAACTCAACAACTTCAATATTAAGTTCGATGTTGCGTATACGCCGTGGAACACGCTTCAGAATTGTTCACGGTACGCTTCAGTGAATACGAACCCGCTACCAGAACCCCCACACAGACATACACACACACATGCCCCTCATATCCTCACATACATCCATACAAGAACTTAAAGTATTGTAAAATTGTACGTACAAAAATTTAATGAATTCGAATTTTTACAAAGTTATTACTTTTATTTATTTATTATTATTAACATTTGTTAGTTATTATGATTATCTTTATTTATGTCATTTATTAACATTAATATCTAAATTCTATTTGATTACTGAGCATTTATCGAAAATAGTAAATTCGTTTCATAATAATTTCCTGGAATCTACTCTAAATTCAACTCACTTCTTGCGTTTCCTGCATGAAGCACATGAAGCATGAGTAAAGATACAAAAACAATGTCTAACAACAACAACAACAATGCAACTGCGTCTGTTAGCTTCAACTGAACAACGATGCAAGCAACAACAATGCATTGTGGAAAATGGAAGCAAAACAAAAACAACAACAACAACAACAACAACATTAGCAATAATCTTATGATAATTACAGTAGTACGACTCGACGACGGCTCTGGTTTTTAGTACGTATTTCAGTACTTTTTATTGTCATGTTTGACGTCGTCATGTCAACAAAGCCCGGTAAAAAAAGGACGAATGAACTGTTAATAAGGTTTGTTTGTAGTTAGAAGAGTTAATATATGAAGGTATGTACATGTGTGTTGTATATATAGATATATGTAATGACGAGTATATACCATGTGTGATTATTCCTGACCATGTATGTTTTTTGTGTAACTAGAGTATAGAAATACTATGCACTATGATGGACTTTGCTTTGTATTTAAATCAGAATATTTTTCTAAATTTTATGATATGCTTTTCATGTACCTTGCAGGGTTATCTTTGTTGTCTTTGTTGTTGTTTTCCTTGAGTCCTTATTCATTCATTGTTACTATTTTTCCCGTAACTATTCTTGTGAGTTGCGTTGACTTTCTTTCTGACATGATTTTTGTTTGTGACTTTTGTGTGTGTGTGTGTGTGTGTGTGTGTGTGTGTGAGTTTGTGTGTGAGTGTGTGTTCGTGTTTTTGTGCTCGTGTTTATTTTTATTTACTTTTTCCTGTAAAGTTTACATCTCCTGCTTTCGAAACTAACTACTGCATGTTCCATTATACAGTATATTGTCTCATGTCTCTCATGCAGCTTTGTGTTTAATTCAGCTGGACATACTGACACATTGCTTGAGGTGGTGTTGTGTGTGTGTGTGTGTGTGTGTGTGTGTGTGTGTTTTTTTTTACTATGAACATGGACCCTGTCAGAAATACTGCAACAAATAATTCAAGAGTTCTTAGTTTATAAAAGAACCAATGATAATTACATGAAAATGTGTTTATTATTACTTAATATTTCAGTATTTACATATGTTAGTTAATTAAAAGAGAGAAGTGATAGAAACTAGAAAAGTACCCATTTTTGTTAATTTGTAGAGTTTGTGAATCGCAGAAAATCATCGGAAACGTGAAATTGAAACAAACATTTAAGTTTGCTTTTACTATATTTAAGTTTACATTTAAATCTAATAATGTTAACAAAAAAAGAAAAGAAACTCATGAAACTCTACTTTATATTTTCTAGTTTCATTTCTTATACAAACTTTCTGAGTTTCAAGATTCTTACAGCAAAAATAAATACAAGTTTTTATATATTAACGATATACATACATACTAATATATACTTATATACAATATAATGTTTATACATATATAATATAACATGTGTTTATAAATGCTTGTGTGCGATGGTGTTTGTGAGAAAAAAAAGACTTCTTGGAAGACGATGTGTAGAAACTGACAAAACTTAAAAACGCTTTATGGTTGCTTAGTTCGCTTTCTTGCACACACACACACACACACACACACACACACACACACACACACACTAAAATACACACATACACACCCATATGAATGTTTCTGTTTCTTTACTTTTTTACTGTTTATGATTTGGTTTGTGGTAAAAAGCATCTTTTTTCGTGTGCTTACTTGGAGTTGCCAAGTTTTTCTATTGAAGGCAACAACAAAGCAGTGACAGAAACCAACATCAACAATCACAACAACAGTCACAACAACAATACAATAACAACATCTGCGAAAGAACTTAGAAATGAAAAATATTGTAGTTAAGAAGAAGAATTCTCGGTGGTTTCAAAGCGGAAAGTAAATCAGCTTAAAAATTAGAGAAAAATAAATACATGGCAGTATATTTATTGTATATTTACAGCAGCGATGGTGTTTGTTTGATAGTGAATGTAAAGAACACTTCAATCGGTGCGAAAGTGTTTTTAAATTAATTCAAAGGCAGCAACTGAATCAGCCATTAAAACTGTGAGCAACGTGAGAAGGATGAGCATAAGTATGATGATGAGGATGAGTGTGGGGATGAGGATGATGATGAGGTTGCGGGTGGTGATGAGGATAGTGATGAGGATGAGGATGAGAGTGGGAATGACGCTGAGGGTATGAGGGGTAGATGTACATTTTGAACTCTTGGATGTGATTTCAATGAATTGCACTCTATCATTATATAAAAAAGCGATACCCTTGGAAATACTCTTGAACAACCTTGAAAACTTTAAATAGACTGCTATTCAAGTGTTAGTTGTTAGCTTTGCGAGTCTTTAATATTTACACTCAAATTATTTCTGGATCAAATGTCAATATTTTCGAGAGACTTAAAACAAACAGTAAAGAGTTGTTCAACAAGAAAGTGTTTTTGTTTCTGTTTCTTTTCCGAAAACAATCCCTGTGTTTGTTTTTCTAATAAATACACAAAATAGTTTCGCTTTTCACTTCACATCTTATTATTTTTGGTTATTATCTGTTATATCGTACTTTTATTATGTAAATATAATAAACCAACAAACAATTGATTATATATACAACTGAATAAATAACCATTGATTAATGGTCGTCAAGGTTTATTGACGTCATTCACCAAAATAAATCATTGGTATTTCATTCACTATTTAAACTCGCTATTTAAAGAGTCGATTTAGAGTTTATCGATTTTAAGTCATATTTAAAGACCTCCAGTTGAAGGTTTTTTGATGAACTCTCAATTCTGCGCCAGCTGTCAAAATATCTACGTCATAATTTCAAATGATATATGAAAGTATGCATTAAAATGTGAACACAAAACTTAATATAATTCTTAAATCCGATGCGTGTTGTTTTTTTTTAACCGTTGTTAGATCTATTTTCGTGTTTATGATTTGTTGTTTTATTTTTGTGCCGCTTTTTCCCGTTATTTACAATGCATTAATCCAAAGAAAAAACCTTCGTTCCTTTCGTCTCTTTGATGACATGTTTATTTTAGTTGTTCTCACTTGAGTCAACTTTGTTTCAGCAACAACTATAACAACAACAACCAGATTTGTTAATTCCATGTTAATCTCTTGAGTGAAGTGCTTCATTGCTTTGTGCTTATTTAAACAACAACAACAACAACAACAACGAATATTTGTTAGCAGTTTCAAACAAGAATTGTTTAAAAGTAGAAGTGATGAAATTTTACTCTCGTCTGTACAATTTTAATACTCCAATTTTGAACAGCAGTTAAGATAAGTTAAGTTCCTTATGTCTCCATGAGTTTGTGTCTCTCTCACTCTCCCTCTCTCTCTCTCCCTTTCTGTGTTCTGTCATGGCTCGACTTGAGTCAGTATATCGCCATGTATCCTTGGGAAAGGAGCACATCTGCTGCTTGCAAGTTTTCTAGTTCTGGCCAAGTTTTGCCTGTGCTATGATTTTACGCTCATTTTCATGTCGAGTGGAGTTTATTAAACTACCCTCCTAACATCCGTCCATCCGTCCAACGGATGCTGTCCATGTTGGCCAATTCATATCTGTCCATCTACGGTTGTCCTGATCTTCGGAACTCTTCGCAACTCGGCCAAACTTCTTCATCTAAACTTCAGGACTAAAATTTGGAAAGGTTACAAAACTCGTTCGCTACTCAAAAGCAACGCCGAAATCTCTAATGAAATGAGCAATTAAGACAGATAATTTTAAGTAATGAATTTGAGTTTCAAGCATCTTTTTCTGAGAGAGAAACAAAACTTACATTTTAATATAAGTTAAAAGTTACTTTTGTACGTATATATAAAGTAAATCAAAGCAAAAACAACAACATCAGATAACGGGTTTACGAGGTAAGTACAAGTGTCTCGGTGAATGTTGGGGGTGGGGTGGAAGGTGTCCGGTGCTAGATAACTGTCTGTGAAGAGACCCAGCGTCCATTTTGATGCATTCTAAATGCATGCTGGAACCCTCGTTGATCTCTCCATCTCCGTTTCTCTCTGCGACTCTCTTTCTTTCCTCCAGCTCTCTCTGTCTCTTCCTCTTTGTCTCTCTCTCTCTCTCTCTCTCCCTCTCTCTCTTTCTCTCTCCCTCTCTCTCTTTCTCTCTATCGCTCTCTGTCTCATAATTGCGAATTATGCAACACACTGAAATACTTAAAATACTTGAGCTACTTCAGATTCTCGTGTTGTATTTGTACTTTGCTATTGTCTTTGTACTTTGTTGTTGTCTTTGTTCTAGTTTTTGTTGTTATTGTTGTTGTTACTATCCTTCTTATTGTTGTTGTTATCTTCATTGTTCGCTCATTTTGTTGTCACGTCGTTTTAAATTAGACCGTCAGAAGCAAGTATCTTCACATATCTATGTACATATGCTTGTATCTGTATAATGTGTATATATATTAGTATATACATATATATATATATAAGTGTGTGTGTGTGTGTGTGTATCCGTGTTTGGTGCTTGTGTAATTCCAGTGAATTATTGCATGCATGCTTGTGACAGAGAAACGTCAACATTGTCCACGTAGAAGAACATCAACTCAACTCTTTGTCTTGCCACAAACACAAATATACTCGTATATGAGTGTATATGTATATGTATGGGTAGCTATGAATGTGCATGTGTATACAATACTAATGTATGTGTATGTGTGTGCTTTGAATGGAAGCTATAATTTAAATATATTCCTTTTTTTCTAATTATTTTTTATCTTTGAGCATATATTTTCTAAAATCTTAAATGCTTTAGAAGTTCCGGTGTAATCGAGGTTATGTTGTTCCATGAGAACTTCTGAATTTGTGCCGATACTCCACGACATTTCGAAATATCGACTAAATTCATTTAAACACTCATTCGATTCTTTTTAAGGACATTTTCTGAATTTTAAATAAATTGAAGTTTATATAAATTAATTCCTCTAAATAATGAAATAATCGCATTTGCAATATTATAAAGCATAGCATACAATTCGATAGTAATTTAAAACCGTCATTTGATTATTATTGGTATTGTACATTATTTGTTGCTATTATTATTAAGTTTTACTTACAGTAAAATATTCCATTTCATTTCAATAGCATTTATAATAATTTTCATTTTCATTTAATTTACGTTTTCATTTCATTTACGTTTTCATTTAATCACTAATGGAAATTAAAGAAAGGAAAACATGACCAAAAAGTCATTTTATCCTTTGAAAGAGGATCCAAGCCAGAATCAACTCACAAAAAACACACTCAAGTTACACTGGCAATTAAACACGCACACAAACACACACGCACACAAACACACACACACACGTTGATATAAATACACAAACACATTCATACACGTTCACACAGAGTCTTGCTCATTTATTAGTTAATTGCAACTGAATGCGGCAAGAGAACGGTGAGTTAAGGGGAAGGGTTTGCGGCAGGGGGGAATGCGGTTAACTTACCAGGTTAAGGCTGCTGCGTTACCAATAATCTTCATTCATTAGCGTCAACCTGCATGCGACTTTATAGACACTACTGATGATTTCCCGAATTAATTATAAAGCCAGACACACTGACGGACGGATGGGCGAACAAAGCGACGTGCGGCGCGGCGGCTGGAAGCAAGAGTGATGAAATGGAGAAAAACGACAGCCCAACATGTGTGCAAATGTTGCAAATGTTGTTATTTTCCTTATTCTACTTGTTTGCTGTTTCATTTACAAGCACTTAAAATGTTTTTTGCAGATGCTTTTTCTTCGAGATCTTGTCGAATTCATAATTAAAATGATTTATTTTTTTTCATACAATTTAATATTTACATAGATTTTTTTTTAACTTTTAAAAAAGAAATGAATGGGGATCAGTAAATTTATTTCACTTACTTGATAATTTAATTTACAATCAATACTTTTATCACAGCGATGCTGAAAGTATTGAAATCATTCAGTCAATCAATCAGTAGCTGGTAGTTAACGTTTGGCATTCAATACAATTTTATTCTATGTTTCACACGAATGTTCAAAAATGTACATCCTATTTATTTTCTACCGAATACGTAGCAATACAATACGTTTTACATACCTTGAATTATGCAACAACGTCATCTGAATCGTTACGTAATTAGTTGAGATTCCACTCAGGTGACTGGCGGCTCTTGTGGCCAGTTTGACTGCTCCACCGTAATTAATCAATCGGTGTGGCAACACGAAGCAAGTCACCGGCGATTTATTGACGTTGTTTCTTGTTAATTAGCAGTGTCGAGGACTCGAGAACCGCAAGTCGTCTCGTTGTATGGCTTGCTATATGAATTCCATTATTATTGCTCTATAAACTTGGTAATTTCCTTATTCTTTGATTATAGTTTTCAAAATTTTAATTAATTTTTGTAAAAGTGTAATTTTTTTCTTTGTAAAAATGTCAATGAATGAAATGTGAATGTATTCTTCTTGTTCTTTAAGATCGAGTAATTGTTGGTAAGTTCGAATTACTGCACTCATTGATTTGAGTTGCTTTTGCTTTATTTAATTGATTTGTTTAGTTTATTCATTTAATTTATTTATACGAAAACCGACGCAACCACTTTTGAGCGACCAACGATTGCTGCTTTTATTCTTTTCACTTGATTTTTCTTTGTTCCTCTGTTGTTCAGTTTCTACTGCGTTCCGCTGCATACTTCGGTTATTTGCATCGTGTTTATTTTGCCACTCGTCTGGCTGTCGTCCATTTTTCAGTGAGCCGTTTGCATTCCACAAACGTACAGAAATGTTGACGTGATGCAACTGATGCTCGTCTAGACAGGTATCAATAATTTTTGCATTAATTGAATGCATATCAGAACATAAAGCAACGTGACTGAGTGTCTACGGAAGGAATCAATTTCAAGCCGATGATGATTACGGCGATGAAAGCATCGACAACAAACACACACAACTTTGAGACTGCTGAATATTTGAAAATATGTTTTTAAATCCAGTTTATACCTTTCTATCTTCAGATTTCTTTAATAACTAAATTCAATGTTTATAAAATTTTTTCAAGAATTATTTACGATAAACTCAAGTCATTACTACATCAAATTATAAGTTAATTGGTAATTCTTTTGGACGCGTCTAAACATGAAACGAAGAAGAGTAGAAGCGAGAAGCATGCGAAGCAATCGTCCACATCGAAGCAACCACCAAACTGAGTTGCTTTCATCATTTTTAGCCAATTTTGGGCCCTTTAGAAGAATGTCAACAGTGCCAACAAAAACACGATCCATCACGAAATATCAACAAACTGAAGTGCAGCTCGTGCAACATGAATTCGAGGCATCAACCAGCCGCCAGCCGCCATCTTTGGCTATCAATTAAATTCTTTCAACAACAACAGCGCGTGTTTTGACACTAAATTGCTTTGAAGTACGTTCACTTTGAAGCATGCAAGAAATCGAAGAGAATTCAAGAGACGCTTCTCTTTTCAAAGGAGTGGACATTTTTTTCTCCGAACGATTCGTGATAATTCTTCGAAAATTGTTCGTTTTTTTGTTTGGTTTTTAATAACACGGCACGATTTACTATTCGACCCTGATTCGCATCCACTTTAATAGGTGCAAAGTTAAATTAAATTCAAATTAAATGATGCCAGATAACTTAATCATGATTTCAGAAAACTTTCGCACGATTATCAGACTTCATTCACACAACGTAACACGTAACATGTGTCTACTAAACTAACCGACGTCATTTCATGTTTCGACGTCATTTCAACCATTGTTTTGTGTATTTAACCAAATTAACACACATCCACAGGCAATAAAGTGTGACACGCATTGAGACCTGTCACAACAACAAACGCAGACACAAAAGCAAACACATCCACATCCACACGCACATCCACTTGTTTGCTTCACGCCATTCACACGAATGTTTTTATTGCGAATACCACGAAAGGACATCAGTTTCGAAATTAGTTTGCTGCAAATCGAATCACTGCGAAGGTGTGAATCCTCTGGCGTTTATAATGTCAAATGCAATACATATTAGCTTTAATTAAATAAAATATGATAACATGCGGCATTCTGATTTTCTGCTCCGATTTGATTTGAATATAAACTAAATTGATTCACTTTAAATTATTGTATTTCACAAAATGTGATGTGATTCCGATTACTCTGAACGTACCCATTTGAGAATACACTCTAACAACACCATCATCATACTAACATCATCATCATCATCATCATTATTATAATCTCACAACAAGCACCACGCAGCCAGCTTTTGCACAAGCAAAAGATTTCAACTGTCAGCAACTAGAAGCTGACTTAATATAAATTTACTTCCGCTGGCTGGCAATGACATCATCACCACCACCCTTTACTTTACTCCACCCCTCCTCCAGCCCGCCAGCCTAACAACCAACGCAAGGACGCCGACGACCTGCGACGACAACACTATTAAAAATGTCCCCACGGTAGTCAAGACGGCAGCGCATTCAAATTAACCTCCACCATAAAAACACATACATACATAAGTGCAAAGTGCATGTGTTCATACTCGTATGTGTATTTATATCAATGTTAGTTCGTTATTTAGTTAGTTCGTTATTTAGTTAGTTAGTTATTTAGTTAGTTAGTTATTTAGTTAGTTAGTTATTTGGTTGGTTAGTTACTTGGTTGTTTAGTTAATTGTTAAGTATGAGCATCTCTCTGAAGTCGGCGGCTGGCTGGCTGGTTGGCTGGTTGATAGTTTGTTACCTTGTTCTAGCCAACTCGTATGCATTTTCATATTTATGTGTCCCCAGATAAAGGCAACACCATCAACTGCAACTATGCACACATATTCACAGACTCACTTCTACCCACACAAACGCACACTCACACACGTACACAGCATCCCGGTGGCACAGTGGCACACAGCGCTATTATCACACCGATGAATTTATGAAAAAACAAGCAAAGCTCCATCCGGTTGTGGAGCTGACACTTTGGATGTTTCCGGTCTCCGAAAACCAACGAGTTGATGCATATATTTAAAGCGACATTTTATATGCGTGATAAATGTGGGTGTGTGTGTGTGTTTGTGTAACCATGCGTGAGTTTGGTCTCACGTGTGTGTGTGCGTTTGTTTAATTGTAGACTCACACAAACGCTTGTTCTTATTTTCCGCTTCCAGTTACAATCACTAGAATAATAAATTTTATTAATCATGCTGCTTTCATCGGGTCCCCTTTACACTTTAACCTTCCAGTTTCACCTTCCTTTCTCCCCATCGTTCTTGCCCTATCTTCTTACCTTAATACTTCCCTTGAATCCCCATTTTCACCAATGTACTTTTATATGATATACATACATGTATAATAATACGAGTCCCCGATTTTAGTTCGAATTTTGTTTTAATTTTTGCTTTTTTGGTTTTTTTAGTTGTTTTTGTTTTTTTTTTTATTTTTTATTATTCCTTAAATGATGACTAAATTCATAACTGAGTTCGTTTTTATATGCATTCGTTTATGCCCATGTTTATAAATACATATACATACATATATACCTCCATATATGAATGTATGTGTGTACTTTGTGGAAAAGTTACTCATTCATTAATCATGGAATCATGTAAAAAATATTCTATATTCAGCCGAAATGCAAAAAAAGGAAAACTAAAATAAAATAGATTTTCAATATATTCGGCGATACTGCTGTTATTAGTAAATCGCATATGGTTTCATACGGGTCGCAAATCGCTATTCTTTATTTATAATGTTTTATCTAAAATATTCATGCAAGAATAACGTGAAAAAAGGCATAAGTAATCACTTATGTATATACGCTGCAGATGAGAGTGAACGTTTGTTTTTCTGCTCTGAGGAAACACTGGAATATTTATTGGTTTTAAATAAAAAAATTGGTGAACTTGAAACTACGTTTAAACGGCGTACGTTGCCCAGTTTATGGCAATCGATTGGTTATGGAAGCCTCTTAATGTGGTCCATGGAAGTCTCTCTTCCTGCAACACCCTACTATACTCTATGGCTACAAATGTGTTCAACAATTTTTCTACAATTATTATAATGACATATCCATAATGACAACCATATACATATATTTGTATATACATATACATACATACAATAGTATGTACGTGCGTTTGTGTATGTTAGCAGTTACTAACAATTGTTAAACGGATGTTTAAGGAATGGCCTCTGAGTAAAAAGTTTCCAGTTCCCTCTCCCTTCTCTCTCTCTCTCTCTCTCTCTCTCTCTCTCTCTCTCTCTCTCTCTATCGTTACTCGACTTTTTACACCTTTTCTCCTCACTAATCGCACTTGTTACTCATCACTAATTTTCCAGAGTTACTACAACAAAAGTTACTTATCACATTCTTCTTGTAATTCTTCTCGCGTCATTCTTCGTATAACTTCGAGATGTCGAACATGAAAGCAGACCAAGATTAAAAGTTTTCTGCTTTTCTGAAGTTTTTTATGACTTTCATTCTTCTTTTTTCCTGCCCAAGTTCCGTACCGTGCCATTTCCGTACCACAAAAAGGTCTCAAAAAAATCTTTGAATAAAAAAACGCATAAAAAATACATATAAAAAAACGAAATAATTATTGGTTTTTTTTACTTTTTCGTAGATTTAAAAAGGACTTCTATTATAAAGGTTCACACAAAAACAAACAAACGAAAAACACAAATGTTTAGATTTCATCAAAGAGCAGAGAAATGTTTTCATACTTACATCATAAGTCATAAAAAAAGTTATGTATATTATACCTTCATAATGATGTGACGTGGGGAGGTGGCGGGGGCGGGGGGCGTGTTTGTAGGTTTGTTGAGTTTTTCGTAATTATTTCAGCTTCAAGTTTATTTGCCATTCACTGGTCCAATAATTTCGAAAACAAAGGAACCACATTTTCAAACTATGTCATCTGGGAATCATTACACTACTATCATCACATACTTCTCATTTTCCACTTTTCCCCTCTTCATTTTCCCTATCATTAGCTTCTCATTGTATGTCTTTGTGATTTCTGATTTTGTTTTCAACAAAAAAAAAAGCCTCAACATTAACCATACTTTCATCGGGTTTTGTTAAAAAAGAGATCAGAGCAACACAAAAAAACGTCCATTGATGAAAAGAGACTTCAAGTTAGTTAATTATGCATGTACATGATATCACAGAATAAATAGTATACAGAAGTTGCATCTCGTACAAAGCAAATTTTTGTTCTAGGGTTCCAATATTCCAACTCGCAAAAAACCCCAAAAACAGGGAATGTAGTTGATAAATATAATACTAATTTAATAATACTACTTTGATAAATAAATATATTGTATATAAAGACCTTTGAAGGTAACAGATAGGTAATTTAGAAACTCGTCGTAAAACAATTGAATCAACAAATGTTAGTCAAATTTTACCGAAACTAAATTTGAACCGAAAACTATTCTCAACAAATGTAAATAATTCAAATTTATTAGAACAGGTGTTGTTTCTTTTATTAACAAATGTCATTGAAAGTGTTTAAGTAGCGGGCTGGCGAGGAGCGAGAAGAGGTTCCTATTTTAACCAGCGATTTCTGTTCTTATAAATTGAACAGCATTTTAACCGATCGCCAGTGTTTGTCTCAATCTTAAACATAGACATGTCGAAGTATTTTTCAGTTGCTCTGATCTGCTTTCTGCTGGTAGCCATCGTCCATGCGATTCCCGACGGACGAATCGTAGATGGCTTGGACGCTCTTCGGGATCAATTTCCATATCAAGTTTCTCTAAAGTTTAACGGTGGGCACTTTTGCGGAGGCTCAATTATTTCAGAAGATTACATCCTGACAGCAGCACATTGTGTTGTCGATGAAGATAATAATTATGAAAAGTGAGTTATCAATCATCAGCTCTTCATCACTTCTTCACCAATCCTGTACCTCATCAACATAATAGAGTTGCCTGATGCCATAAAGGTTTCTATCCTCTCTAATTTATCTTACAGACTTCCAACCTCAGCTATGACAGTTCAAGCTGGTACGAACCATCGCACAAAAGGCGGTGTTATAATTCCGGTCGCCGAAACGATTGTGCACCCACGATACTTTTACGGTGATAACAGTGCTGACATCGCGCTCGTGAAGTTGGCCGAAAGTCTGATATTCTCCAGAGCTATTAAACCCATCGAACTCTCACCGATTGACGATATTCTTGAAAATACGCCTGTTATCGTTTCTGGTTGGGGTCGCTTGTGGCAAGACGGAGCCAAGCCAAACCATCTTCAATGGACAGTATTGCACAGTCTTTCAGAAGAAGACTGTTATTCAGGAACAGGTGAATCTCCGGAAAAAGTTCTTTGCTTGAGCAATTCGGGGTATAAAGGTATCTGCACTGGTGACTCTGGTGGTCCAGCGGTGATCCATCCAGGTTTAGTCGATGAGCGATTAGTGGGTGTTTCTAGTTTTGGTACAGGAGTATGCGGCTTCCATCACCCAGATGGTTTTGTTAAAGTTTCTTATTATTTGGATTGGATTAAAGAGAACTCAGATGTGGAAGATATTTCGGAATGATGAGTAATGGATTGTCATTAAAGGCAAAATTTAATGATTTCTCCAAAATTTAAAAGCAAACAAGAGACAATGTTAATATTTATTATTAATCATGTAACAAAAAATTAAATTAAGAGCTATGTAAATTGTTCCTTTTAAAATGAAGTGTTGAATAAAACACTTTAAAGATCATCTCTGTTTTGAATCCCTTTCGTATTTTCTTCATTTATCAGTGAAGATTTATCAGATTTATCTAATTTCATATAGACATTTCACAATACATTACTTTCATGAATCCTAGAATCAAGGGAATCATAGAAATCATAATCGGTATGATGGGCCTATTATTTTACAAGATCTTACAACAGCGTTACAGTTATCGGACAGATATACAAAAACATGATACAATTTTTTTTTTGGCGAGAAATTGATGAATTGGACTTGGATGAGCTATGGTGGTTGTTCCCCTCCAGTCTTTCTCATGAATTTCATAAGTTGTGAGTGACTGAGCTTTGTCAACTCTGAATGCTCTAGTATTTCCTTCCGTATTATCCATTGAAAGGTTATCCGGTATATCTTAGCTAGTTCAGAGAGGATTTTGACCTTTTGCAGGACTAGGTTAGATGTTATCACGTAGGAGTCCATCGGTGTCGGTGTAGAACGAATGCAGCCTGTCATACAAATTGCTGCCAGCCTCTACTCTTTCCAACCTTCGTATTGTGGATAGTTCTTTCGTCTTCGTCCACCATACTACGGCCGCATACGTCATCACCGTTATCACTATTAGGTGCTAGACTGTCACGATTGAGCTGGGCCTAACCCCCAATTCATTCCACATACCCTTTCGTAAATCCACAGCGCTTGCGTAGTCGTGTTGATTATACGATCCATGTGGGGGTCCAATGAAAGTTTTTTATCAAGGACTACCTACAATTTTTTCAAAACTCCTTTTGACGATAACTGCGATATCGTCTGCATATAATATGGCCTGAATTCCCACCGACCTCAGCGTGTTGATGAGATCATCTACTAAAATAGACCATAGAAGAGGGGAGAGCACTGCGCCCTGAGGGCATTTCACCATAGTTCTCGCACTCAGGATCACATCCTCGATGTTCGACTTTATGATCTTACCGCTGAGCATGCTCATTATCCATCAGGTATGCAATTACCTTATGTTACAAATTAAATTAAAAACTATTAATAAAACTTTCAATTTTAATTTATTTATTTATTTATTGCAACAAAATTTGTTATTTATTAAAATTTGTTTAATTGTTTCAAATTGGTTAATTATGTCCAAGATATACCACAACAACAAAAGCCTACTGCAAATACATACATACAATGCACGTGAGATATTTAATGGTTTTTTGGATAATTTCTTTATTATTTCTCGAGTTCCTCATAATAAAGCAATAATAATTTTAAGGGCACTTAAAGAAAATATTAGAAGTGACACCCGAACGTATATCAGATCCGTGTGTTCACTTGTAAAGCACGTAAGGAGGCGTGGCAGGCATAGAAACATATGCATTATCGTACGTATTAAAAAGTATGTATTATGTAAGCACGTATTATCGACTTGCTGAGTCGATTCAGCTCTGTCCGAGCGTCCTTGCAAATCCATGGATCCATAGAAAAACACAAGCTACGATGTGTGGACCCATTAAAATCCAACTTATTCTTAATTTCCTTGTTGTTGTTGTTGTAAAAGCAACAAAATAATTCATCAATGAATCAAAAACCCTTCAACCCACAAAAAACACTAAAAACAGGGCAATGCTGTTGATAAATACTAATTCAATAATACTACTGTGATAAATAAATAAATACAGATAAACACCTTTGAAGGTAACAGACTAAACTTTAGACTTTTTTTTATTGAACAATTGAATCAACATACGTTATTCAATTTCTAACGAAACTAAATTACAACCGAAAACTATTCTGTAAAGAACGTAAATAAGTTCAGTTAATTAGAACAAGGTGAACAGGTGTTGTTTCTTCTATTAACAATTGTCAATGATAGTGTTTAAGTAGTGGGCTGGCTAGGAGCGAGAAGAGGTTCCTATTTTAATCAGCGATTTCTGTTCTTATAAATTGAAGAACATTTTAACCGAACGCCAGTGTTTGTCTCAATCTTAAACATAGACATGTCGAAGTATTTTTCAGTTGCTCTGATCTGCTTTCTGCTGGTAGCCATCGTCCATGCGGCTCCCGACGGACGAATCGTAGATGGTTTGGACGCTCTTCCGGATCAATTTCCATATCAAGTTTCTCTAAAGTTTAATAGTGAGCACTTTTGCGGAGGCTCGATTATTTCAAAAGATTACATCCTGACAGCAGCACATTGTGTTGTCGATAAAGATAATAATTATGAGAAGTGAGTTATCATCACCTCTTCATCACGGCCTGATGCCATAAAGGTTTCTATCCTCTCTAATTTTCCTTACAGACGTTTAACCTCAAATATGACAGTTCAAGCTGGTACGAACCATCGCACAAAAGGCGGTGTTATAATTCCGGTCGCCGAAACGATTGTGCACCCACGATACAAAGACGAGGGCTCCGGCGCTGATATCGGGCTCGTGAGGTTGGCCGAAAATTTGATATTCTCCAGAGCTATTAAACCCATCGAGCTCTCATCAAATAACGACATTCCTGAAAATACGCCTGTTATCGTTTCTGGTTGGGGTCGCTTGCGGGCAAACGGAGCCAAGCCAAACAAACTCCAGTGGACAGTATTGTACAGTCTTTCAGAAGAAGACTGTTATTCAGAAACAGGTGACTCTTCGGATAAAGTGCTTTGCTTGAGCCATTCGGGGTATAAAGGTATCTGCAATGGTGACTCTGGTGGTCCAGCGGTGATCCATCCAGGTTTAGTCGATGAGCGATTAGTAGGTGTTGCTAGTTTTAGTTCAGGAGTATGCGGCTTCGATCACCCAGATGGTTTTGTTAAAGTTTCCTATTATTTGGATTGGATTAAAGAGAACTCAGATGTGGAAGAGAATTGGGAATAATGGATTGACATTAAAAGCTCTTATTTTTGCAAAATTTAAAAACAAAAAAGACATTATTATTTAATGTTCCCTTTCAAAAAAAGTTTTTGAAAAAAACACTTTAAAGCTCATCTCTCTTTTGAATATGTTTTGTATCCTCTTCATTTATCAGCGTGATATTTAATTGTATGTTAACAATTTATATAACATCATGGGTTGAAATTTTTTTTAGATCAGCTGGAAATTTACATAGATTTTTCATAGAACGAGTATTTTCTCCAATGAGATCCATTTACATCTTGAGGGTTATTTTAATAAGTAAAACTCTCCAAGTTGGGGCTCAGAAACTGGCTCAGTGACTGTTTGGTCTGTTTTTTTGGAGTTTCGGTATTATTGGTCCATTTTTCGACGAATTTGAACAGCGTTACGGTTATCGGAGAGCGATGCAGAAACATGATAACCGATTTTTTGGCGAGAAATTGATGCATTGGACTTGGATCTCGAAGGTGTAATGGCAAGAGGTGTACCTCTTAAAGTCCTGCTTTTATGTGGGGTATGCTGGAGGGAAACTTTGCCTGCAGTGCTTGTATATAAATCACTTACAAAGTGGTTAAAAGCAGGCACTTTAGTTCTTTAACACTCGCGTCGAAATTAAGACGCACTCGATCTAATCAAAATCACAACTCTTTATTCGATATTCTTAATACTAGCTTAACACATCGGTTCGATTCTTCTACCACGATATTTGGCCATGGCCAACGTTCAAATTCTATGGAATATTCTATCCTAGCATATTTCAACCATAAATTTCAGTTAGCTGATTAGCCTAAATAGGTAGCCTAAAAAGTTGCCTAAAAGTAGGCTACTGTAAATAGCGGTTTATGGCCGAACTAAGTGCGACGTTGCCGATTGGAAACACAGAGTGACTCGTGACTTATCCATCGAAAATGTGAAATTTTTTACAAATAATTCCCAGGGATGTTATCAACTTTTTACGAACTGTAATACTGTATACTGTAATGAGTGATATATAGTATACTGCCACGATATAACTCAGATGCGCCCAGGGTTCGTCCAGTTATTGATTTGTTTGAACAAGGCACACACTTTTATTCCCTTCTAAATTCAGTTTTTATTTAAGATATTATTAAATTATTTCTGATTATAAAGTCTATAACCTATTAGTTACTTAATTAATCCCGAATCCCGAGAATTAATCCCGAGAAGATCCTGCGGTGGCCGTCGTTGACTCTTTGGTTCAGTCTGTTCTCTTTGTTCATATGTTCGTTGTTCTTGTCTTTAGTGTTGTAATTACTACGATTTTGGTCGATTGGGAATGTCTTGTGTAGAAAGGAGACAACCATTTTCTGGTAAGGCCTGTTACTCAGTCTGTCTCTTTCTTGCTAGTGTAGATTATTTCCCTTTTATATGGCGTGATATACGACTTCAAATCGATTCGATTGTTGTCAACTGTGTATTTTTTTATTAAATATGTAATTTAAATTTGGCCACAGTACTATTTTCGTTGCAATATATTATGTGCAAATATTTAAAAACGCTCTTTATATATAATAAAATCAACAAATGTTTTAATTTAAATAATTAATAAATACTTGGTAATAAATACTTGTAGCAAAGCTGGAGTCCACAAAACTTGCATGAACATTTTGATGTTAATCTTACTTTAATGTTCAAATGATGACCTGAATTTAAAACGAATCTATTTACTTTTACATGAAGTGGAAATAAACTTGATCTTGAGAGCGGATAGCTTTTTATGGTACAGCCATGAAAATAAGTGATGTGAAAATGTGTAGCTTCAGTCAAGGTCACAGACACAACCACACAAACACACACAAACACCTGTGTGCTTACATTTACAATTTACTAGACATTAAACACTAAAAGGTGGGGGAGGAGAGGGTGTTGGTTCCGAAGTGGAACTCATTAAATTTCAACACTATAGAAAATGCAAAACGCTCTTAAAAGTGTTTTAAATAAGAACACAGTGTGTGTTATGGTAGACAACTACATACAGCAGAGAGATCCTGTGAAAACTCTTTAACACATTCACTCATACACATGTACATCCATACATATGTATGCACTACATGAGATTTAATGTTTTTTTGGATAATTTCTTTATTACTCGAGTTCCTCATAATAAAGCAATCATAATTTTAAGGGCACTTAAAGAAAATATTAGAAGCGACAAATGAAGGTATATCAATTCTCTGTTTCTGTTTTTAAGCACATAAGGAGGTGTGGCAGGTACAGAAACGTATGCATTTTCCTACGTATTAAAAAGTATGTATTATGTAAGCACGTATTATCGACATCCTGACTCGATTCCGCCCCGTCCGTGCGTCCTTGAAAATCCATTGATAAATACACAAGCTACGATGTGTGCACCCATTAAAATCCAACTTCTTCTTAATTTCCTTGTTGTTGTTGTTGTAAAAGCAACAAGTTAGCAAAGACCTTTGAAGGTAACAGACTTTTAAAAATCGAGGTATAACAATTGAATCAATATACGTTATTCCATTTCTACCGAAATTATATATAATTTATAACAATTATATAACAATTGAATCAATATACGTTATTAAATTCTTCCGAAATTAAATTTCTACCGAAATTAAATATAATTTATAACAATTGAATCAATATACGTTATTCCATTTCTACCGAAATTAAATTTATACCGAAATTAAATACGAATAGAAAACTATTCTGTAAAGTACGTAAATAAGTTCAGTTAATTAGAAAAAGGTGTTGTTTATTCTATTAACAATTGTCTTTGAAAGTGTTTAAGTAGCGGTCTGGCTAGGAGCGAGAAGAGGTTCCTATTTTAACCAGCGATTTCTGTTCTTATAAATTGAAGAACATTTTAACCGATCGCCAGTGTTTGTCTCAATCTTAAACATAGACATGTCGAAGTATTTTTCAGTTGCTCTGATCTGCTTTTTGCTGGTAGCCATCGTCCATGCGATTCCCGACGGACGAATCGTAGATGGCTTGGACGCTCTTCGGGATCAATTTCCATATCAAGTTTCTCTAAAGTTTAACGGTGAGCACTTTTGCGGAGGCTCGATTATTTCAGAAGATTACATACTGACAGCAGCACATTGTGTTGTCGATAAAGATAATAATTATGAGAAGTGAGTTATCATCACCTCTTCATCACGGCCTGATGCCATAAAGGTTTCTATCCTCTCTAATTTATCTTACAGACTTCCAACCTCAGCTATGACAGTTCAAGCTGGTACGAACCATCGCACAAAAGGCGGTGTTATAATTCCGGTCGCCGAAACGATTGTGCACCCACGATACTTTTACGGTGATAACAGTGCTGACATCGCGCTCGTGAAGTTGGCCGAAAGTCTGATATTCTCCAGAGCTATTAAACCCATCGCACTCTCACCGATTGACGATATTCTTGAAAATACGCCTGTTATCGTTTCTGGTTGGGGTCGCTTGTGGGAAGACGGAGCCAAGCCAAACAAGCTTCAATGGACATTACTACAAAGTCTTTCAGCAGAAGACTGTTATTCAGGAACAGGTGAATCTCCGGAAAAAATTCTTTGCTTGAGCAATTCGGGGTATAAAGGTATCTGCACTGGTGACTCTGGTGGTCCAGCGGTGATCCATCCAGGTTTAGTCGATGAGCGATTAGTGGGTGTTTCTAGTTTTGGTACAGGAGTATGCGGCTTCCATCACCCAGATGGTTTTGTTAAAGTTTCTTATTATTTGGATTGGA
The DNA here is from genome assembly GCA_949629155.1 of Myopa testacea. Classification (NCBI taxonomy): domain Eukaryota; kingdom Metazoa; phylum Arthropoda; class Insecta; order Diptera; family Conopidae; genus Myopa; species Myopa testacea. The sequence continues at coordinate 46,756,112 of OX451345.1, read as the reverse complement.
TTAAAGAGAACTCAGATGTGGAAGAGAATTCGGAATGATGTGTAATGGATTGCCATTAAAGGCTGTGGTTCTCCAACATTTAAAAACAAACTAGAGACAATGTTAATATTTATTATTAATCATATAACAAAAACTAAATTTAAGAGCTATGCAAATTGTTCCTTTTAAAATGAAGTGTTGAATAAAACACTTTAAAGTTCATCTCTTTTTGAATCCGTTTCGTATTTTCTTCATTTATCAGTGTGTTATTTTGATTTTATCTATGTATATTTAGGAAACAAGTTATATAACTTCCTATAATTTCATATTGGCTTCTTCAATACATTACTTCCATGAATCCTAGAATCAAGGGAATCATAGAAATCATAATCGGTATTATGGGCCTATTATTTTACAATATCTTACAACAGTGGTTAAAGGACAGATATACAAAAACATGATACCATTTTTTTTGTGGTGAGAAATTGAAGAATTGAACTGGGTGAGCTCTGGTTCCAGCAGGATGGCGCTACGTGCCGTACAAGACGTGTAACACTCGACCTCTTTCGTTTTGGTGATGTTGGTTTGCCTGCGTGGAACTGGTATTTGACGTGATTGGACTTGTTTGACGCGGTAAGGTTATCCGGTATATCTTAGCTAGTTCAGAGAGGATTTTGACCTTTTGCACGACTAGTTTCGATGTTATCACGTAGGAGTCCATCGGTGTCGGTGTAGAACAGATGCAGCCTGTCATACAAATCGCTGCCAGCCTCTACTCTTTCCAACCTTCGTATTGTGGATAGTTCTTTCGTCTTCGTCCACCATACTACGGCCGCATACGTCATCACCGTTATCACTATTAGTTGGTAGAGTGTCACGATTGAGCTAGGCCTAACCCCCAATTGATTCCACATACCCTTTCGTAAATCCACAGCGCTTGCGTAGTCGTGTTGATTATACGATCCATGTGGGGGTCCAATGAAAGTTTTTTATCAAGGACTACCTACAATTTTTTCAAAACTCCTTTTGACGATAACTGCGATATCGTCTGCATATAATATGGCCTGAATTCCCACCGACCTCAGCGTGTTGATGAGATCATCTACTAAAATAGACCATAGAAGAGGGGAGAGCACTGCGCCCTGAGGGCATTTCACCATAGTTCTCGCACTCAGGATCACATCCTCGATGTTCGACTTTATGATCTTACCGCTGAGCATGCTCATTATCCATCAGGTATGCAATTACCTTATGTTACAAATTAAATTAAAAACTATTAATAAAACTTTCAATTTTAATTTATTTATTTATTTATTGCAACAAAATTTGTTATTTATTAAAATTTGTTTAATTGTTTCAAATTGGTTAATTATGTCCAAGATATACCACAACAACAAAAGCCTACTGCAAATACATACATACAATGCACGTGAGATATTTAATGGTTTTTTGGATAATTTCTTTATTATTTCTCGAGTTCCTCATAATAAAGCAATAATAATTTTAAGGGCACTTAAAGAAAATATTAGAAGTGACACCCGAACGTATATCAGATCCGTGTGTTCACTTGTAAAGCACGTAAGGAGGCGTGGCAGGCATAGAAACATATGCATTATCGTACGTATTAAAAAGTATGTATTATGTAAGCACGTATTATCGACTTGCTGAGTCGATTCAGCTCTGTCCGTGCATCCTTGCAAATCCATTCATCCATTGAAAAACCCAAGCTACAATGTGTGGACCCATTAAAATCCAACTTATTCTTAATTTCCTTGTTGTTGTTGTTGTAAAAGCAACAAAATAATTCATCAATGAATCAAAAACCCTTCAACCCACAAAAAACACTAAAAACAGGGCAATGCTGTTGATAAATACTAATTCAATAATACTACTGTGATAAATAAATAAATACAGATAAACACCTTTGAAGGTAACAGACTAAACTTTAGACTTTTTTTTATTGAACAATTGAATCAACATACGTTATTCAATTTCTAACGAAACTAAATTACAACCGAAAACTATTCTGTAAAGAACGTAAATAAGTTCAGTTAATTAGAACAAGGTGAACAGGTGTTGTTTCTTCTATTAACAATTGTCAATGATAGTGTTTAAGTAGTGGGCTGGCTAGGAGCGAGAAGAGGTTCCTATTTTAACCAGCGATTTCTGCTCTTATAAATTGAAGAACATTTTAACCGATCGCCAGTGTTAGTGTCAATCTTAAACATAGACATGTCGAAGTATTTTTCAGTTGCTCTGATCTGCTTTCTGCTGGTAGCCATCGTCCATGCGGCTCCCGACGGACGAATCGTAGATGGCTTGGACGCTCTTCCGGATCAATTTCCATATCAAGTTTCTCTAAAGTTTAATAGTGAGCACTTTTGCGGAGGCTCAATTATTTCAAAAGATTACATCCTGACAGCAGCACATTGTGTTGTCGATAAAGATAATAATTATGAGAAGTGAGTTATCATCACCCCTTCATTACGTTTTCACCACTTCCATCCTTGTACCTCAGCAATATAGAGATGTTTCTTGATGCCATAAATTTTTCTATCCTCTCTAATTTTCCTTACAGACGTTTAACCTCAAATATGACAGTTCAAGCTGGTACGAACCATCGCACAAAAGGCGGTGTTATAATTCCGGTCGCCGAAACGATTGTGCACCCACGATACAAAGACGAGGGCTCCGGCGCTGATATCGGGCTCGTGAGGTTGGCCGAAAATTTGATATTCTCCAGAGCTATTAAACCCATCGAGCTCTCATCAAATAACGACATTCCTGAAAATACGCCTGTTATCGTTTCTGGTTGGGGTCGCTTGCGGGCAAACGGAGCCAAGCCAAACAAACTCCAATGGACAGTATTGCACAGTCTTTCGGAAGAAGACTGTTATTCAGAAACAGGTGACTCTTCGGATAAAGTGCTTTGCTTGAGCCATTCGGGGTATAAAGGTATCTGCAATGGTGACTCTGGTGGTACAGCGGTGATCCATCCAGGTTTAGTCGATGAGCGATTAGTAGGTGTTGCTAGTTTTAGTTCAGGAGTATGCGGCTTCGATCACCCAGATGGTTTTGTTAAAGTTTCCTATTATTTGGATTGGATTAAAGAGAACTCAGATGTGGAAGAGAATTGGGAATAATGGATTGACATTAAAAGCTCTTATTTTTGCAAAATTTGAAAACAAAAAAACGACATTATTATTTAATGTTCCCTTTCAAAAAAAGGATTTGAATAAAAACAATTTAAAGCTCATCTCTCTTTTGAATATGTTTTGTATCCTCTTCATTTATCAGCGTGATATTTAATTGTATGTTAACAATTTATATAACATCATGGGTTGAAATTTTTTTTAGATCAGCTGGAAATTTACATAGATTTTTCATAGAACGAGTATTTTCTCCAATGAGATCCATTTACATCTTGAGGGTTATTTTAATAAGTAAAACTCTCCAAGTTGGGGCTCAGAAACTGGCTCAGTGACTGTTTGGTCTGTTTTTTTGGAGTTTCGGTATTATTGGTCCATTTTTCGACGAATCTGAACAGCGTTACGGTTATCGGAGAGCGATGCAGAAACATGATAACCGATTTTTGGCGAGAAATTGATGCATTGGACTTGGATCTCGAAGGTGTAATGGCAAGAGGTGTACCTCTTAAAGTCCTGCTTTTATGTGGGGTATGCTAGAGGGAAACTTTGCCTGCAGTGCTTGTATATAAATCACTTACAAAGTGGTTAAAAGCAGGCACTTTAGTTCTTTAACACTCGCGTCGAAATTAAGACGCACTCGATCTAATCAAAATCACAACTCTTTATTCGATATTCTTAATACTAGCTTAACACATCGGTTCGATTCTTCTACCACGATATTTGGCCATGGCCAACGTTCAAATTCTATGGAATATTCTATCCTAGCATATTTCAACCATAAATTTCAGTTAGCTGATTAGCCTAAATAGGTAGCCTAAAAAGTTGCCTAAAAGTAGGCTACTGTAAATAGCGGTTTATGGCCGAACTAAGTGCGACGTTGCCGATTGGAAACACAGAGTGACTCGTGACTTATCCATCGAAAATGTGAAATTTTTTACAAATAATTCCCAGGGATGTTATCAACTTTTTCCGAAAATTCCGAAAGTTTCCGAAAAACGTCAAAAAAGCCGGCATTCGACAGCGTGAGGATCGAAGAAGGGACGCAAGAGAACTGTCAAAACCACCAAAAAATTTCTTTTGAGCGAGACTGTGGAAAAAACTGCTTGTTGCATTTTAGTGATCTTTTTACTTTATACATTACTTATATTTTCTATTTATTTATATTATATAGTTTTGTTATTATATTTTATTATTGTATTTAAATTTTTTTACTTTTTGCTTACTCTTTTTCGTTACGCGTCTTATATGAACGGTCATTCGATTGACCCGGAGTCGGGTGGGTCGCAAGGGGCAACTGTCAATAACAGGAAACAATGAAAAAGCAGAATCTTTTTCTGTTAATTTTTCTTTTAAGAAAGAAAGAAAGAACTCAGAGATCAACAATAAAAAAACCAAATGACGGACTATATATGATTCAACATGATGTTAATCGAAGGAAGTTCTATTAGTTGTATAAAAAATATTTCTGTAGTCATTATATTACAGCGTAAATTTCTATATAATTAAGTAAATAAAAGTATGTACATAGAATTACAATTAAAGAGGTAAGTTCAAAATTAACAATAAGGAAAAAAGGTCAAACTAAAAAAGGTACAGTAAAGCATAGTAAAAAAGACACAAAATATGGAAAATGAAAAAGTCTTCAAAATAATTAAAAAGCTTCTACAAAAATAAAAAAATTAAAAGAAAAATTAAATATTATTGTTAATTAAAAAAAATAAAAATATTTGCAAAAATATTTCATTTTTGTAATAATTGAAAGAAAAATTATAAAAACCGAAACATAATTAATAATTTCTTAGTTTTAAAGTGGATTTAAATTTATATCATCAATTTTCAAAATTATATTATGTTAGTATTATAATAAAATGGATTATATACATAAGTAAAATTACAGTCGTTAATTATTTACAATTAATTTAATTTATTATGCAATATTATATAAATATTATTATATAACTTGATTTTTATGTCAGTTAAAATACAAATGAAATTATGAAAATCATTCGAGAGCCATATATTTTCATGAAATAATTTGATTATTTTGATGCTCAAAATGACAACCTGAGTTTAACATGGATCTACATATTTACTTTTACATGAAGTGGAAATAAACTTGACCTTGACAGGGGATAGCTTTTTATGGTACAGCCATGAAAATAAGTGATTTGAAAATGTGTAGCTTCAGTCAAGGTCACAGACACAACCACACAAACACACACAAACACCTGTGTGCTTACATTTACAATTTACTAGACATTAAACACTAAAAGGTGGGGGAGGAGTGGGTGTTGGTTCCGAAGTGGAACTCATTAAATTTCAACACTATAGAAAATGCAAAACGCTCTTAAAAGTGTTTTAAATAAGAACACAGTGTGTGTTATGGTAGCTGTAAATTCAAATGGTTGTTGTTTGTGTATTTCTCCTTCCTTCTCTCACTCTCTCTCTCTCTCTCTCGCCATCGCTTTCACTTCCTCTTTCCTTTTCTTTTCTCTCTCTCTCAGACGCATTACATGCGATATCTCTCGATGCCAGCCAACATCTAGAGACTTCGCGAAAATGTCTCCGCGAGGAAGGTTTCACATCCTCTACGCGAAATGACGTCACTCGTTATTCTCGTTGACAGTAGATCGAGGATGATTACAACGTAGTAGGGAGCTGATGGAAAGTAGGAAGGATGTACGGAGTTACAAAATCTCCGTGGAAGAAGGATGCAAACGAAAACCTATGAAAGCAGATCAGAAGAGATGCAGAGCGCAACGCTTGAGATGAAGTTGTTGCCATGCGATGAAGTTGTACAGCTGTTGTTGTTGTTTTTTTTTTAGTGTCGTTTTCGTGTTGTTTCTTTTCTCTGCCATGCTTCACAGTCCGAAGGATGTGCAACAATTTTTTGAAATCTGTAACGAATTCTACACGCAAACTCTCACTTAATCTCGTTGTTCACATACCACTACAACTGAATCTGTATGTGAGTGCGTATGCGTGTCTATAGAAGCACTCTAAGTTACTTGAATTTTAGTATAACAAACATAAGTGCTAAGCTCGCATTTTATTTCATGCAACGATTTAAGGCACACACTTAAAATTGCCTTAAAATTATCTTTACTGAAAACTGAAATTAATTTTCAGTGACACTTCGTTAAGAGAGTAAAAATTTTCATTTTAATCTTTTCATCCTGCCCATTTAAAGCCTTTCATCCTGTCCACTTTATACTATTTCTTAATTACAGTTTTACAAAATGAAAGCATTTCCTTTTATTTATTTGTATTTATATTTGCTTCACTTTTTTTCTTAACATTTTTTTGTCTTAATAAACAAGCTGCTTTAACCATTCATACAGCCGACGGCCACGTTGCCGTCGTTGCACTCAAAAGGATACAATAAAAGAAACCCTTTAAATAAAATATTGAAATACCCATTAAAAAGGAAGAAGAAGAAAAAGAAACGAGGATGAAGGCCCCAAAAATACAAAGAAATCTCAAAGTAAAATGCCACAAATAATGTGCTGTTCTATTTTAAAGGAAAGCATACCGACGCACACACACACACACACGTACAGAGACGCACACAAACATGCATACATACTAACACAACCCTACAAACGCTCATACAGATTGAACAATAAAAGAAGAATTACGCTTGGCCAGAACATGAACATGATATCAAGCAGAAGCAAATCGAAAAAAAACAATACAAAGCAAACCAAAAGCAGCAGTTCAACAATGAAATATCGTAGATCAGAAATGCATGTAGAAAAATTACCGGAAATAAAAAGGAAAATGCGAAAAAACTAAACTACGAAATTATATGAAAAAAAAAAACGAATGCAAAAAAGTGTAGAATCACAAAAAAGAACAAAACAGAAAGACTTGTTTGAAAACATTAAAAAACTATAAAAATAGCAACGTTAACAAAATAAAATATTAGAAAATACAAAAATATTGTATAACAATTCCATAAACGAAAAAAGAATGCGAAAAGAATTAAACCAGAAAGAGTTCGCCGTTCGCCAAAGCTCAACTATACTACAACCACATGATTTCTATGACAAATCGAAGAGTGAGTAATGGGCCACACCTATAAATGATTGATGTATACCCCATGGAAAAATACCGGTTAACCCAAAAAGACTATAAAAATAAATTTTTTAAATAAGAAACCTACGCTTTTTAATTTTACTGGATTCTTTTATTTAATTATCAGGTGTTATCTATGAGAATCATGTGTGTGTTTGAGGCAGATTTACACAACATACAAGGATAAAATAGAGTACCATGAAGAAGAAGAAGAATAAGAAGATCAACGCAAACTGCCGAAGGATTGTATTAAATGCAGTGCGATAGATAAAAACTACAGAGGATGGAACAGAATCGGTTAAATCTTCAAAGAAACCTTCGGAACACATCCAACACTGGCAACCGCACAACGCGGACAGCACAAAGCAACTCCAATCGTTGAACTCGCCTAAAGAAACGGGAAACTCGTATTTATTCGTGGTCGTTTTTACCGTTACCCAGGACTGCAATCGACGACTGAAAGGAAGCAAAGAACTACAAAGGACCCGCGTCAACGTATACAAACCCAAAGTGAGTTACTCAAAGAATGCCAACAAAACAAGGAAAAAATCGCACACTTTGCAACAAGCCCGAAGAATACGAATACAACAACTTCTGTCTATCTGCCTGTTAGTCTATCTATCTGTTTATCTGTCTGTTCGTCTGCCGCTCATCTTCGTTATTGAGGTAATGCATTTTTGCCAAAAATGATGGCTGTGCAATATTTGCATACTTTACGCGATTTCCTCTTCAAAGCTTCTCTTCGATTCTCTTCAAATATTTCGCTATTGCAATAAATTGCAATACAAACTTAAGTGAAATATTTGCTACATTCTATTTTATCGCCATTCTTTAGCTAGTGGCTAGAGAAATCCTCCACAAAGAAATACATACTTCTGTAAAGTAAAAATTCTTTGAACATTCTACGTTCCTTGTGTGCATTTACAAGGAGTTTGAGGGTTGCCATTGGAATGTCTTGTATGAAATCCTTACCACATCCTCGGGTGCATTCGGTGTACTTTGAGAAGAAAACAGCGAAAATAAATTGAGGAAAAAAGAGAACTCAACGATGTTCTGGCCAATCTTCTCCATCGATGGGATTTATTTAAAACGAATTGGATTGTAATCCATTCCTACAATACTATAAGAAGAAGAACAAAGATAAGAACAAGAACACGTTCAATTGGTTTCCTTCGAATCTATGAATATATCGGAGTCCTTGTGGTCTGGAAGCGAAGTTTGGCCGAAACGAAAGAATGAACTAACGAATGAGTTCACAGCCACGAAACCATAACAGTTGCTCACTCCGAATCACAGCGTTAAATATTTTGTCTTTCCTTCAAAACCACTTCTAAATTTCTTTATGATGAACCTTTACAAGAGTTTGAATATTTTCAAAGCACTTTTAATGCAACATATAATCTGGTTATCTCGGTGTATGTAGATTGATAGAATCCTCAAGCTTTGTACGTTTTTTCATATATAAATCTGAGGCTTTTGAATCACTCTCAACTGAAATACAATATCTGCAACGTGTTGATTGTTGATCTCCAACACGTGATCAAGAGTACCAAATGTTGCTCTGAAATTGGATTTTCTTATCAATACTTAATTTATTGATAACCGAAATTGATTTCATAATAAAAATATGTTAAACATTTCCTGAGACAAGACAGAATTCCTTCCCCAGAAATTAGAATTGTAAACTTATTTATTCTTTACTTCATTCTATTCGTAGGTTTAATATTAATTGTTTCATGTGTTGGCTTTCTGCACGCAATTGAAAATGGCAATGACTTAAATGATATTTTGCGAAATTATGGTATTGCTTTTAGTAACAATTTTTGAGTTGTCGTTGTGCTCAACCGGAAACCCATGAACTAGCACACAAACACGCACAAAATAGACATAAACACGAGGCACACACACACGTACTACACAATCTTAAGCACACATCTAAATATACGTACATACACACATTCATGCAAAGATATTAACAAAGATAAACACACACAAACAGGGTCTACTCTACTCTACTCTACACGCACCGATGAGCCACCTGACTTGACTCTGCAGCTGCTTGGAAAACCGGGCCAACTAACGTTCTGCTTTGGCCATAAATTCCACCTCAACGACACCAGAACGACACCAGAGAAGGCGGCAGGTGCCAAGCGTGCATATTTGAGGCAATTCAGGAAATTCTCTGCTCCCAAAGATAAAAGTCAATTCATCACTTGTAATTACAGTGGAAAAAGTGGTTCGTCGGCTTGGTGCTGTAGCTTATATTGGCAATGGAGGTGAGGGGTGAGGGTTGTTGTAGAAGGAGTCATAATGAAGTAGCGGAGAGGAGACGGAGGAGGATAAACGTAACAGGTACGAATAAAGCTCGTTCGTGCCACTTGCGTGTTCTTCGCCTAATGGTTTGCTCATATAGACACAGTGGAGTGCTGCAAATCGTTACTCCTTCACTGAAGTAGCGGCAGGTGGCTACGTACACATAGAATTGCGTGTTTGACTGTGTGCTCCACAGTTCCTAGACTTGGAAACAGTTTTCATATAACCACACTCTCTCTTGAGTCACTTAGTCCGTTTTTTCTACATTAACTTAGTCCTTTAGCGTATAACACACAGCTGGGGGCGTGGCAGATACACGCATAAATACAAATCATTATAATCTCTTTGCCTGTCTATAGAAATTACTGCAAAAATGTAAATGCAAAAGATTCAACTTTCTTAATATAAGTTACAATACAACATATCCACATTATAACCGAGTAATCCAACGCAGTTTAATTATCTTCATATAAAAATATATCACTTAATATTATAACTTAAATCATAAGAATGTCAGTTAAGCTACAATACTTCTATACTACTAATTTTAAAATAAAACAGACTAAAATTTCGCTGTTTGTACTTAAATTAAATGTTGCTCATACGCCATGTTGTTCTTGGAACAGATACAATTAACTTGGAGCATAATCCCTCACTATTATTGTTATTTTTGGCATTATTATTTGAAATATTATTATTACTAACTCTCTTATATTTCATAATTGAGGTTTCATAATTTTTTCGACATCAATTTGATGGCTTTTCATCTATTTATTAAGGTTTTCTTTCTCAAGATCATTCCAGATCATTCACAAAAACATTCCATTCAAACATTTTCTATAAAGTGCTTTCAGTATTTCTACATTCATACAATAATAAAGAATATTTTTCCTCTTTCCATGTTTCCCTTTACTATTCTACAAACTAGATTTGGACAGTTGAAAACATAACTTTATCATCATTTCGTAGCTGCCAAAAACGTTGTGAAACTTTAATTAAATTCTTAATTCTTAATAACGTCAACAAATAAGACATAAAAACGAACTCACTCCTACATAAGTGCATTCGTAATAATCTACAAACACACATACACACATGGACACGTCCATGAAACACCATCATCGCCATCAGCATCATAAAAATAAAACCAATGAATTTGGGATTTGAAAAAGCCATTAAAGCAGCAGGCTTTCGCAGCTGCTGCGCCGTAGCGCATCTTCTATTGCAGCTCAAATGCTGGCTGCACACAGAAATTGCGTCTAAATTACATTTTGAAGTATTTAATTAAAAAACTGCTTAATAACTTTTGATTTATGAATGTTGTAGAGCTCAGAGATTCACTCAGTGAGCAAGGAGAATTAAGACTTCAAGTTTCTGAGGTAGCCATATAGTAAGGGAGGAATGTGGAAGGAAGGGTGGAAGAAATGGACACTAACAGTGTTTTTCTGAAAAATAAAATAAAAAGCACAATGAAACAACTGCTGATTGTTGACTGATAAAAGCTGATTTAAAGTGGAATAGAAACGCTGAAAAGATGAATTGTTCGCCACGTAAATTAATGCACTAAAAGCAGCAACCAGAGAGCCGTAAAGAGGCTCACGAGTCGTGTGCTGAGAGTCTTTCGGCTCTCGGCTCTCACGATAAAGTGAGCGAGTGCAATACATGAGCACAGCAACATAAGCAATCATTTCTGAAGAATGTTTTTCTCACAGCTTCCGGCATTTCTTAAGCTTGAGACACACACTGCTTTGGTTGCAATCAATTTGAACACATGCAACGCTCTCATGTGTCAAGAACATTTAATTTTTTCCCCCACTTCTTGTTTTCTTCAATTTTTTCCTTTTTTTCTGCATTTGATATGTCAATTTTACTCGAGTTTCTTGAGATCTCAGCTGTAATGAACGATGTGGCATGCATGCTTGCAACGCGGAATGGCACAAAGTGTGGATTAAATTGCATTTAAGTATGCAGCAAATGTGTTGACAACTTTTGCGCTGTGTCACAGAGTTGAGTGAGTTTCCAGCCGAACGACAGCAAGCGAGACAGAATCGAGTGACAGAGATCATGCTACAGATTGCTGTCAGAAGCATGAGATTGAAACGAATGAACACGAATGGAGAGAAATAAACGAGAAAAAAATAGGTATTTAAATAGAATTAAAGAGAAAAGAGAGTGAAAGGCGAGCGAGAGGAGAGTAAAAGAAGAGGAAGGAGTGAAAAAAGGACGAATCATGGGTACATTTAACATTTTAACCTTGCTTATTAAAACTTACCTACTCTAAATTTAAGAGCATTTCGTCGTTGTTACTCTCGTTGATGTTGATACCTGAGAATTAATACTTCCACAAGAAAACCTCCTTTCAAAAAAGTCCTCCATTAAAAACCAGCAATAAAAATGTTAAAACAAATATTTAAAAGCATACAAAACTCAATCTCAAAACTTAATATATGTATGTATTCACTATTAATGTCTATGAAGCAAATATAAAAACTGTATACGTCTCGGTCGAGTACTTCTGGGACTACCCTCGTATACACACGGGAATATAATCCTTAAAGTGTATTCAAATCTTGAAATAATTGAATACTAAATGATAAGAGTGAAATTTTGTCAATTGCATCGACACAAAATCAATGAGAGCTGAGTTTTCTTTGCTCGAGTTACTTTAAAGTTCTGGATGGCAGCTAATCACGCACATCAAGAGTGATGAATCTAAAATGATTTGTAACACATCAATCAGAGTGATGGGAAAATATCTGCATTGCTTGTAGTTGTAGTTGTTGCGGTACACATAAACGCACTCACAAGCACAGACATACATACAAGCACATGGACACACAAACACAGTGAACACACAAAGCGAGCCATCAACTAAAGTGTCAATTTAGTGACAGAGATAAAAGACAAACGCCCTGACTTACAAACACAGCGAAACATGCACACACACATACACATATACACATATGCAGAAACTTGTCTACCGAGCACATACACACACATACACACACATGCTTAACTGTTGGTCGTATGTGACTGTCAAATAATACGATGGAAGGATTTCACTTGAGGCAACTCGAGATCTACTCCGAAGTGAGTGCGAATTTCTTGATGGTTTTTTTTGCAAACTTGCTGTTGTTGTTGTTCTTGTTGTTGTTGTGGGTTTTCAGTTTTCCTTTCTATTGTAACCTTCCTTATATACGAGTATATTCCTGCTTGATGCAAATATAATATATCATGGTGTATGTGTGTAATATTATTTAGAATATATTACAGTGTCGTACTTTCAAAAAAATATGCACTCATTACATGCATTCGTCCTTGGTGACTGTATTTGTGGGATGTGTCTGCTTTTTTACGGTTGCGTATATTTTTTAATGTGTGACTAAGTGTTGCTTTCAAGCGAATGACATTGAAATAGCATTGGAAGTAAATATCATGTTATTCGAAGAATGCACTCCATGATATTTAATGTTATTGGAGTTGGACTTGTAATGAATGTCAAGGTTTCGGATAGAGTGAGTTCTCTGACAGTTCGTAGACGAATACTGATGAATAATTTTTCGAAAACGGAGAAAGTTGAGAGAATTCCTGGGCCTACCTGAATATTCTACGTGAAAACATCTTGTAACATCTTTTGACAGATGCTCGAACTGAGGGGAAAGTTTTTTTTCGGAACTCCGGGGATCGCTGTAAGCAGCGATAATAATTTTATTCAGTGAACTCAGTCACTTATTCAATTGACCTCAGGAATACATCGTCTTTAGTCCGGATTTAAGCAGGTGTTCTGTATATTTACCAGAATACACTATTCAATTTTTCTGTATTAAATGCTTGTGAATAGTGTTGAAAATAGTATTGAAAATTAATCATCTTAAAAGTAAGCTACTAAAGTTGTATCTTTTCATAAATTTCTGGAAGTTTATTAAGTTTTCACGGTGAAGATACCGCCGAATCGTCGGTACCTCCACCGAATCCATTGCAACTGATTTACGACCAACATGTGCTCAAAGGAACAACAATAAACAGCGACGAAAATGAAAGAGCCACGAACATGAGAATAAAAATAAAAGAGAAAAAGTTAAACTTACAACTAAAAGTAAAATTGAAAATATGAGCAATAAAAAGTGAGTTCTTACTAAGAACTAAGAATCTAAGAACTTCTTAGAAATAATAAATTCAAAAGGAAAGAAACTTCAGTAACTCTGAAGCAAGCATTGAACATGCGATTAAGTTTATGTATCTTTGGGTTTAGGTAAGCTTTTGTATCTGTGTGTGTGTGTGTGTGTGTGTGTGTGTGAAATACATAAATAGTTCAGGAATTAAAAACTTTATAAACAACCATGAAAGCATGGGAAAGGAAACGGAAATGCATTGCAATTTAAGTTAAGTAGCCCTCCCCCTCTCTCTCCTCACTCTCTCGTTCTCTGTCTCTCTCTCTCTTTCTCTGTCTCTCTCTCTCTCTTTCGGAGATATCCTTACATGTATGCTTCGGTTCCTTCGAAACACGCGATAGTGTTCACTTAATAACCGAAAGGAATATCCGCCCGATTTCTGGCTATCTATATACCTCTATCTGTGCATGGATATCTGTTTATCTGTGTATACATATGTAGATATCTATACTATGTAAGAATACCAGCTGTGTTGGCATCTCACGGATACGAATCTGCGAGGAACCGCTTCTGCCGTCTATTTTCTCAAGCAAAGGATTCAAATCAGCGTAAATGCACTTTAAAAAATAAACAGATGCAGAATTTTAAGAATCGCATTGGCAATGAAGAAATCATGTTTCATTATTTACTTTACACTCTACCAATTTTCAATTCATTGCCCACGACAAGGCCACGAACGAGTCCCACTCTTCTCTACGCTACTTTCTTTTCCTTCGCTATACTCTTTTCCTCCCCTCTCTCAACCCTTCCTCTTCTTCTTCTTCTTGAACACTCAACTCAGAGTATCCTTTGCCAGCTGACTCTCATTTTGCGATTTCCGGTTTCCGTCGAGTTTTTTTTTACTTTTTTTTTATTCGCACCCTCAGCGAACCGACGACGGACATCCTGCTGTTCAAATTGTTTGCGGCTTCCTGTGATTTATGTGTGTGTACGTGTGTGTGTGTGTTGGTGTGTAAAGTGTGGTGTATGTAAGTATGTGAAAAGTGCAGGAACCACCGAAAAGGAACTCCAACAAAACGTGCAAACCACAAATAAACAAATAAAATACTCGTATATAAATCAGTTTAATTCGGTGTATATAAGCTGAGTATCATATAAGAAAACTCCAGGGAGGGCGGAGGGGGTGGCACTGGTTTTTGGTGAGTGCAGACCAGAATAAATATGAACACCGTAGACGACAGTTTCTGCACTTAAAGTAAGGGTGCGATTAATTGAATCAAGTCTTCGACATATCGAAAAACTACTGTACAACCTTCGCAATCGAAAAGGTTAAAGAGACCCTGCATAAACCACACTCTCCCCTCCCCCGCCCTAACCACCACAACCGGGCCTCCTTTTTTCTTCCACACTTTCTGTCTCTGATTCACACATATTCGCTACTTAATCACCCTGTATATCATCACTACTGGGTACAACCACTTCATGAAATGGATTTCTTTTTTCCATTTCATTTTTTTTTTAATTTTTTTCATTTGATGCTGGAGCGAATGCATCAAATTACAGTTTCGTGCCGTGATATGTCAGAATTGCCAATTCCGGGACACGAAAACAAATTGTATTCGGGCACAAATAAAAACAACAACAACAACAAAACACCACTCTGACATTTTTAAATTAATCTCTTATTTGCCGGCGTTGTTGTTGTTGTTGTTGTTGTTGTTGTTGTGGTACAGTTTTTCATCGTTGGAGTTGCTGTGTTTGTTGTCGTTGTTATTGTTGCCAATGACACCAACACTGTAAATCATCGTCATCATTAAAAAACAACAACAACAGCAACTCCATTAATAAAAGCCAACCAACCACGCTGTTGAAACATCAACAACAAACATCATCCAATAGTGACAAAAATAAGGAATCTCTTCACATAAATCGGCATTTTTGCCCACGTTGCTGGCGCCGCATACAGGGTGGGTGGTAATGATAATCAATCAATATTATTGCTGGAACATCAAAAACATAGCAAAAATATACGTATATACGTTCCTAAAAGATTTAAGTAGTTGCTTCAAGATACAATTAGTAAAGTTAAAGAGTGGAGAATGGTAAAGTCTTGATAAAGCGATGAGAACGAAAAAATAATATATTATTTGACCCGAATCATCTCAATAACCGACTTCAGTATTTTAGTTTTCAATTTCAACTTCCAACTTCGGTCAACTCACACGCCTATATATGCACTATATACATACATGCACTATACATATATGTATGTATGTATATATGTATATAAACATATCAAAAACAAAGTAATTCATCTTAGTTCTGAAATTAAATTAAATCTCATAGCGTTTTGTTCCATGGCTTTCCTTAATTAACTCAAACATGAAAACGTTTTTTTTTTTTGCTTTACTACATATTATTATTATGTCATTATATCGGCCCACCTTAAATACAAGTGCTCGCCATTCGATATTCAACATCATTAAGTTTTGGGTGAAAAAAAGGGAAATTTCATGTAAGGAAAAATAAATCCAACATCATCATCATTCATCAAAATGATTAATTTGGCTTTCTTCACAAGCTTCAGGCTTCAATTCATTTCGCATGCGTTTCTGATGGTATTTTTTTCCTATGGCTGTAAAATATGCGACTTTAATGAATAAAAGGGAAAAATTTAACAATTAATTAAATATAATGTACATAAAATACCATTTTCGATATCAGGTTCCGTGGAATCACGCCGCAGATGTTGAATCAGAAGCCACCTGATGCACTCTCTTTTCGACACATCTGTAGACGTTGATTCCTTTTTAATTTGGCAGAGATAAAGCATGGATTAGTGAAGGATTTAGTGAAGGATAGATTATTACAATATACACGATCATATGACACGTGTGTGAAGAATGAGTTCATAGCGATTTCTACATTTAATATTAGTATCTAATTTTGAAGAATTTAATCGAATAGATTCGGTTCAATAAACACTCTAATATTAAAGACTTTCATCTTAATAATGACAATGATAAATAGATATCTCAATGAAATATTTGTAAAGAAACTAGAAACGACAAGAAAATAAAATTCAAAATCAAATTCCAAAGCAGTGAATTGCAAAAAATTCTCAATATTCTTAATAGAATAATAATTTCTATACACATATTATTTTAGGTTTACTCCTGATACATTATTTTTTTCCAACACAATGCAAATTGTCGTTTTTCTAATATTTTAAGTGACTAAGTGATGAAGTCTAATGGCCAAATTAATGTCTATTTGCTTGATAATCCGTCATCAGCATCAACAACAGCAGCAACACTAAAAATAACAACAACAACGATGAGTGCATGTGCTTGTCTAACATGCAACACCAACCTTCGCCCCTTTCAATTGCATTAGCAACCTTTGTCAACGTTTGAGCAACGGATATCCTGCACCCTCTGCTGCATGTCCGGAGCAAAGATTACAATATTAAGTAACAATAATAGAGTCAGTTGCTCGCTAACATTCATATATCAAGTCACACAATTGAACGCCCGCATGTATACAGGAAGTCCTCTCATAAGCCATAAACATCCACCGGCTGTATCAACAAATTTCCAGTGTGTCAAAAGGATTCGCTCAAATGCAGGACACGGAGACGCGTTTTATTAACAACACAGCGAAAATCGCGACAATTAGTATGCGAAACGGCTGCCAGAGGGTAGAATGTCACACAAACACACACACACACACACACATACACTATCAACCACACCCATACACAAACACCAATAGAGAGCCATCCAGCGATTTATCACGCTGTCACATCAAGAGTCTAAAACGAATCACTGACAACGACAACTGAACTGATGCCCACAGCCAAATGTCAGGACTCTTGGCACGGAACAGCAGCAATGACAACAAAAACACAATGCGTACGAACTGTCAATTGATTTTGACATATTCTATAACAAGGATATTTTGTGTGTGTGTGTGAGTCAGCGTGTCTGCGTCCATTTTCTGTGGTTGATATTCCTCCATTTAATCTTTTATGTATTTTCTGCACTGCATTAACTATTATTCAAAGAAATTGTACTCAAATAATTTGTACTCAACAAAAAAGAAAACTCTATGAAACTCTACTCTATAGTTGTCAATTGAGGATTGTGTATTTTACCATTTACCACTTTCACAACTATTTTATTAAGATTATCTCTAGACCTGTACCATCATAACTAAGAATTAGTATAAATATTATATATGCTTTATATAGTATACTTGTGTTTCTATAAAATAGTATTCTACTTCTATTGAGTAGCATAGATTCTATAGAATATTTTTCTAGATCAGTCATAATATATATGTATAAACACTATTATACTCAAAGATTGTGTATCTGTGATGTACATATATTACTCTTATCTACCTGCTTGTATATGTGTGCGTTTGTATGTATGTATATTAAAATCGATATGTACTTTGATAACTGCCTCTGGACATTCTCTTTTACATTCTTAAAATGTAGTCTAAACTGTTTCTAACTCTGTATTTCTTTCATCTCGTGTTCGCTTTAGTAATTCAATAAATCTGAGAGAATCATGAATATAATCATAGACGATACGTTTCTTATTGTTATTATCATTATTGTTATTACCATTATCATGTTATATCATTATTATTATTATCATTATTGTTATTATTATCATTACTGTTATTATTATCATTATTGTTATTATTATTATTATTGCTATTTCTCCCATAATTTCTATCGTTTATAACCGATAGGATAGGAATCAATGCGCAACGAAAATTCACAGCATACTACAGCAATAGCAACAACAACAGCCACAACAACAAGAACAATAACACTGTTAGTGCTGGTATTACAGCAATAAGAATAACAACAACAACAAGAATGACAACAACAACTGAATTGTAACCATACAATAAATACGAATTGGTGATAAGCACCTCATCGGAGGACATCGATCAACATTTATTGGAAATCAAGTTGCTGTCAATCATTAAAAATAAATCGCGTTTTCCCGAGCATCGGAAATCAAACAATTCAAAGCTCGACTGTCAACGTGATCTGAGAGATGAGAGATGGGAGATGTGAAGTGTGGGGGTGTTTTTACTCACTTGTATTGTTGAAAATTCCTTGATTATATTGGAGCCAAGAAGTCGGTTGCATCCCCTTCCCTCCCCTTCCCGGCCCCTTTTTCACCATTTGGCGTAGATGACGAAGCTGCTTTTGATTTGATTTTAAGTGACGATTTTGTGAGGAATATCAATTTTATTCAAGAGTTTTATTGTGTTGAGTTATTGTATTAAGACTTTAGAACTGAAGAAAATTGAATCATGTTGATAACGATGTCGATGTTGATTATCATGCTGATGATGACGACAGTGATGGAGCGGGACTGTGTTGATTATGATGAAAATGATAATAATGCTAATGACTATTAATGTGAATATGATTAACATGATGTAATGAAAACTAATAATCATGGTGATGATGACTATAATTAAGATAATGGCAATGGTGATGATATGGACAATAATTAAGATGATGATCAGAGTTATGATAATGATAATCATAATCCCTATTATGATCATAGCTAAATTGTGTTAAATTCATGTTCACTCAGTGTAAACTCAGTGTAACTCTGGCTCAATAGCAACACGAAATTTCGCATGTTGGCAACACTTTCACTGAAAGCTGATTTACAAGCGAACGAATTACAAAACAACGAAAGACATTTGTTCATAATATTTTTTTGTATATTGTATAAGTACGAGTAAAATGTTGAAGCAATTCTCCCATAAATGCTTTCAAATAGGTTTGAAATTGCAAATATATGCATATATTTTAGTGAACTTAATTTATTGATGCGGCAGCAGTTCAAATATGCATGAAGCACACACACACACATACACACACACACACACATACACACACAACACATCCACTACCACTGCAGCTGCATATCTGTCGCAATATTAAAATGCTATAAATAACTATGAACGGACGACATCGCACACCTTCACTGCTTTTGCATTTGCATTTGCATCTGCTTTTGCTTTTGATGTTGCTTTTGATGTTGCTTTTGCTTTTGCCGTTTTTGGCGATTTATTTTATCCGCTCAACACAGATTTTAGTTATTTTTCGCTCCTTCTTTATGCGGCAATAAATCAACAAATTAATCCGTTACACTAACACAAATACATACAAATTCTGACGACACCATATGCAAACGCAACAAACTCACACACACACAATTACACACAAACACACATTTGTGTATACAGATAATACATACAAATACATACACATAAATAGTTTCAAACATTTCATGGTGCATATTTTATTTGTTCATAAATAAAACCACCTCTCTTAAAATTGAAAATATAAGAGACAAAAGATGACACAGAGAGAGAGAGAGAGAGAGAGAGAGAGAGAGAGAGAGAGAGAGAGAGAGAGCGAGAGAGAGAGAAAGGAAGACCCGCGCTTGACTGCGGTAGACAACACTAAATTCCGCTTTATTGACAGCTTCACATAACAGTTCATAACTCATGCGGCTGCCAAAAAAATATTTATTATTAAACAAATTTTATCCAAACGATTTCGCTGCTAAAATTTCACTTAATCTACAAGTTATTTAAGCCCCACATTAACTATACTAGTTATAAAAATCATTTCAAATATAAATTTAAGATTCTCAGGCTTCACAATGGACAGGGTTCAGGAGGGTCCACTATTCGAATACCAAAGGAATGGCATAGTGACTATATACTAATCACTATAGTATTCGATTATTTTCTTTACTCTTATCTCATCTTTCATTATAATAATTCTTATCTTTCTTTACTATCATCTCATCTTTCATTATTCTTATCTTACCATTCTTTATTCTTATCTTATTCTTCTTTATTCTTATCTTACCTCTCTTCATTCCTACGTTATCCTTCCAAACTCTTATCTTATATTTATTTCTTTAAATTTACTGTTATTTATTTTAAAATCATAAATTATTTTAAGAAATTTATTTTATTCTTTCGCTATAAAGCGCCCTTTTTGTTGAATGTCTGAAATAAATAAAAATTTCAAACGAATGCGAAAGCGAAACGGAAATGAAAAGTAAAGAAATTACAAATAATATGAAAAGAATATAAAACGAAAATGAAAAGAAGAAATTCAATTCAATTCAATTTATCTCGAATTTCTCTAGACTCTAGACAACCTCAACCGGAAGATATTTTTGTAATTTATATGAGACGCGAAAGTGTAGTCGTGGAACAAATACTTTGGCGAAATGTAAAGAAAATATTTGCTAAGCGATTGAAAGAGTTAAGGAAGCAAAAAAAGGAGTTTAAAATGACAAAAAAACAATAATCCGATGAGTGAATAAGTGCGTGGTGCTCTGTGAGTGTGTGTATTGTTATCTGGGACAAAGGGTACTTGAAAGAAACCGCTATTGTATTGAGTACATCATCCGAAAATAATTCGCAATTACTCAGAAAAATAATAGAAATGTTCAATTTAATGTAAAGCAAAAACAATCCCAATTATTCCCCAATCAGTTTAATAAATTAATTCAAAATTCAATTCATCCTTCCAATGCAAATGAAATGAAAGAAGAAGTAGAAGTAGAAGAAAAGGAGGAACAAGAAGGAGATGACGTCATCATCTTCTTTCTCCTTTGACTTGTGTTCATGCACATACACACCCACACATATAAAGTAAGAGATATTTTATCCATTTCTACATCTTTTACAATAGTAAGTTTTAGGGTATAAAATTTCAAATTTTTCTCAGCAAAAAGTAAGAAAGCATGTAGGAAGAAAAACCGAAAAGTAAACCAGATCAAAGAGCCACGTCACCTCCCCCCCCCCCCTTTCTCGTCCCCCTTCTTCGAAGGTTGCTTTGTGCCTCTATACATAAAAATATTCAAAGCAACCACAACCGCCAACTTGGATGATAGGCGGAGTAAAATTATGCAAATAATCGCAATTTGTGCTGCAAAAGGAAACCAGGAAAAGGAAGGATATTAAAAAAAGCAACCTTCAACACATAAAGCGGAAGAATGAGCTGCATGTGAGAGCAGGGCAAAAGAAATTATTTCCACTGCCGCTGAAGTACCTGCGTTCGCAAAGCGGCGGAAACGTTGTCGTGGATGCAGAAGTAATTTCAAGAAGAAAAAAAGTAGAAACATACAGCTTTGAACCTAAATAAGCACCAGATGAATCAGTTAATCTTTAAAGTTTATCTGTCCAAGGGTACTACGAGGTCCACAAGAGATAAAATGGCGTCTGAAGAGATTCTGACTCTAATTTCAACAATATTTAAAGTAACTTTAAATTATCGTTGAATAACCAACTTAAGAAATTCTCTGATAAAGAAGTATATTATTGAAAAATACTAACCCAATAATCTTTTCAAAACTACTACGAATATTCCCAGAAATCCTCATCTGTTGATTGACTTACTTTACCGTTAAACTTACCTAAAAATTCACCACACCACTTCACCTTAAATGAATAACCATAAACTGACCTGACGTCGATCTTATGGATAATAATATGAAATCCTATACTAAGTTTTATCTTAGCTCTTGTTATTTTTTTTTCTTTTTGTTTTGTTGCTTTTTTCTGCTCATTTTTTAGCTGCTTTTTGAAAACCTCCCTCACCACTCGACGACGATTGAAAAGGCTACCCTTTTATGGCTAACCTTAGAGATATTAACCTTAGAACCTTATAGATTATTACATAATTCGGATTTCGTATTCTATTGTAACATGTGTCTGTTCGTTGCTGTTGTTTGCACTGCTGTTTAAGGTTTACCGTTAATTTTATCAACCGATCTTTGTTGTGGTTCTAAAAGGTTTCCGTATTCTCTCTTCAATAACGTATTTTATATTACATACGTACTTGTATATACTAAATATACTCGTATATATGTATGAACATATATAAATACATCATATGAATTCAACAGTATAAACACATAAAAATCGGTTGGTAACGATAACAGGCTTTATTCGAAATATATATCTTTCGTAGCATATCAAAACCATTGACATTCAAAAGCTTATTCATAAAGATTTGTTTTACGATGAAGGGGAGGGAGAAGAAGCGGAACAGCAGGGGGTAGAATCTGAACCTACAGCTACGGAGGTAATAAATAATTGTGTCAAATGACCGCTTCGCGTCGCCTTCGTCTGTAAATAAAAATTGTTGCAGGCCGGGGACTCATGGTACTCTCAGTGTTCTGCAACCGACGTGAAATGAAAAGGGACGAACAATACTCCCTCCCCTCACTCCCCTCACTCGCCAAACCCTTCACAACTCGTCCACGAAGAGCGGCATAAATAAAAACAACACCTCGTTTGTGGCCATAAAGCAGACATCGCAACCGCACCTTTTTTATTACGTTTTCGGATACGATTTCTGTTTCGGTTTCTGGTTGCCGGCTTCCCGAAAGGACACCCATATACACTCCATTGAAAATCGATTTCTCACCTTCAGGAAAACAGTTCTTGAAGCATGATTTGTGAGCTTTAAATTTGGAAATGAGGTGTAAATTGTTTTCTTCTAACAAAAAAGCGGCTTTCCAAACCTATTTCTTAGGCTGGAGAAATAAGAAAGAAAAAAATTGAAACAAAAAAGCTTCCTACTTTTATTGATCTTCTTAGTTGTGGATTTCGGGTGTGAAACTTCAACTCATATTTATTAATATAGTTCGATTCAGCGAAAAACCAATGGATCATTTATTTTCGCTCTTTAAATGCGAGTCTAACATCAAAAACATGATATCCAACATCTTTTTGGATGCATGTACTTCAATTACTGACTCTGAATTTCGAAAGCTTCGAATTCTGCACGAATTCCAATCGTAACTCACATCGTCCCGATCAAAGGAAACCACTTCTAATTTGGAATCAATTCGTACTTCGTTGGGTCCCGATGGCTGCACACCGAGAAGTGGACACTAAATATTCTCCATCAGCAACGACCAACGGCTGCCGGTCGCCGTTGTAATCAATGCTGTAATGCTTTCGCTGCTTCCGCGAAAGCAGTTTCATTAATTGCACTCGACAGCCGTTGCACATCCGGTCGCACATGCAACACATCCGGAGCCGTTGCGGTCCTGCAGCAGGCGCCGCTGTTGTAGCCGATGCTCGAATTAAATGCGGGCATTCAATTTGCAATTAGCTCCCACTCTGGCGTCGTTCTCGCACGCCGCTGAATACTCCGTTGTTTTGGAGGCGCGTCCGCCATTAGCGTTGCCTTGCGTTGCGTTGCGGCCGCGAGTGCCAGCTGACGGGCTTCCGTTCTCTGTTCTCGCTTCTGTTCTCGTGCATGTGTTTGATTTGAAAGAGATGCTGTTTTTAAATTCGCGTAAATTGAAAACCCATTTCTAACGCTTTGAAAGCCGGCAAAATGAGGCCGTTAATGGATGGAAGTTAATGAAGAGAAATTCCAATCATTTATCATGGAGATCTTTTCAAAAATTATTCAGATTCATCGAAAATTAAATCTACTTCATTGTAACTCAAAATTGTTTGTTCGATTTAACAAACACTTTAACTTTAACTGACTCTAGTTTGTTGATTAATTTTTTCCCCACGATATTTGGCAACATGTGGAAACTTTAACGCGGTGTCAGAAGCCACAAATGTTGTGGTGAGAAACTAAAAAAGAATCGTTCACACATACCGACACAAAAACAAGCACCTTTAATAATAAACAAACGTGCATCCGAAACGTAAATCAAAAATTATTTAGCGTGCGCTTTTAATACGCACACAAACGCAAATATTTACACGGTCAGCCGACGAGGAGGCGAGGAGGTGACAAAACTGTTGATATATCAAAGTGTTGGATGTGTTTTTGAAACACTTCCGTCTCAAGCCACCCACACACTCATGCCGGTGAGCATGCCGGTGAGCCGGTGACGACGCTTGCATAATGCAGCCATGTTAGCTGCCTGTTGATCTGGTATATGATATGCAAATGTGTGTGTGTGTGTTTGTGTGTGTTTGTGTGCGTGTGGTTAGTGTTGTTTATGAAATGAAGTTTTTAAAATATCACCACTGAGTAGTAGTGTATGTGTGCTTTTTTTGTGTTCGCTGCAGCAACTGTAAAACTTCATGCCGCATTAGTTGAACAGAGAGAGAGACAGAGGGAGAGAAAGAGACAGAGGGACAGACAGAGGGAGAGAAGCAGTCAACTTATAATTGTTCGTAATTTTGTGTGTATGTGTAAGGACTGGAATATTAACACACACTTGGTACTTGTTGACCTGCGGTTGTTGTTGTTGTTTCGTGTGGTGTTGGCCGGACCCGTGCTGGGCGAGCAAACCGAAAGGAACAACTGCCCGAGACTGGCCAAAGCCCGTTTCCTGTTGCACAGGCTGTAAATATTAATTTAAAATTTGTAAATGCGACCCTATATATTCATGTGAATGAACAGAACAGTATAACAACGAATACATAAATAACATTACAACAACAACCCAAAAAGCCAACCAACCAATCAAAATAAAAGCAACGCAAGTCAACGCACACAGCCGCAGTCACCGCAAAGCGGCATCAAGCAACAACCGAGCAACCGGGCCATCGTCCAATTTTAAGCAGGAGACCCGAATTTCGCCATGTTTTACCCACGTGAAACCACAGAATTTCGTCTGCAAATGATGCCGTTACTGCTTCGGTTGCTGTTGCTTTATGTTTTTTCTCTTGTGCGAGTCTCTTATCACGGTACTCTTTTATCTTTTCTCTTTAAAGATTTAACGTTCTCAGCTCTTTCTCTGTGGGACACTTTTTTAGTGCTTTCTTTTATTTGCCTACGCTTTCATCTTTATTCAGAGCTCATATCGAAGGCATTCAATTTTCTTCGCCGATAATCTCTTTGATTTTCACACAACGGGACATTTTCCAAGAAATTAAACTCCAGACACAGACACAGAATCGCAGTAACAACAATCGTCCGACACAGCCACAAACAGCCCCACAAGAACAATAAAAGAACAACAATAATAATAAACAGTTAATACTCGCAGAATCAAAGCTAGAAGTACAAAAGTAATTCAAATGAACATTCATGGTAATAAATTTCAAATTACTCATAGAGCTTGAATATTCGAGTCCTTGACTTGTTTTGTGGTCAGTTAATTCCAATTAATAAGGATTTCTAGGACCGTTACTCTTATTATTATAGTTTCTTCTATACATATCTTTCTTAAAGCCTTACTAAATGCAATTTATTCAGGGGGAAAATGGCTGTGGACGTAGGACTCACATTTTAGTAGTTGAATGTTGATAAAAATACATCTTTTCATATTGAAGTTTTTATAATCTTATACACATTTCTTTCAAAACGTACCAATTGAAATCGTTATGAACAATAATCATTTCTAAGAATTCTTTTCTTACTTGAAAATGGAATTCGATGGCAAAGAGTTTCTAGCAAAAACAGCTTACAGATCAGTTATTAATTTTTACTCTAATACATATTTTACTGTAGTTGTATTTATTTCATTTCTCCTTTAATCTGGAAACTTTCTACTCTTCGATTTATAACGAAAACCTATTTTCTTTAAATCATTTATTTATAGTTAAAAATTACCTTACTTTTTGAGTGAGTCTAGTATTTTTTTCACTAAATCTATAATAGATTTTTCAAAGACCTTTCAACATCTGTGACTATAAGTGAAACAACAATTTAAAATGGTTTTCAATCCAGTTGAATAAATACTGTTTTATTAGGTCTTAAGCTAAGAAATCTATTTTGTTTTCTTGTACCAAAGACAACTGTGCAAATAAACTATTTTCTTAATTCTATGTTCTGCGGTTCATCTGGTGACTATAAAAGGTAGAAATTTTTGAACTGTCGATCATTCAATCGGTCCAGTGAAACATGTCGACGCATTTTTATTTAGTAGCTGCTTTGTGTTGCTGGTTTCTGGCTTCAGTTTCCGTGGAAGCTTTTAAATATCCTTCAGGACATGGTAGCGGAACTAGAATCATGCCCTACCAATCTGCTCCGTATGTAGCATCGCTGAGGAAGAACGGCGAGCACATTTGCAGTGGTACCATTCTTTCAAGGAATTTCATTCTAACAGCAGCGCGTTGTGTCGGCACCCGAAAAAATGGAGAATTTAAACCGTAAGTGGCTATTCTAATTGGTACAATATGCACTCTAGAATAAATCCGATCTACAGCTATGACCCCAAGGGACTCACTGCTTATGTTGGTAATACTAATCGTCTGAACGGTGGAACTGAAGCCGACGTAGAAGCCGTTACGGTGCACAAGAAAATCGGTGCTGATATCGCACTTTTGCAGTTATCTAAACCATTGGATCTCTCACCTGAGATTAAGCCCATTCGTCTGGGCGATTCTCAGATTAAGACAGGGTCACCAGTGACTGTTCTTGGCTGGGGTCTCCCCAGGACCAAGCATGAGGCACCAAAACATTTAGAGGGCTTAACTATGAGTGCCAGTACTGAATGTAAGAAATCACCTTCGCTGTTGTGTTTAGGATATAAGTGGCAGAACAGTATCTGCAATGCAGACGCCGGCGGTCCGGTCACCTATAAAGGTCAGTTGGTAGGTGTTGCCACATTTCGAGAACGTGACTGTGGTTTATACCGATCAGAAAGCTTTACCAATGTAGCTTATTATGCGGACTGGATCAAGCACCACTCTGTTCTATAAATATTCCAAAACAATTATCTTAGATAATATTCAAAAAACAATTAAAAATTATTAAAATGGAAAACAAGAGCCTCTATAGTTATAATGAAGACTAATGAAATTGTATAATAAGAGTAATTAAAGTTCTTTGAAAATGGTTCCAAATCAATGTTGTTTGTAGTTTTTCTTGTGATATCCGATGTGATAGAAACTAAAATACTTTTCCTAATCCAATCTTAATGGATAATTGGACAACCTGAATAGTTAAGATATAGTTTTCCATCGACTCGTTGCTTCTTCCCCTCAGTAGTAAGAAATCCCTCTACATTCTTTGACACTGCCATGAAACCCCTGGCAGATCGGTTTGATAAAACAAAGGCTAAATGAGTTCTGTGGATTAGTAACAGCTTTGCGGGGAATAACTGACATCTTAAGCCAGTTCTCACTGAGTCTGGTTGAGTTCCAACAACCGAAGCTGGAAGTCTCTAGTACTCGTAATCCTGTGCTTCCATCTGTAAGCACCGAAGGAGATACATAAAATAAAATATATTTTTTTGAACCTTTACCTATATGCCTTTACTTGCTTTTGAATACCTTTGTAATTTAATAATATACATAATATACATACACAACTCTGATAGAGCTTTCTAGCTGAAAGGAAACAAAAGTTTCCGGAGACTCCTATTAATTGGCTGACATATTATAAAAATTAATACAGACACTGAAGAAAACCGTTTCATCTATAAATTAGATTTGACGGAGGCTGAAATATATTTGTACTGGCAGATAACCGCGCCAATATTACTCGTACTTCGAAATTCTTGCTAAATTATTGATAAAATTATAATAAAATATTGCACTGATAAATGAAGAAGAAACAAATCAGATTCAAAGAGAGAAGAGCTTTAATGTGTTTTTATTCGAAACTTTCAATTTCAAAAGGATAATGACATTATCTTTTATTTGTTTTTCAAATTTTGAAAAATGTGAGCCATTACTGTCAATGCATCACTTTTTTTATAATTTTACACATCTGAGTGTTCCTCAATCCAATCGAAATAACCAGAAACTTGAACATAACCATCTGGCAGAAGGGAGCCGCAATCTGCCAAAATAAAGCTAGCAACACCCACTAATCGCTCATCGACCACCGCAGGACCACCAGAGTCCCCAGTGCAGGCACCTTCATTAATCGGGTGGCCCAAACAAAAAATTTTATCCGG
Organism: Myopa testacea; assembly: GCA_949629155.1. NCBI lineage: Eukaryota > Metazoa > Arthropoda > Insecta > Diptera > Conopidae > Myopa > Myopa testacea. The sequence goes on along the minus strand of OX451345.1, from coordinate 46,727,579 downwards.
AGAGTAACCTGTTTCTAATGTACAACTTCGTTGTGAAAGACTTTCCAAAACTGTCCACTGAAGTTGGTTTGGCTTGGCTCCGTCTTGCTGCAAGCGACCCCAACCAGAAATTACAACTGGCGTATTTTCAAGAACATCATCACTAGAGAGTTCGATGGCTTTAATATCTTTGGAGAATGTGAGATGTTTGGCTAGCCTCACGAGTGCAATATCAGCACTGTCACCCTCGTAGATGTATTGTGGATGAATAATGGTTTCCGCGACCGCATTTTGAATACCACCACTTTCGCGATGGGTCGTACCAGCTTGAATAGACAGAGATGAGATTGGAAACCTAAAGGATATAGAATAGTGGACAGTAGCGTCATTAGTAATATTAAAAAACTTTAAAGAGTCAGACGATTACTTACTTCCTATAATGGTTCCGTTTATCGATAACACAGTGTGCTGATGTTAGGATGTAATTTTTTGATATAATCGAGCCACCGCAATGATGCGCACCGTTTAACTTTACAGAAACCTGATATGGAAATTGACCTGGCAGAGCGGGCCACCCTCGTAGGATTCGTCCCTCGGGAACAGTCTGGACGCGGGCTACCAACAATAAGCAGATTAAAGCAACTGAGGAATATTTCAACATGTCTAAGTTTAAGATTGAGAATGACTGAGGATCTCCTAAAAAGTACTTTAACTTATTAGGATAGAAATCGCTGTTTGAAATAAAAACCTCTACGCGCCTGCAACCTCTCAAACACTTTCACTAACAAATGTCAATATAACACATGTTGACACATGCTGACGATACATTCACCTGTTCTAATAAAGCGATTTCACGCTTAGCAAAATAGTTTTTGAAAGCATAACCTAAATAGGTCGCTGAGACATGCTTAAAGAAATACAAAAAAATAATTTGTATATCCTACACCCGAAGGTGAATGAACGAGCTCCACGTGTACGTGTGTGTGGAAATTCCTCTCAAAGAGTGCTTTGTTAGGCACCGTTTAATCGTATAACGGTGTACCTCTATATCGTATAGTACCTCTAATATACTATTTCATAGTCACAGTACAACGTATCAATTCACGTCCAACATAGAATAAGTTAAAGACTGTAGCTCGTGTTGAGGCTCGCATTCTAGTCAGGCTGCTATAAAAGTTGTTCAATATTTGGGAAAATTAAGACCATCATTATATTATTTTTTCACTAAGCTTCAAACACAATTGTTGCATTCGCAATGCTAGAATCAAATCACAAACAACCACTGAATTTATAGAAAATGCTGTAAAACATTCGAGAAGTTGGATAAATTTACTTTTCCTGCACAAACGGCTAGAACATAAAAGATTAAACATAAAAAGGTGGAGCATGGAAACAGTTCAAACTATCTCAACCTTTCCTACAATTTCAATATAGTTATAAAATTAGTGTGAAAGTTAACAAGCTTAAGTTACTCGTACTTCTTTAAGAAATATAAGTATATACTCCCTCGAAAGATAGAAGATATTTGACTCGTTCACACCGGTCAAATCAGAAATGTTGCATCAGGCCACGCGTATCATCGGCGGCTTATATTTAAATGTTCCATTAGGAACACTTGGTGGATTTATTTTCACCATTTTTTATGTAAGTAAACTGTAATATATATGTAAAGGCTTTTCCAATAAGAGGTGTAATTTTGATATTCAAAGAAAAATGCCATTTTTTTACATAAATTACCGCATGTGTATTTCATAATAAAGAGGAAGGTATGCCGTTAATAATGAAAAACAACATCAGCCAAATGGCCACCACGACTACGCTTACAGGACCATAGCTATTCAAAATTACACCTCTTATTGGAAAACCCTTTATATAATATAAAACTAAACTGTTGTGTTTGCGACAGAAATTCGAAACATAACAGTTGAATCAATTTACGTAATTTTTCTAAATTTAAACCGAAAACTATTCTGTAAAAAATTTAAACAATTTCAGTTAATTAGAACAGATGAATGTATTTTTCCATATTGATATTTGTTATTAAACATGTTAGAGACGAGAGGCAAAATGAGGATTTTATATCAGCCAGCGTTTTCTTCTCTTATAAATTGGAAAACATTTTAACATAACGTCAGTGTTTGTCACAAACTCAGACTTAGATATGATGAAGTATTCTTCGGTTGCACTGATCTGTTCTTTGCTCGTAGCTCTAGTCGAGGCTGTTCCCGAGGGACGGATCTTAGGAGGCTCGAGTGCTTTACCAGGTCAATTTCCATATCTAGTTTCCTTGAAGTTACACGGACAACACACATGCGGTGGTTCAATTATTTCCAGAAGTTATATCCTGACAGCAGCACATTGTGTTGTAGACAAAAATAATTATAATATGAAGTGAGTAATCATCACGAATTGATCGCCTTTTTACCTCATCAACTCTTTAATTGTCTGATGTTTCATATCCTCTTTATTTTACTTTGCAGATTTCCAATCAGAGCTATGACAGTTCAAGCTGGTACAAACTATCGTATGAATGGCGGCTTTATACTTCCGGTTGCCGAGACCATCGAGCATTCACGATACATCTCCGAGGGCAACCTTGCCGATATCGCGCTCGTGAGATTGGCCAAACCTCTGACATTTTGCAAAACTATCAAACCCATTGAACTCTCCAGTGAGGATGTTCCTGCAAATACGCCGGTTGTCATTTCTGGCTGGGGTTTCAAGAAAAACGGGGGAGCCTTGCCAGACAAACTTCAATGGACGGTGTTGAACAGTCTTTCAGGATCAAACTGTTATTCTGCAACACGTTACTCTCCAGACAAAATGCTATGTTTGGGGCACGCGACTGGAAAAGGTATCTGCTCGGGTGACTCTGGTGGTCCCGGGGTGGTTAATCATCGATTAGTGGGTGTTGCTAGTTTTTTTAATATAAAATGTGGCACCCATCGACCAGACGGTTATGTTAAAGTTTCCGGTTATATGGATTGGATTAAGGACCATTCGGATGTCTGAATGATTTTGAAACTGATTCTAAAGCGAATGAAAGTGAATGAAAATGTTTCAAGACTGACATTTTTCAAAATTGTAAAACACATCTAAATGATTAATGTTTATTATATATCAACAATTAAAATTAAAAGCTATACAAATTGTTTCTTTTGAAATTAAAAGTTTTAAATAAGAACGCCTTAAAACTCTTCTCTCTTTTGAATCTGGTTGTTTCATTTACCAGTGCAGTATTTTAATTTTATTTATGGAGAACCCAATTTTTGTATCATGTGTCATATTGTATCTTAGCATATACAAAAGGAGATCGTATAAAGGAACAACGCCCTATTTCTTTACTACTACAATATTATGCAATAAGGAAGAGGTCTTGAAATTAATGCCATGGATCTGTAGATGTTGAACACCCTTCTTTAATGTATTAAAGTTACAACATGTAACCACTCTATACTAGAGGTACTATACTATAGACGTTGTAGCATTCTTCAAAGTGCACTCTATAATCTAATTTATTGTGCACTTATCTATATTATGCACTCTTTACGAGAGGAATTTGCACACACACACACACACACACCAGCCACTGGTACATAGTGCCATCCGCGTGGCTTGGTTCATTCTTTCGCTGTAGGGTATACAAATAATTTTTATACCCTACACCTTAAGGTAAAGGCTATATTCACTTTGTCACGAAATGTGTAACACATAGAAATAGAGAATATAGATATAGAAAAGTATATATATTGAATATATTTATTACATTATATGCGTGGTGTAAATACATACACCGCCCATATTTTTCCGGCTTCAACGTTTTTTACTTGCAATGGGATTTGAACTCGCAACTTGACTGGCAAGATTGTATAGCTATTTCGGAACATGCCAACGTTCCTCATCAGCAATCCTTTGTCGGTGTTTATTCTTGTACAACATTCGCTATATAAGCTTCGTCGCTTGCAATGTGAATTACAAGCTCTAGAAGAGACTTAGTATATATATTCGTATATATATTCTTGATCAACGTGATATCCTGAGTCGATTTAGCAATGTCCGTCCGTCCGTCCGTCTGTCTGTCTGTCAGTCTGTGGAAATCACGATTACAAGAGAACGAATAAAGATTAGAATATCTTCCTCAAACTTGGCACGAATATTGTCTATCATTAGAAACTCATTGGTATTGAAAATGGGCAGAATCGGACCATTACCACGACTTATTCATAATATAAATTCATTCATGCTATTAGCTCAATTTCCCAGCTTGCAGAACGAATTTGCGGTTGAATTTTTGTCCAGAAGTCCACTGCCTCTGACCAAAACAGATTTTTAAAAATGGGCGTGGTCCGCCCACTAATTAAATAAAATTCGATTACTGCAGAACGAATACAGATATTTTCATCAAATTTGGCACTAATATTGCCTTTCATCAAAGGCTATTTGAGATTGAAAAGGAACAAAATTAGACCATTGCCACGCCTAATTTCTAAGTACCAGTATGTAGGGTATATGAACTTCGGCCAGGCCGAAGTTAACACTCTTTCTGGTTTTGTATTTATTTTAGAATGTCTCAGAAACTCAGCCACGTGGCATAAAAACTGAATGTCATACTACCGGGTTGATCTAAGTATAAAACTTTTAATCAAATAAACTGAAAAATACTTTGCTAAGCAATCATTTATTAGAACAGGTGAATGTATTGTCTGTTTTATTAACATTTGTTATTCAAAGCATTGAAGAGGGGCAGGGGAGAAGAGCTTTTCATTTTAATCATCGACTCCTGCCCTTATAAATTGATGAACATTTTAGTCAAACTTCAGTCATTGTCTCAATCTTAAACTTAGACATGTCGAATTATTCCTCAGTAACTTTGATCTGCTTATTGCTGGTAGCCCTTGTCCAGACTATTCCCCAGGGACGCATCTTGGGAGGTTCGGCTGCTTTGCCAGGACAATTTCCATATCAGGTTTCTGTAAAGTTAAACGGTAAGCATCGTTGCGGTGGCTCGATTATATCAAAAAATTACATCCTAACAGCAGTACACTGTGTTATCGATAAACGGAACCATTATAGGAAGTAAGTAATCAACTGACTCTTTAAAGTTTTTTAATATTACTAATGACGTTACCATCCTCTATACTATATCCTCTAGGTATCCCATCTCATCTCTGTCTGTCCAAGCTGGTACGACCTATTTGGAAAATGGCGGTATTCGTATTCCGGTCGCAGAGACCATTGTGCATCCAAGATACTTCCACGAGGGTAAAAATGCAGATATCGCGCTCCTGAGGTTGACCACCCCACTGACATTCTCCAAAACTATTCAACGCATCGTACTCTCCAGTGGTATGGTTCCAGCAAAGACGCCAGTTGTCATTTCTGGTTGGGGTGCCTTCTGGCAAGATGGACCCAAGCCAAATGACCTTCAATGGACAATTTTGCATAATCTTCCACAAGAAAGCTGTAATTTTCCAACAGGTTACACTCTGGATAAATTACTTTGTTTGGGCCATTCGAAAGACCACGGTATATGCACTGGTGACTCCGGTGGTCCAGCGGTGGTCGACAACCGATTAGTGGGAGTTGCTAGCTTTTTTTTAGAGAAATGCGGTTCCAATCTTCCGGATGGTTATGTTAAAGTTTCATATTATTTGGATTGGATTAAGAAACACTCAGATGTGTAAAAGATTTCGGAAGAATGAAAATGATGATGACCGAATGATGAGGGATGAATTGACTTTAAAGACTCACATATTGTATAACAAAAATTAAAATGTTTGGCTCTACAAAGGATTTTCTTTGAAATTAAACGTTTTGAATAAAAACACTTTAAAGCTCTTCCCGCTTGAATCCGCTTTGTTTATTCTTCAATTGTCAGTGCAATATTTATTAGGCAAGAATGGGTATAGTAAAAAGACTACAGATTTCTTTCATCCATCTCTCAAGAATAAAGACACCATAATGAAAGACCCGTGATTTTAAAAAGTTTAAATGCTACGCCTGTTGAACAAAATGTCATATCCAATAATGCCGAACTATGGCATCGTCGTTATGGATACGAGAACAGCAAGGATTTAAATAAACTTTCAGAAAGGAACATTGTGCGTTGCTGAGTTGATACATTGGACTGCGATTCTGTGTTCTTTATCATCTCCCCACATGAAAGCTCGTCCTTTGTACCAGGATTGTAACTTTTATCATCCGTTGTTTACGCAATTAAAAGTGTGCATTGTATTTGTTATAGATTCTGAAGAATCTTGAATTTTCAGGACATGTATGAGGTCTGTGCAAAAAGTAAAACCAATTTTGAATTTCAATTCCTCGGGTGCAGCGATTCGAGAAAACGTTTTTGTTTGCAGGGGCGGGCCTGCATGGTAAGCTTGAGCCTCCACCTTCGGGCGTAGGGTATACAAATTAGATGTTTGTATTTTTTTAAGCACGTCTCAGCGACTCAAGTCATATTTCCGAGTTGTCCTAAATTTTAAATATTTGAAGCAAATAAACCGAAAACTATTTTACTACGCGTGCAATCGTTTGTTAGAACAAGTGAATGTATTGTATTTTATATTGACATTTTTTATTGAAAGTGTTTGAGAGGTCGAAACCATCGATTTCTGCTCTTATAAATAAAAGAAAATTTTAGCCAAACGCCAGTATTTGTCTCAATCTTAAACTTAGACATGTCGAAGTATTCCTCGGTTGCTGTGATCTACTTTTTTATGGTAGCCCTTGTCCAGGCTGTTCCCGAAGGACGCATTTTAGGTGGCTCGGCTGCTCTGTCAGGTCAATTTCCATATCAAGTTTCCTTAAAGCTAAACGGCGAACATCATTGCGGTGGCTCGATTATATCCATATATTATATCCTGACAGCAGCACACTGTGTTGTCGATAGACGGAACCATTATACGAAGTAAGTAATCATCTGTCCCTTTCAATTTGTTTAATCTGAATGAGGTTACTATGCTCCATACTCCCTTTTATAGACGTGCAATCTCCTCTCTGTCTGTTCAAGCTGGTACGACTCATCGGGAAAATGGCGGTATTCGAATTCCGGTTGCCGAGACCGTTTTGCATCCAAGATACTTCTACGATGGTAACATTGCTGACATCGCGCTCGTGAAGTTGACAACACCTCTGACATTCTCCGAAGATATTAAACCCATCGAACTCTCCAATGACGATGTTCTTGAAAATACGCAAGTTGTTATTTCTGGTTGGGGTCGCGTATCGCGAGATGGATCCAATGCAGACGAACTTCAATGGTCAATTTTGCATAGTCTTTCACAGGGCTGTTACAAAAAACTCTGTTTGAGCCACCCTAGAAATGAAGGTATGTGCACTGGTGATTCTGGTGGTCCTGCGGTGGTCGATAATCGATTAGTGGGAGTTGCTAGTTTTTTTCTTATAAATTGCGGTACCTATCGGCCTGATGGTTATGTTAAAGTTTCCCGTTATATCGATTGGATTAAGAAACACTCAGATGTGTAAAACATTTCGGTAGAATGAAAATTATGATGACTCAATTATGAAGGATGAACCGCTCTATTAAAGATTCTATCAGATATCCAAATCTAAAAATCGATCAGAAGACAATAATTAATATTTACCATTTATCATATACAAAATATATACATATATTACATACAATGAAGTGCTCTACAAATTTTTGCTCTTGAAATTAAAAGTTTTGAATCACACTTTAAAGCTCGTCTCGTTTTTGAATTAGCTTTGTTTCTTCTTCATTTATCATTTATATTCTTTATTTTGACTATAGAAGGAAAAGAAGGGATTTCCTTCATCTGCCGTCAAATTTGGTGCTCTATTTTTGCCAAAACTGATCGGTAAACCACGGTTTGCAGAAAAGATTCTAAAAACAATCAGTTTATAAAATATTGATATTTATTGTCAATTCATCATCAGTTCGTGTAAATCAAAAATCTTTGAAATCTTCTGGTTTCTGACTGACTTCTAATCCACCTCAAAAACCTGAAAACGCTAACACAACCGTTCGGTGTGTTGTTCCCGCAAGGTTCCTAAATAAAAGAGGCAACATTTACTAGTCGGTTATCGACCACTGCAGGACCACCAGAGAGTGCATGGCACCATCGTTTTCCGAGTGGGCCAAGCAGAACAGTTTACCCAAATTTTTGACGGGTTGCGATGAAACAACTTTGTTGCGAAGCACGCATTTTAAAATGCTCCAGTAAAGTTCTTCTGAACCATGACCGTTATGCTGCAAGTTACCCCGGCCATAAACAGTAAAAGGCTTATTTTCAGTAATAAACCACTTTATAACCACTAGAACATGTGAAAAATTTAATAGTGTTCCTGGTTTATCATCGTTATTTAAAATGCTGATACAGAAAACCAATCAAGAGAGAGAGTCAAACAAATGCGAAAAGATTCGAAAAGAATCCTTTTTCCATTAAAAATAATTGTTAGTATTTTCAATTTTAAACCTATATTTGTTGTTGTTTAAAAACCAGTAGCAGAGTTTTCATAAAATGGAAAGATTAAAAAAAAAACAATTATAAATGTTTAATTACGAGTAAATGCGAATCATACGCACCGGTGTACCACAAGCATAATTTTAACATTATTTTTGCATTCATTAACTATTAAGATCCATTGTTTTCTACGCGTTTTGTTATTCTAACATTTTATATGTGATATTTATATATTAATGTTACGTTTAGCGATATAATTAAACACAAATAACTACAAACAAACAGAAATGACCACCTGTTTTGTTTTTCAATTACAACTTCATTCAGGTACAACAACAAATTATTGATGAATTAGAACGGTTTTCATTGTTTGGTGAAGACAAAACCAAATCAAAATAACAAAACAATTATTTAAACAAAGGAAGCCGATCACAAAGCAAGGAAACCAACATAATTGAACATTGTTTTTCATTTGTTTTTAAATTCATTCCATCCAATTGACTCTGTCATGAGATTTTAAGATTTCGTGTGGAGATTTTCAATAGCTTTCCATTACTAGAATAAAATATGTAGTGTCTACTCCCTTAAACCCTCCCTCCCCCTTCCACGGCTCTACTTCTGCATCAGGATATTCTTTAGTTTCATTTGTTTTGGCCGTTTATTTACCACAACGTTCATGTCCATTTGTAATTATAGTATATAAAAAGCGGCTACACGAGCAGTTGAACTTTCTCAGCTTCTATTTTTGCTTTATTTTAGTATTCCTTTGATGTATAAACAACAATAATTACATATAAAAACACCAACAAGAGCTACGAAAACAATCATTATCCAAACCAAAAAAAAATATTCATGACTCCCAACACAAAAGCCATTTTTTAATTACTTAAAAAATTTTCTAACGTAGACATTAAAATTTTATATACTCTTTAATTGAATAATATTAATCATAATAATAGATTTAATTCTATTATATTTAATTTAATTAATAGTAATCTATTGTAAATGATAAAAAGTCTTCTTGTACAAATTAGTTATACCACGAATTTCATTGTTCGTAAAATGAAAAAAGGCAAACAATTTCATTTGTTGTTTATTGAGTACAATTTTAGTTGTAAGCAACAATATTTAATTTGTTGTATTTTTACGTATTTCAATATTATCAATACTGAGCTTACCAAAAATTCGTAGGGAGCCTGTACTCCGCTCTTCTTGTCATTTTTTTAGTTTATTTATTTTATGAAACAGATTTAATTCATCATTAAAATGTTGCATTCATTTACTAGTAAAGTGAGGTTAATAATATTCAACTTCATAACAACAACCCGAAGTCAAGAGTTTCAGACCCAAATACGGAATCTGATCTGCGCCAGGCCAAAGTTAACACACTCTCTGGTTTTCATCTCATACATATATTGTAACTACTTTATAGTTTTCATTTTTTTTCATTTTCATTTTTATTCAATTTTTTTTTCAACATAACTGACAATTCACACACACACACACACACACACACACACACACATAATGTACGGGTATGCAAATATTACATGTGTAACGCATTGAAAATTTAAGGATCTACCTATATAATCAAATTTCTGTCCTCAGCTAAAATCGAGTACCTTGAGCTTCATCCACTTCATTGTTTTTATATTGCTTCTGCGTGGAAGTAATGTTTTCTTTCTGAGCTCACCATCATTTGCAGTCGAAAGTCATCATTTACGAAAGTCCTTCTAAATTTAAGGGGCTCGAATGCGTTCGACTGCCATCAGAATATGATGCTGCTTTGGCATAATTTAATTTTTTCATCTCAAGCAGACTTACAGCCTTATAATGTAAATAGTTTCAAGACGAAAACGAAAACACTAATGAAAACGAAAACGAAAACGAAACGAGCCAAACTAGTATAATAGAAGCTTTTCGTTCGCATTGCAGACATTCGTTTTATTGCAGACAGAAAATGTTGCCATGTGTACAATATTTTAAGTATTTTAATAAATAATTTCTAGAAACGCAAAGATTTCGGGTAGAATTCAGTGCAAATGCGCGTGGGCAACACTATACACATACAAATTCGACACATACAATTCGACAACTTGCAAAACACAAACAATTTTACAGTAGACGATAGTCTTCTTGCTTTCGCGTGGTTTCTCGACTATTTTCCTGGAAACTGCCGATCCATTATAGCACGCCTAGCTGATAAAATCTGCAAATCATGTAAAAATACCAACAACAAGCATTTTTTGCGTTTAGTGGATTTCACTCGAGTTTTGTTATGCACAGTTGTCAAACAAACGAAAAATGACGAAAAGCCCAAAACAAAACTCATGAAAAACATATATTTCGTTTTCGTTTACGTCTTGAAACTATTTACATTATAAGGCTGTTAATAAAGTAATAAACTTTTCTAATTTTTAGCAAGATAATGAGTATAATTAATAATATAATCAGATAGAGTACGAGTGTGAGTGTGTACGTCAGTTTATGTCATACTTGAAACACTTCAGCGATCCGCAAAGATAAAAGTGTCGCACATTAAAAACATAAATCCTCTGAAAATAAAATAGATAAACTACCCCAAAAAATCCTCCCAGAAAAGAACTCAAAAGAAGCCAAAAATATGAAAATATATGTGTAATTTGCCATATAAAAGCCATTGAAGTCGTTCACGTGGTTATCTTTTGATAGTTATGCGTCTTTTGCTCCTTCCTTCATCTTCATCATAATAAACATTATCATAGATGTATAAATTCTTTATTGTCTTGATTTAGTTTATTATACATACATTGAAACTGTAAACTTTCGAATGTCACCAACCAGGTGACTAATTATTACTTAATTACAATTAATACCCTTTGATAATATTCTATATTCATGGCCATTGAATGTTCCCTCTATATACAAAATCCATTCAACTGTCTGCTTCAACCATAGCACACTTGAACCATTTATTAACCACCACAAGCATTTTAAATATTGAAATATTCCATTTCATACGGAATGACGTTCTCAATACACCTTCAGGTGTAGGGTATAAAAAATAGGTTCTTGTATATCTGAAACTTCTATCAGAGATTTATAGTTACAAATATTTTAGCCAAATACCCCGAAAACTAGTCTGCTAATATCACGCTTAGTAGAACGTTTATTAGCACAGGTGAATATATTGTCTGTTTTATTAACATTTGTTATTCAAAGCATTGAAGAGGGGCAGGGGAGAAGAGCTTTTCATTTTAATCATCGATTCCTGCCCTTATAAATTGATGAACATTTTAGTCAAACTTCAGTCATTGTCTCAATCTTAAACTTAGACATGTCGAATTATTCCACAGTAGCTGTGATCTGCTTTTTGCTGGTAGCCCTTGTCCAGGCTGTTCCTGACGGTCGCATATTGGGGGGTTTATCCGCTATGCCAGGACAATTTCCATTTCAAGTTTCCTTAAAGCTAAACGGTGAACATCATTGCGGTGGCTCAATTATTTCCAGATATTATATCCTGACAGCAGCACACTGTGTTGTCGATAGACCGAACCATTATATGAAGTAAGTAATCATCTGTCTCTTTAAAGTTTTTTAATATCACCAATGACGTTACTATACTCTATACTCTATCCTTTAGGTATCCAACCTCATCTCTGTATGTCCAAGCTGGTACGAACAATTTGGAAAATGGTGGTATTCGAATTCCGGTCACCGAGACCATTGTCTATCCAAGATACTTCCACGACGATTACGATGCTGATATCGCGCTCGTGAGGTTGACTGCACCACTGACATTCTCCACAACTATTCAACGCATCTTACTCTCCAGAAATACTGTTCCTGAAAATATGCCAGTTGTCATTTCTGGTTGGGGTACGTTGTGGCAAGACGGACCCAACCCAGTCCAACTTCAATGGACAATTTTGCATAATCTTTCACAAGGAAGCTGTGATTTTCCAAGAGGTTATACTCTGGATAAATTACTTTGTTTGGGACATTCGAAAGATCAGGGTATGTGCACTGGTGACGGCGGTGGTCCTGCGGTGGTCGATAACCGACTGGTGGGAGTTGCTAGTTTTTATCTTAAAAAATGCGGTACCAACCGTCCGGATCTTTATGTTAAAGTTTCCCATTATTGGAAGTGGATAAAGAATCATTCAGATTTGTAAAGTACTTCCCTCTACCAGATACAAACGACAGCCAAGCATAAGCAAGAGGTTCACTGCGAGAAATTACATATGTATATATGCTGCAACATTAAATTTACTTTCAGGTTGCCAATAATTATTTCCAAAATGAGACGGATTTTTGTGAATAATAATAAATAAAAATTGCACAGATTTTTCGAAATTTCAAGCATTCCTCAAGAAAGGAAATTGGAAGTGTTTTCTTTAATTCTCTCAGTGCGTATTCTTATCAGCAAAATCTGGAACATCCGTGTGTTTGTGTGTAATTTGGAAACTTGTATTGCAAGGTGTGCAAATATTTTTAATGAAGTTTTCCAAACGCTTAAATATAAATACCCCGTTATTTTTAAACAATTTATAATCTCATGCATTACAAATAACAAATACAAATACAAATTCAAACAATAACAAATTCTTGTACAAAATTAATAAAATTTTGTATTAACAAGCGTAGATCTTAAGAATGTAACTTAAAACCTGTTCACTCTATCGAATCTGCGAATTGTTTTAGGTTACCACTTTTACGCTTCCTTCCTGAAAAAGGAAGCAAAGCCACGCACCATACTCTTTTTTGAAAGTTTAGTTAAATCCTTTCTGTTCACGTGTCCATAACGACGATGCCATAGTTCGGCATTATTCGATATGACATTTTGTTCATTGTTTATTCTTGAGAGATGGATGAAAGAAATTTTTTTACTATACCCATTCTTGCCTAATAAATATTGCACTGACAATTGAAGAATAAACAAAGTGGATTGAAGAACGGCAAGAGCTTTAAAGTGTTTTTATTCAAAACTTTTAATTTCAAAGGAAATCCTTTGTAGGGCCAAACATTTTCATTTTTGTTATACAATATGATAAATATTATATATTAACACTGTTCAGTTTGTTTTTTGATTTCGAAAAATTAGAGTCTTTATAGTCAATTCATCCCTCATCATTCAGTCATTATAATTTTCATTCTTCCGAAATCTTTTACACATCTGAGTGTTTCTTAATCCAATTCAAATAACGGGAAACTTTAACATAAAGATCCGGCCGGTGGGTACCGCATTTTTTAAGAAAAAAACTAGCAACTCCCACCAGTCGGTTGTCGACCACCGCAGGACCACCAGAGTCACCAGTGCACATACCCCGATCTTTCGAATGTCCCAAACAAAGTAATTTATCCAGAGTGTAACCTGTTGGAAAATGGATTTCACAGCTTTCTTGTGAAAGATTATGCAAAATTGTCCATTGAAGGTAGTCTGGTTCGGGTCCGCCATGCCACAAGTTACCCCAACCAGAAATGACAACTGGCGTATTTGCTGGAACCATACCACTGGAGAGTAAGATGCGTTGAATAGTTCTGGAGAATGTCAGTGGTGCGGTCAACCTCACGAGCGCGATATCAGCATCGAAATCCTCGTGGAAGTATCTTGGATAGACAATGGTCTCGGCGACCGGAATTCGAATACCACCATTTTCCATATGGATCGTACCAGCTTGGACAGACAGAGATGAGATTGGATACCTAAAGGATAGAGTATAGAGTATAGTAACGTCATTGGTGATATTAAAAAACTTTAAAGAGGCAGATGATTACTTACTTCCTATAATGGTTCGGTCTATCGACAACACAGTGTGCTGCTGTCAGGATATAATATCTGGAAATAATTGAGCCACCGCAATTATGCTCACCGTTTAGCTTTACAGAAACCTGATATGGAAATTGTCCTGGCAAAGCAGCCGAACCCCCCGCGATGCGACCGTCGGGAACAGCCTGGACAAGGGCTACCAGCAAAAAGCAGATCACAGCTACTGTGGAATAATTCGACATATCTATTTTTAAGATAGAGACAAAGACTGGCCATCGGCTAAAATGTTCTTCAATTTATAAGAGCAGAATCGGTGGTTAAAATAAGGAACATTTCGCCTCTTTCGCTGCCCACCTCTTAAACAATTTTAATGACAAATGTCAATAAAAGAGACAATATATTCACCTGTGCTAATAAACGTTCTGCTAAGCGTGATATTAGCAGACTAGTTTTCCGTTTATTTTATTTCAATATGAAGATATCAACACATAATATGTACATATATCATTATTCCAATTCAATCTAGTTTTATTGAGCTTATCAAAGATTCAAATCGTGGCTTTACTCTGCTCTTCTTCATCGTCATTCGTCATTTTATTTCATTATGCTTTATGATACAGATTTAATTCATTAGTAAAATATAGCCCTCATTTACTAGTAAAGTGAGGAAGATTAATAATATTCAATTTCATAATCAGAAACCATAGTCCACAGCTTTAGACAGAAAATACAGGGTATCTGATCTGCGCCAAGCCGAAGCTAACACACTCTCTGGTTTTCATCTCATACAAATATTGTAACTATTTTATAATTTGTTTATTTGGAACGTAGCAAATAAAACTGTTTTAACATTCTTGAAATTTTTGAAAAATTAAATATTAAAAATAATAGTTGAGGTTGCTGAACTTTCGGTTAGTTTCTTTGTCAACATAACTGGCAATTCACACATACACAATACACACATAATGTACGGGTATGCAAATATAACATAACCAGAACATATTTACGTATAAAGCTAATCAACGGATTGTTCAGGTCGTTGAACAATTGAAAGTAGATTAGAACGTAGAACACGTTGAAAATTTAAGGTAATACCCATATAATGAAATTTCTGTCCTCAGCAAAAATCGAATACCTTGCGTGTGTACGTCAAAACGTACAAATTTGCGCGTGTACCTCAATTAATGTCATACTTAAAACATTTTAGCGATCTGTTAAATGTGTCGCACATTAAAAACATGAATTCTCTGGAAATAACAGAGATAAACTATCCCAAAAAAATCGTTAGAGAAAATAACTCAAAAGGCGAAAAATATGAAAATGTTATGATTGGACGATGGCTACCAGCAAAAAGCAGATGAGAGCAAGTGAGGGATACTTCGACATGTCTAAATTTAAGATTGAGACAAACACTGGCGTTCGTATAAAATTTTCTTCAATTTATAAGAGCAATGGTTTCTAGATAGAAACCTGGGACTGTAGTTGATCACTGCAAGTACTGTGATGAGATAGACGAGGGGGAGACTATAACCCATTTGCTCTGTCAATGTCCGGCCCTGCCTCGAGAAGGTGGGGGTCGGTATCCTTAACGGAGCTGGCAGAGCGACCGGTATCTAGTCTCCTAAAGTCCATTAAGAGAGCCAGATCGGCTTTCATCGATCGGTTTGATCATGCGGCTTATACCGGACCGAATCCGAGGGGGGTGGCAGCGACTCAATAATAAATGTCAATAAAACAGACTATACATTCACCTGTCCTAATAAACGATTGCATGCTTAGCAAAGTAGTTTTAATTTTATTTGGTTAAAATAATCTATATTTAGTACACCCCGGAAGTATGACTGAAATAGCTTAAATTTCTATGCCACGCTGCTGAGACATGCTTAAAGAAATGCAAAAACTAATTTGTATACCCTACGCCCGAAGGTGAACAAGCTCTATTTTGCGGCCGTAGACGATATATTATATGTACATACATACATATGTGTGTAGAAATTCCTTAAATTCAATTCCACAATTTGTGAGGGAAAAATTGCTCTTTGATATACCGTGTAATCGACAGTAGGTATTTCGCGCAACCTCTATAGTATAATATATTTCGAAACATCATCGAACGCAGCAGAGTTAGAGAAGATGCCATACATAGTATTTCGCTTGGTAGATCTTGAAGTTTGCTGCTGATATTCCTGCAGACAGTTAAGATTTTGGCTTTGGCCTCAATATCTGAGAATGTAGGCCGCATTGCTTGGACGTACATACATGTGTAGTGATATGTCAATATGTCATAAAGGCAATATTCTGTGCTGAGGTCTTGATCGGTCGACTGTAATGAAGCGCCCGAAGCATACGCATACGCATACGTCCTAGAATACTGTTCAATAAAATTATCATTATTCCTGTTTCCAATCTATTCAACTTGGAAACAAGTAATCGTCCGTATGCCCGATTACGACACTCTGCCTTTTGATCGAAACCTTTTGAGGTGTCATCGAAAACTTGTTTAATAGTGCTAAAACCACATAAAATTTCATTAATGTCATCAACTCGACAGTCTCTTTAAAAGCAGAAGTTTTTTCTCTGAATTTGTCAATGCCTTTGTGAAAAGACCCCATCGATAGCAGAAAAGAATTCATGAACCTTCTAAACAACATTCTGCAGCACATTTAGCAACCAAATTTAGTAAATGTGCAAAACACGGAATGTATTCTGCGTACATTTTTTTCTGCTTAATACGTGCTTTCAAGCAGTATTTTCCACTCATGTTGCTGCCATTGTCGTAGCTTTGACCGTGGCAGTCTTTGAGATCAATCGAATTTTCGTTTAAAAAATCAAACAAACTCTGAAAGAGCCGTTCAGCAGTCTAGATAATCCATATCCAAGAACTTTACAAACCTTTCCACTGCTCCACATGGTAATACATTGCGCTATAGCGCACTATTAAAGTGAGTTGATCCACCTGAGAAAGATCTGGAGTACTATCTAGTAATGTTACATTACTAATGTAGAATAATATTTGGATTTCTTAATTTCTCAAATAATGAGATGCATTGTTGCTATTAGATGGATACATTGAGTAAAAATTATAAATTATTAACAATAAGTTCGATTCTGCGAAAGCCTTTCAAAAGCTTTCTTAGATTTCAATTAGTTAATTAATTATGTATTTTAAAAGAGTGATTTTCGTTGTTCTTTTTGTTGTTGTTGCAGTTTTATCCAACAACAGAAACGGTTCTTTTCAGTCTCCTATCGCTTTGGAGTTAAAACGAAAGGTTTAAACTACACTATTTCAAAACTGTTATAAAAAGTACAGACACTGAAGATCCGTTGTGTCTAAAAACCGAATATTAATCGTAAACTGTTGCCTAAATATGAATAGAATTAAAAGATTGCACTAATAAATAAAGAAGAAACAAAGCAGGTCTTAAAAACTGCTGCGAGAAGAGCTTTAAAGTGTTTTTATTCAAAACATCATTCATTCATCATCATTTTCATTCTTCCAAAGTGTTTTACACATCTGAGTGCTTCTTAATCCAATCCAAATAAGCATAAACTTGAACAGAACCATCTGGTCGATAGGTACCGCATTTTTTAAGAAAAAAATTAACAACACCCACTAATCGGCTATCGACCACCGCAGGACCACCAGAGTCACCCTTGCAGATACCTTTTTTACTCGGGTGACCCAAACAAAGAACCTTATTCTGATAGTATCCTGTGTCAGAATAACAGCTTTCCCGTGAAAGACTTTGCAAGACTGTCCATTGAAGTTGATCTGGCATGGTTCCTTTGTGCTTCAAGAAACCCCAACCAGAAACGACAACGGTCGTATCTTTAGGAACAATGCCACTGGAGAGCTCGATGGATTGGATACTTTTGGAGAATGTCAAAGGTTTGGCCAACCTCACGAGCGCAATATCAGCAATGTCACCCTCGGATATGTATGCTGAATGCTCAATAGTCTCTGCGACCGGAATTATAACACCACCATTCAGGCGATGGTTCGTGCCAGCTTGGACTGTCATATGAGAGATGGGAAATCTGAAAAGTAAAACAGAGAAGATATGAAACATCCGGCAATTAAAGATTTGATGAGGTAGAAATGTGATGAAGATCTGGCAATACTCACTTCATGTAGTAATTATCTTTATCTACAACACAATGTGCTGCTGTCAGGATATAATTTCTCGAAATAATTGATCCACCACACTTGTGTTTACCGTTTAACTTTATTGAAACTTGATATGGAAACTGATCTGGCAGAGCAGCCTTGCCTCCCACGATTCGCCCCTCGGGAACAGACTGGACGAGGGCTATCAGAAAAAAGCAGATCAGAGCAACTGAGCTGTACTTCGACATGTCTAAGTTTAAGACTGAGACAAACAGTGGCGTTTGGTTAAACGTTCTTCAATTTATAAGAGCACAAATCGCTGGATGTTTTTTTATTTTCAATGACAAATGTAAATATAAGAAACCATACATTCAGCTGTTCTAATAAACACTTGATTTTACATGCTTAGCAGAATATTGTAGTTTGCCGTTTATTTGACTGTAATGTTTTCAGTATAGGACTGAACCGGAATGTATAATCTAAATGTCGTATGTTCAGTTGTTATGTCAAGAACTTTTAAAATAGGCTAAAATAAGGAAAGTAATACCCTAATACCCGCACTAATAGGTATCGGACAATTTAAAAAGTTGTTTAGCTATTTGTACTTATTCCATATGACAAGGGGTTTTTCGGGTCTACCTACCCTATTGTAGAAAAACCATTGATATCAGTTTTATGGAATTTTTTACAATTACACAAAGATGTCTGTCTCAGACAATTTTAAGGAACTAATATCCAAGAGGACTACTAAGAACACCAGTTTTATGCCAAGCATTAGTAGCTTCAAAATTTGACTGAAAATATTCTTTAAAGAGGTCAACTGTCCGTGATAAAGAGTTAGATAAAAGACAAGATCTTTTAATTGAATAAATTTCCAAATCCGATCCAGATCGGGTTTAATATAGCTCTCACATTTACTAATATGTTGCTTATATAGGAATTTATTTAAAAAACTAGATTCCCTCGAATAATGTAAATATATTACTATAAAATCAGGATTTGGGGAATTTTTATGGAGGTTCCAAAATTGCGTACATTTTTCAGTTTTTTTAAACTCTTCGTATACCAGGGTATATTATAAATTTGAAACGTATTCATAAAATTGCATTTTTAAGATAAGTGGTAAATGGATGAATGCTTTCGGCACAAAAGGGCAATCGACACTCCACAATGGTCTGCATTAACATTATAAGTTAAGAATATTAAATCCAAGCAAGCCTGATTACACATTAGAGCCAATCAAACCCGACATGTTAGGCGAAGACGACCATACTACAATATTTTACAAAAATTGAAATCACCCAAAACGCAAAGATTACTTTTATTCACTTTCAAAGATTAAGATCAGTTCTCGCACTGCATTATCAATAAATACACTTTTCGAAGGTAAGTAATCACCTGCCCCGTAAGGATTGTTTATTGCGAGAAAAGTTACCATACTCTCTACTCTATTCTCTGGACGCTAGAGTAGAGTAGAGTCTCTACTCTTTGCCAGCTCTTGCTGAAACACAAATTAAGAAGAAACAATATTTGACAAAAATTAACAGAGTTTAAGAAAGCTTTAAACTTTTTTACTTATTTAAAATTTTTCGCTTATGAAAATTAGAAATTCATGATAACTTGAAAAACAGGAGGTTTTGTTTTTTATTTTATGTACTAAATTTACGCCGTAGATACAAAATTTCCATTAACTTACTCAGATGTTTTTTACTGAAGAATGCTAAAAATGTAAATAAAGCTTTTAATGTAAAAAAATGTTATTGAAATGTTATTGAAAGGTGCCTCATTCTTTATCCAACTTCAAATTAGAGTTTTGCTAATATCTCGTAGCTTATATAATCGAGTTTGAAATTCGAAGAATTCGTTCTGGAAGAATTTGAATGGCCATTAAAGTTTCGATTCGCCGTAAAATATTTCAAAAGTTAAGCCAGTTGATTTTCGAGCAAGCATCTTTTGTAAATTTTATTATCCAATATATTTCGCTCTTTCGGATCAGGATCGACAATATTATGGACACGATTCATGTTTTCGTTAATTGATATTCGTTACTTAGCTTTTTTATCCTTCACCAATTTTTTGTGGGCTATTTTGTAGTTCGTGATTCGGCTTCTACTGTGTCTTTTTGTCCACTTTCAGTTGCTTGCTTGCAGGTAGGTACCTACCTACCTTCTTGCTTCACTAACAATTACTTTTGAATTAAAGTGATATTTATCTTATATTTTCTTCATTTGAATTTACCAGTTCAAAAGCTTTTAAAAATAATGTATAAAATAATATATGAAAATCGTCGAATTTTTCAAAATATTGTGTTTTATTAAGACCCCAAATTAAGCTCCCAAATTGTTTTGTTTGCGACACGACAGAAACCTTTAGAAACTCGAGCATAACAACTGAATCAATTTACGTAATTTTAGTCAAATTGCAAAAACTATTCTGCAAAGTTAGAAAAATAATGTCAATTTATTAGAACAGGTGAAGGTTTTGTTTCTCATATTGACATTAACCATTGACGTGATTAAGGTGGGTGGCGAGAGGCCAGATGCGAAAAGAGGTTTATATTGTAATCAGCGATTTCTGCTCTTATAAATTGAACAACATTTGAACTGATAGCCAGTGTTTGTCTCAATCTTATACGTAGACATGTCGAAATATTCCTCAGTTGCTCTGATCTGTGTTTTGCTGGTAGCCATCGTCCAGGCTGTTCCCGAGGGACGAATCGTTGAAGGGTTGACCGCTATTCCAGGTCAATTTCCATATCAGGTTTCTGTAAAGTTAAACGGTGTGCATAATTGCGGTGGCTCGATTATATCAAAAAATTACATCCTGACAGCAGCACATTGTGTTGTATACGAAAGATATAATACTTATATCAGGTAAGTCATAATCTCTCTATTTAATGTTGTTTAATGTCAATGGATTACTATACTCTATTCTTTAGACGTGCCATCTCCTCTCTGGCTGTTCAAGCTGGTACGACCAATCGGGAAAATGGGGGTATTCGCATTCCGGTCGCCGAAGCCATTGTGCATCCAGGATACTTCTACGGAGGTAACAGTGATGATATTGCTCTCTTGAGGTTGGCTCAACCTCTCGAATTCTCTAAATATATTCAACCCATCGAACTCTCCACTGTTGATGTTCCTGACAAAACATCAGTTGTCGTATCTGGTTGGGGTAGTTTGTGGCACCATGGAGCCAAACCAAACCAACTTCAATGGACAATTTTGAAAAATCTTTCTGAACAATGGTGCTCTTTTGCTTCAGATAAAGTGCTTTGTTTGGACCACAGGGCTTATAACGGTGTCTGCCATGGTGACTCTGGTGGCCCTGCAGTGGTCGATGAGCGATTAGTAGGTGTTGCTAGCTTTATTTGGGGAGAATGCGGTTCAAATAATCCAGACGGTTATGTTAAAGTTTCCTCTCATTTGGATTGGATTAAGAACCACTCAGATTTGAACCGCGTATATCAATTGGCATTAAAGACACAAAGTTTTCAAAATTTAATAAACTAAGAAAATTAAATTGTTAATTTAAGTTAAAGCATTATATCTTTATCAATTGCTAAAAATTAAAGTTAAAAGTTTTCCAAGTTATTTCTTTGAATGAATAGATTTTAATAAAAACACTTTAAAGCACTTCTATATTCTTGAATTAATTTTGTTTTATTGATTTATCAGTGTAATAATTCAATTTTATATAGATTTATCCAAGAATTTGTATATTAATGTTTTTGGATGAACCTACGAGGGTTTAAATGATTTTTAGGTTACGAAATTCTCTTTTCTGTGATCTATTTTTAAGCAAACCGAATTCAGCAATCTACAGTGTTTCATAAAAGGCTCATTACATCCGAAGATAGCTCTCTTTACTTCCAGTAACCTTGTACCAATTGAAGGAATTTAATTCTATGCAAATTTTTTTCACATTTTAGTTTGAGTTGAAAATAAAACTCCATATCGAGCCCAAGCCCGACTGCGATGAGTGCCCTCCTCATCCATACGTTGACTGTACCAGACATCAGCTCGTCGCTGGTGGGACCACGTAATAATCATATGTTACTATCAATTAAGCTAGCCACACGAGTCAAAGACTGGTCAAACTTTATCTCCATTCAGATACAAAAACAAATCTAAGGGAATAACATTTAATATATTGAATATGTACACTTTTCTGTACCACGTCTCCTTTTGTGCATTTGTAACGCTACGACAAGCTTAATATACCATTAAACCGCGACTCGAGTATAAAAAGCGACTCTTGCCATATGTATTAATTAGCAATAGTTAATAAACTGTTTGAATGGTCGGATACCTATTATTGCGGCTATTATTTTAACCTATTATATCTTTAAAGCTCTTGACATAACAACTGAACATGCGATAGGTTATACTTACGGATTCAGTCCTGTTCTGCAAATATTTTAGCCAAAACTTTAAAAAAACAGGAAATTATTCTGCTAAGTGGTGAAATCAAACTTTTATTAGAACAGGTGATGGTATTGTTTCTTATATTGATATTTGTCATTGAAAGTATGTATGTATGTCACAGCCATCAAACTTCTGCTCGTATAAATTGAGGAAAAATTCAAGCGAACGCCTTTTTTGTCTCAGTCTTAAACTTAGACATGTCGAAGTATTCCTCAGTTGCTTCAGTCTGCTTTTTTCTGATAGCCATCGTCCAGTCTGTTCCTGAGGGGCGAATCGTGGGGGGCAAGGAAGCTATGCCAGGTCAATTTCCATATCAAGTTTCCTTAAAGTTAAACGGTGAACACATTTGCGGTGGCTCAATTATTTCCAGATATTATATCCTGACAGCAGCCCATTGTATTGTGGATAAAGAGAATAATTATGCAGAGTAAGTAATCACCTATTCATCACCTTTAAACCTCATCAACTCTTTAGAGTTGCTTGATGCCAAAAAGGTTGGAAACTTCTTTACTTTTCCTTATAGGTTTCCAACCTCACAAATCACCATTCAAGCTGGGACAACACACATCTTAAAACACGGTGTTACAATTCCGGTCGCCAGAACTCTTATGCATCATAGATTCGTCGTCGAGGGTGAGAGCGCCGATATTGCGCTTGTGAAGCTGAAGAAACCACTGAAATTCTCCAAAACCATTCAACCCATCGCACTTTCCGGTGGTTATGTTCCCGCATATACGCAAGTTACTATTTCTGGTTGGGGACTCTTGTGTGAAAAGGGGCCCCTGCCAAAACGACTTCAATGGCTGAATTTAGAAAGTCTTTCACGACAGAGATGTTATGAGGAAATACTTAGAGATCCGAATAAAATGTTTTGTTTGGCGCATCCAAAAAATAAAGGTCTTTGCGATGGGGACTCTGGAGGTCCTGCAGTAGCCGATCAGCGATTGGTGGGCGTTGCTTCCTTTATTCTTCATGAATGTGGCACCGATCTACCAGATGCTTATGTTCAAGTTTATGCTTATTTGGATTGGATTAAGAACCACTCGGATGTGTAAAAAATTTCAGCAGCCCGACAACAATGATTACTGAATGATGAGTGATGAATTAACCTTGAAGACTTATGTTTTTCCAAATTTAAAAAGCCAACAGAAACAGTGTTAATATCTAATATTAAATAAATAATTTATCAAATACTAAAAATTAATAATAAGTGTTTTCCAAATTGTTTTTTGTTTTGAAATTAAAATTGTTGATCAGAAACACTGCGAAACCCTTCTAATTTATTGAATTCATTCTGTTTTTCTTCATTTATCGGTGTAATCCTTTAATTATGTTCAGAATTAAGCAAGAATTTGTACTATTGTAATATTTAAAAATGTTTCTACGAAGGTTAAATGATTTTAGAGTTTATAATTTTCGTCAATCGTCGTCAAAGTTGCTTTGTACACAGCGCGGTTTCGGCGATAATCAGGGTTTGTATTTTTGGTTTTTAATATGACGAAAAAATACAGATTATGTACCATGTGTTTATAAAAACCCATGCAGTTCTACTTTTGTATTAATTTTGCTAATTTTGGGCTATAAAAGGTAAAATTGTCAATTAATTGGCGTGAGCACTTTTCCAGAACATTTATCAAAGTAGTTCACCATGAGAACTGGGGTAGATTAACGGGTCTTACTATTAAAGCGGGTTCGAAAATTTACAAAAGTCATCCTTTAAACTTTTAATAGAGCAGGTTAGGAAGTTTCTTCGACCACTCAAATTTAGAACCTTGCGTCCTTTTAAACTCCAAATTTTAAGAGAAGGAAATATTGAGTGTCTTGTTTTTTTAAATGCTTCAAAGCGTTCATCTGTTAGATAGTAAACTTAATTACTTAATAGTTGAGATTAATTTTCCTCTGCATTTCATTACAGGATGAGTTGTTTTTGTTGTAGTGTTAGTATTTGTAGTTGGGCATCCTTCGGGCTTCCCTCCCCTGATACTTTTCCAATTTTTAATGTTACTTTTTAATGGTACTCGAACTCATACTCGTACTCATACTGAGTACTTGGCTACATACATGAGCACCCAAGACAACTTCACCGTCTGGTGGCTCTCGCGCGTTATTTAAAAGCGATGCTGCCTTCATGTGTCGATGTGTGTTGGTTGGATGGCGGTGGTGTTCACGAATGCGGTAAAAACGTAGTCAGGCGCCTTGGAGGATGTTTCGTCGGTAGGAGTCGGTGTTGTTCAAGAGTGACTGCCGTTGCCGCTGCGCAGGTAGCATCATTGAAGTGAACAACAGCATAAATTGTATCAGTCTACCACCAGAAACAGCATCAACAACAACAGCAGCCGACTTCACTGTCTGTGGTTCTGACATTTAAGTACATCGGCGCTAAGCTACGATTCCTGCAGTTGAAGAAGTTCAGTAATTAAATTTCGGCGTTCGGCGCAAACGGACACATAAATTAAGCTTTATATTGTGGTATTTCTTTCCATAAGAAGAACTTCTTTGGCATGAAAATATTAATGAATCGATTCATTTATGTCTACACATCTTTATAGTATATAAATACATAATATATAATATAGTAAATATAAATACTATATGTATGTACTCTTATGTATTTATTTATTATATTAACAATAGTTTACAATATTATAAAGGAAAGATATATGTACATAGATATAGGATAAACATCTTAAACTTCTTCAAAAATCTTTCTTTTTTCTGATATTTGCTCCGAAAATTATGTTAGGTTTTTAGTGATTCATTTTATTTTTTAAGGTTTATTGATGTCTGTTCATTTTATGGATGTTTTTTATTTTGTGTAAAAAAGATTTTCTCTCTATGTTTAAAGCTCGATTTACGATCTTTGGAATTTTCAATTGAACTCTAAACTGGGACATTTTCCAAACACTTTTATTCACTTCTGCTGCTTCATTTCATTGAAGAACTCTTAAGAAAACTTATGAATCCTCAAGGAGTAACCTTGAAATTGGTAATCGTTACATACGTATCATAAATCTTGTAAAATGTACTCAGCTATAGAATTTTCCACGCACGTGATTGGGTTTGCCTGTGTATGGCTATATGTATGTGTGTCTGAATATATATATATGTGTGTGTGTGTGTGTGTGTGTGTGAGAGCGAGTGTACGTTGAACGATATACCAGCTACATATGTATTTGTATTAAGGAGCAGTAACATTTTAAATCTGAGTACGTGTGTGTTACATGAGAGAGAGAGAGAGAGAGAGAAATTTATTGATATTTACACACGATTGACTCCGCACACGTTGAAGTATGAAGTATGCTCAATGAACATACATGAATACACAATATGTATGAAGTATGAAATCAAGTGAACGTTGTGAATATATTTTGCTTCGCTCTCCACGCAAATTATGCTATCCACACATATTATGAGTGTATGTATGTATGTATGTATAAATGAGACATCGAGATATGCATTTGTGCAAAACAATATAAAATTCGAAAAAACCTATTTCATTGACAACTTCTATTATATCATACATAACAATAATAATAATAATATTAAAACCAACACCAACACCAACAAAAACAAAGAGGATCATCAAAAACAATGCTCAAATCTAAATCAAAGGAATCACATTGTTATTTTACAGGCTTGAAAAGTAATCACTCATGCTACTCTACACGCAGTTGCTCGGTTCTTCTGTTGCCTTCGTTTATCCAAGTGCTTGAGTTCTCCAAAAGCAACTTGTTTTTTGCAACATTTCATTGAAATATCCTAGCAACCAGACATCATGCAATTGTCCTGCCGTTTCCTGTCCTTTCCTGTGTTGTCCTGCCCTGTCCTGTTCTGTTGTGTCCTGTCCTGCCGTTTCCTGTCCTTTCCTGTCCTGTCCTTTTCTGTCCTGAATTCAACGAAATCGAAACTGAATTTTTGTAACCCAAAATTTGTGGAAATCAAACATTAAATAAAAGAATCGCTCTCCGTGTTGGATTGAATATTAATGTAACTGAAACCGGGCTCGTTGGCTGGCTGTCCGGAAAGCGTTCGAGTTGAACATTCCATCGAAGAGATTCGAAAATGCGATAGAAAAAAACCGATTTTATTTATTACTCTTTCTCAGTTATGTTGAATCTGTTGTATTGTTTAACGTTTTTCCTCTCCCACTCACTCTCTCTCTCGCTTTCAGTGTTCTTTCGCTCGTATCTCTCTCCCCTCCTCTTGTATCTCTCTTTCTTTCAACAAATTCATCTCTCCGAAGTGAAGTCTCTGTCTCTCTCTCGCTCTCTCTATTTTTTTTCTTTATGCTTCCACCGGAAATGTATACATTGTCTTCCGTTCACCATTAAATGCTCTTCCGACGCAAAACTTAACAATTTTCAACTTTGTTGAGCCCAGCAACATAAAAAAGAGTGACAACGACCAGCAACGTCGTCGTCGTCACCGTGACGATGACAATCGTACCAGCAACGTGTGTCCAACTAAGTGAGAGATTCCGGCGGAGATGCTACAAGCAACTAGAGTATTTGTTGTCACACACACGTACACACAAACACATGTACACTTACACGCACTCATACATATAGAAGAAAACAAATGTACAGAGCTCTCTTTTTGACCATTGCTACCGTTTCCGGGAACAAAGTCGCAACAAAGAGGACGACAGAAACATGTCTACACACACACATTTATATTAAGTCATGGTACAATCATAAGGATTAAATGGACTCTTTTACAGGAGAGGGGAAACCGTGGGGAACGTAGTTTATTCTCTCGTACTTATTCATTACTTATTCTTGTCCCAAACAATTTACAGTTATTATTTTCAAACCGTTAACATCTTAACAACTAACGAAGGTGTAACATTCGACACATAATTAAAAAGATCACATAAAATAAATTATAGTTTCATATTATACAATCAATATACTCTTATCTATTGCATAGAAACATGTTGTATACACACATATAACCTTATAAACATGTTATTTATGTTGCCCATAAACATGAACATCAAAAGAATTGGAAAACACTTTGTAACCATAATAATTGCATTGAAGGCGGTACCTTTTCTAGCCATCATCTTTTGTTTGCTCCGTTTTTCTGCTCCTCTTAACGATGCTTTTGCGTCGGATGAAAACAAACACACCAAACATTCGGTCAGTAAGTCAGTCAATAAGTCAGTCACCGTTGGCCGGTTATTCGCAAATTTTCAAAGCCAAAATAATGGCCAATAAAACTCGGCACTTATCATCATTTAAATTCGAACAGCGATTTTCTACTTCCTCTTCTGCTCAGCAACTCGCAATTTCTTTGCAATGAAGTGAAATGAAATGAAATAAAAAGTGTTGAATGCTTTTAAGAGCGCGTTAATTTATGGACTGAACTGGTGCTGGTGATTGCTAATTTCTACAAATGTAAAAATGTACAAATATCACAATGAAACTACATACATAGAATATAAAAATGTATGCGCTTTTTCAACTGTGTGTGTGTGCTTTTTCTCTTCTTCCTCTTATATGAATGAACTTTTATATTGCTTCATGCTGCCGCTGCTGCTGCTGCTGCTGCTTCAGTTTCTGTTGAATGCTTTCGTTGGCCTTATAAAAATGCTATAAATTGTTTAAATGTTGCAAATAAATTTGAGTAGTTTTTATTATTTTTTGCCGACTTTCTGCCTACGCGATTCTGGTGCTTCTGTTACTTCTACTAAATAAACAAACAAAAAATATCGTATACAAACACTTTATTGGTTTGCTGTTTTTTTTTTTTTTTGCGTTCAATTTAGCAATGATTTTTGTTATTCTTTGCCAGCGCCAGGCAGCGAATAAAAATGAAAAATCTTCATTTAGATATAAAATAAAAATTTCATTTTATTATGTATCTATGTATGTATACCATATATTGATTTTTAAGGTTATAAGATTAAAACGAATGTTCAGAAAATACTGAATCAAGTTAAATACTGAAAAATATTGTTGTAAGTTTCAAATCAATGGCACTCAAGTTCGAATGAAATCTGTGGACACACAAATTAAATTAAATAATCAAATGAACATTGAATGAACTTTGAACATTGATTTTGAATTGAATACGTCTGATTTTCATGGGACTTTTCAGTAGATTTACGATCAATAAGCAATTTAAAACTCTCAGAAATTCAAAATACATAGAAATTAAACACTTACAGAGTGTTGAATTAATAAAAGATTCTCTTCGGTTTATTCTACAGAGTATTATTCAGATTTATTCTATAGAATATTATTCAGAATTTTTGCTGTCGATTTCAACTGAAAGCTTTTAATTTAGCTCTGGTTTTTATCTAGTTTTAGATTTCACTAAAAGCAAATTGAAAAATCTTCAGATTTGGAAAGGAATCCAAAAACAGCAACAACATCAACAACATTAACAACAACAAAGTAAATGGAAAAAGAAACCAAAAGCAAGCGAATAAAACCATCTTTTGTTGCAGTACTCGTACATTCATAAAATAAAAAAGAAATACAATAATAATATAATCCTTAAAATTCTATATAGTGTTATTCAGTTTCTTTGTTGTACTTCTTGTTTCATTCATTCTTCTCTGAATACAACAAAATAGGACGATAAAGATGATGGATACAGATGCTGTAATTTACAACTTGGCACACTTTGAATGCTGTTTGAATCTGTGAATGAATGAATGAATATTAAAATCTGCATTCTGCTTAATATTTTGCCGTAAATAGAAAAGAGAGAAGAGAAAATATGGAATGCTTAGTTGTTAAAAGTAGAAACAATAAAATGCCCCATCAAATGCAACAACAGTTGAGAAGGATATCGTTTCGTGTTGCTGCTGCTGCTGTTTCTAGAAATATGTTCATATTCAGTTGTGTTGCATGAACAATGATACGAATTCAGAGTGGAAAATGAATAAAATATGAAGAATAATGAAAACTGATATAACTAATTTATACATACGTATTTATGTATATTTCTTGAGGTCGAAACCTCTTCAAAAATAAAATACAGAAAATCATAGCAGACAATTAAAAGCACAGCCTAAAAGTATGCCTTATTTTTGATGTGATTTGGATCTTGTTCGGGTTTTGTAGGTACCTAATTTCTATGTACATACATATGTACATGCATAAATTAATTGAATGGAATAAAATTTCTAGACGTTTTTTTTCAATTCATTGTTGTGTTTTATCACACTCTACACTAACACATTCAAGTAGACTATCATTGCTAATGAAGTGAAAATTCATAGTCAGTCCCTCTTCTCGGGGAACTGGATTGAATTTCGAATAGTAAATTAATTGAAAACATAACATTACGATAACATTTCTGAATTTCCAGTCTTAATTGTGACTTTTGTCCAGTCAAAAAACTCTCTATTCCGTGTTCAAGTACATCTTCATTTATTATATCTATGAACTAAATGAACGGAACTTTTAATTAAATCTAAACAAAGTTATTGTAAATTTTTGTCAGTCATTCGATGCTTCTAAACACCGAGTTTTCTACAATAACTCTAAATATATGTTCAATTCAATTAAATTCATGTTTGCACATGATTTTAAATGACAGCAAGATTTCAATGAATTTTATTGATTCACTTTTAATATTCATGCATATCGTAAAGTTGGCTTCAAGTACGATGAAATGCAGTAAGTAACATAAACTGATTTTCTATCCATGCATGTGTGTCTGTGTGTGTGTGTGTGTGTGTGTGTATGCATGCATGTTTGTCCTTCGAATCTGTTTGCATTTCGAGCAGAATCAACACTCGCTTAACGCATTCGGTGCCGACGGCCGTTGAGCGAGGAAGCTTTTGCTGCCCAACACAATTAATTCTCAAAGGCTGGCATAATTTAATGTTCAGAATTGAAGTCTACCGATTTTTAAGCTGTTTGGGTTAATTTCAATGCTCACATGCTCAGGAGCAAACACGTATGCTTACAAATACACACGCACACACACACATGCACGAATATACGCATAAACATGCGTCAACACGCAAGTATTTCTGCATGTGGATGCATGTAGTTGCTCGCATTGTTTGGATGCATTTCCAGACGCTCGAGTATGCAAACTCGTTGGCCATGTTGCATAGTTGGCAACACTTGCAAAAACAGGCTGCTGGAGAGGTTTTCTCACAAGCTTAAACCACTTTCAAATATGCAATTAATTAGAACGCAAAATCGTTAATCTTCGGTGAAGTTATTTATGCAAGGTACGAGTAAATAATGCATAATAAAAATTTTTATTTTCTTGCTCACAATTTTCGATATTTTTTCAACACACCCTGTATTGCTGAGTGTTGACTTGTTAACAAACTGTTAACATGTGTAGTCGACATACAAACATAAAAGCTAAAACTTTGTTTTCACAGAAGGCACAAGTTATAGGAAAACAACAAGAACAAAAACAACAACAACAAATATCAATTACAACGAATAACTACACGACGATTAGAATAAAAACAACAACAACAACACATGTAAATGACATATTTTGACAATTGTGATTGCGAATTTCATTCAACGCCGATTAAACAAATTTTATTGAAATTTTTATAGTAACATTTTTTTATTTCGATACGTTGTACATACAACATGATAAAAAGAAAAATCGAGATGAATAAATAACGGTTCTATTTAAGTACATTTTTCTAATTTATATGACACTTTTCGCCATACGTATGTGAAAAATTAACTTGACACTCGAATTGACTTGACATTTGAATTACTTCTGAAGTGACACTTGAATTGTCACTCGAATTGACTTGACATTTGAATTGATTTGACCATTGAATTGACTTCACATTTGACGTGACTTGACATTTGATTTGACTTGACTTGAAACTCAAATTGACTTGACACTTGAATGTGAACGTTAACGTGAAGTCGTTATGACGTTAATCGTTGACGTGACGTTGTGACGTTATCACAATTATTCCTCCCTTTAATCAAACACTTTTCCACATTCCTACTTCCAAAATAAGTAGTATTTACTTTAAGTTTGCTTTCTCGACAGATAGCAATCTACAAATAATTTTTAAACATTTGCGTAAAGGATTTGATTGCTTGCAAAGTTCTGAGCTTCCTGGTTGTAAACTTGTACACAGATTATTCAGTGTGTACGAGTGACTGTGTTTCTGAAACTTTTGCATACGCTTTGCAGACGAAATGCTTGCTGCTGTTATTGTCAGTACATTAATCTGACATGTGAAGATATTCCAGTATAAATCACTTCTCTATGTATGTAAGTAAACAATTAAATTGAAATAACTTCCGGGAAATCTAGTGATAGACTTTGTAGATAAGTTATTAAAAGCAGTTTGTTGATAATTGAGTCGAACGACTCATTTTGACGTGTCTTTGTTAGACAAATAATAACAAATAATACGACAATAATAAATGACAATAATATGAAATAACAGAAGTTTAAAACATTTTGTACCTTTGTGATTATGACTTCAGCTTATATTTGATATTGTTAATCAGAGACACATAATAAACATTTTCGTAAAACATTCTAATCGGGAGAGGCCGCAATTCTTGAAATGTGGCCGGCCACACCTAACAATTCATTCATTCATCATCATTGTTGTTCTTCAGAAATCTTTTACAAATCTGAGTGCTTCTTTATCCATTCCAAATGACTGGAAACTTTAACAAAAAGGTCTGGTTTCTCGGTGCCGCATTCTATCATAATGAAGCTACCAACACCCACTAATCGATTATCGACTACCGCCGGACCCCCAGAGTCACCATGGCAGACACCATTATTTCTCGGGTGTCCCAAGCAAAGCAGTTTATCCGAATTGTGACCGGTCGCCGAAGAGCAGCTCTGTTGCGAAATACTTTGCAAAGCGGTCCATTGAAGTTGCTCTGGCATGACTCCTTTGTGTTGCAGGAGACCCCATCCAGCAGTGACAACAGACGTCTTTTCTGGAACATTGCCACTGGAGAGTGCGATGGCTTGAATAGCTTTGGAGAAGGTCAGAGGTTTGGCCAGCTTAATGAGCGCAATATCAGCGCTGTTGCCCTTTGACATATAGTCTGTATTGACAATAACATCTGCCACCGGAATTTTAACACCGCCATTTTCACGATGAGTTGTACCAGCTTGAATTCGTAGAGCCGCGGTTGGATGCCTGCAAGACGTAGTGGATAGTGGACAGAGTGAAAGGATTTTATGACATCGGACAACTTTAAAGAATTCGTGATGTGGAGAGGCCAGGAGGTGATAACTTACCTTTTACAATTTCTTTTATCTATAACACAGTGTGCTGCTGTTAGAACGTATGTTTTGGAAATAATGGAGCCACCGCATTTGTGTTCATCGTTTAACTTCAAGGAAACTTGATATGGAAATTGACCCGGCAGAGCAGTCTGGCCTCCAATGATTCGTCCCTCGGGAACAGCCTGGACGAGGGCTACCAGCAAAGAGCAGATCAGAGCAACTGAGGAATACTTCGACATGTCTAAGTTTAAGATTGGGACAAACACTGGCGATCGGTTGAAATGTTCTTCCATTTATAAGAGCAGAAATTACTGGCTGTGACACAGTTTCAATGACAAATGTCAATATAAGGAACAATACATTCACCTGATCTAATATACTATTTTGCACATTTAGCAGAATAGTATCCGGTTTATTAGGTTAAAATATTTACAGCTGAATATTTTCCGGACTGAACTCAAAAATATGGCCTAAACAGCTTCAGTTGTTATGTGAAGAATTTTAAGAGTGTCTAAAATAACTATTAACGAGTTTAAACATTTTTTTAACTACATATTTATTCTTAATACATATGGCAAAACTTGCTGAGTCGCTTTTATACACTACATTCGAAGGTGAATGTCTTCATTGTAACTAATTGTGACACTAAATACGGTGCGGATTGTAGAGTGCACTTCTGATTCCCTACGTGCTCTAAACACAAGCTAATAAATAAAAATGTTTCAACATGTTTCAATGAACCCACCATTTGAATGATTTACAGTTCAAAGAACTTAGCACACACACAAAATACACAGTTTATTCAGAGTATGTACTCAAAATACAAAGCGTGTCAGGAAAGCGTGTAGAAAAAATATTATTTTATTTATTGACATTGACATACAGTATTAAATACCTCCACACTTTTTTTCAAAGACAGCACTAGCAAACAACTTCGAATTCATTCGAGAGGAGAAGAAAAATTGTAGTCGTTGTCGTGTCTGACAGGACACACTGAACTCAGAGGCCACCTACGGAAATTCCCGAGCCTGGAATTGATAGTACAGGATGGTTAAATCCTTTCACACCAATAAAAATACAACACGGCCAACGCAAAAAAAAAAACACACACACACATTAACTAATGTATGGATGTATGTACATATAAAGTAATACTTGTAGAAGCCTGATTGAAATTACATCAGGTGTACAACAACAATCCAATAGTGTTAGAACAACAACATTATCATCAACAACGGCAGACGAATCGCATCAGAATGAAAGACAAAACGGAAGAACTCATACAAAGTCACACTAATCCACACAAATACACATTTATACAAACACACATACACACAAAAGCAATACGAAATAAATAAATATTTGCTTTAAAGAAACACACAAAAAAAAATAAATAAATTGCAACTTTTAAGAAGCACATCAACACAGAGGAGCAGAAGCAAAAACTGCAGCAGCAGCTGGTGGTGAAGACGTCGCGGTACCACGGACTGGTAATGAAACTGGTGCTGGTGCAGCAGCATCCTCGAAGGCGTAGAGCAACAACAAAGCCATGCTGATCAACTAAGTGGCACAACTCTACGTTCTGCATTCAGAATGAAGTTGGTTACAGTTCTGGTGGACTGCGATTACGATCAGCGGGCATGTGGATGTGACCAGGATGCGTGCAGGCGGCCAACATTTAAAAGGTTTGGAAAAAACCTATTATAAGATTAAATCTGCATCTATTATTTTATGGTGTTCTTCTTGTCAGCGTTGTCGTCGTTGTTGTTGTAGTGAAACTCCGAGCAAATGCCTCAGAAATAGGCAAAGGAACAAAAAAAGGGAATGGGCAAAAAAAGGGGAAAATTCGCTGTGATGGCGAATACGCGCCGACCGTAGGATGAATAAAACACTTCGCAGGTCGCCGGCGATAATCGGAAAGATCTTTTGGTGTGTAAGTGTGTGTGTTTAATGGTCTAGCTTGTCCCTGTTGTCGCCAACCAACGTGTTGATGGTGTTGATTTTGTGTCATTCTCTCTCTCTCTCTCTCCCTCTCTTTCCATCTCCCTCTCTCTGTCTTCTTTGTTTGTTTGCCTTTGAATTGCCTCTTATTATCCTTACAGCAAAAGCAACCTGGTGTTCCTTGTGCCAACATTCAACGTGGTCTCTTTTTCGCTGAAATTTTATCTTTTATACAAAAAATACCACCAATGATAAAGCTGATGATGATGTAACTGAAATTCATGATGTTTCTGATCTTCCTGATTTTGTTGTAGTAGTTCATAATGATTATGATGATGGCGAGCACCAACTGTACTCAACTCAAGCACTTCATTCTTAGTTCAACTCGAGCTGAATTATGAATGCGTGTGTGTGTGCATGTTTGTGTCCTTACGGACAACGGCAAATCATAAATGGTATCTGAAATTAAATCTTAAACTCATCTTAGTTTCATTCACTTCATACGAATGCGCTCGCCTGCCTGAATGTCTATATATCTGTCATCTATCTATGTATGTACTTGTATATATTCTCGTACACGTTTCTGTGTGTGAACCGAAGTGCATTTTTAAAATGTCAGGGTGACGTAAATTTCTGCAGAGTACCATTAAAATACCGACGTAGAACATTAAATTAATGATTTGTTGTTGACAATCTTACAAAGTTATTAAATTATTTGATAGATTATTATTGATTACTAATTTATCTATTTATTTATTAAAATAGCTTGAATCAATAGAATAGATTGAATTGTAGCGAAAGAATTTGCAAAATGCTCCATTGAAGTTGTCAAGTGAAGGCACTCATTTCATATCGTATTATGGAAATTTCTCATATTGCAAAATTATGCTGTGCTTTTTAGCGTAAAATTACTGCCCAGAGAACACTTACTTCGACATATCTTTGGTAACTTGCGTGGAAAGCCGTTGGACAGACATAAGGTGCTTTAGCAGTAAAGCTGACACTCTTCGTGAGCAGGGATCTTGTGCCGAATTATAGACAGGAGAAAATGAAACCGGTTGCTTGTGCAATTTTTCATTATTTTTCTATATTTTCAAACCTAAACAGCTTTCCAACCACTGCACCTTTTCGTTGTTTACTAAGCGTTCAGTGGTATCGCTCCGATCAGTGTTGCCAGCGTTATTTGCAATTGACCCCACCTATCGAAAAAACGCCACGAACTTTTTCCCAGATCCAATATATTTATATATCTATATGATAATTCTTCTAAATGATTTATGATTATAGCATATAAATTTCAAGTTCTAACTCTGATCCATTGAGAGCATAATGATAAATAAAACTGATGATATGATTTTTAACAATCCATTAAGCATAAAAAAATATATAATACTGTACCCTCCATTTATTAATTTTTTCCAAAGAATGCTAAACTAGCGGCGAATGTATGGACCAGAGTCGCACAATTTGAAAAAGTATAATAGTACAATTCTAAAAATAGTTGTTCATATATGTGTAGATAGATCAGCTGTTTTGCACATTGTTCTCTCTTTTGGTGTCCCTTCCCTTTGGTATAGCCCTTCAAAATTTAAAAATTTCGTATCTCCTTAACTATATCAGATACCTTCATGTTATTGATATCACTGGCAACGTATTTGTTTTATATGAAATAATATTTTGTAGAAAAACTATTACTTTTTTGGCGAAAATGAGATTAAAAATTTGTATTGCTATTTTTTCCATTCAATTTTTTTCTAAGTAAACTTTATCCCACATAATTCCCTTAATACTATGAAAGTATAATTTCTTAGTTTTAGACATATTTTTATCACTAGGAACAGTCCATGATTTTAAGAGAAATGTTGTAAAGCTCACAATCGTACTTTTTTCAATTGTGATAATCTACTGCTTTTCCTTTATACTATTCTACTTTAAATAAGTGGAATTTTATAATCTATTATTGGTTAAGTATACATTTTACTTAGAAAAAATTTTTGAATGGAAAGATATAACACTAAAAATCGTAAATCTCATTTTCCACGAAAAGTAATAGCTTCTTGATAAAATATTATTTTACATAAATAAAAGACAATTTGAATACCTTTCTAATGATCTCAATAACATGAGGGTATCCCATATATTGAAGGAGATAAAGACGCAAAATTTATAAATTTCGAGGGTCAATAACTCTGAAATCAACTGCAAAGAGCTGCAAAAAGTTTTGTTGTGGATGAAATTACCTTAGAACACAGTAACAACAACAGAACTGTACACTTTGTACGAAACTGAATTTTATCCACGCCCGCTAGTGTTTAAGTGTTCCAATATTTGACACTTTTAAAAGTTTATATGAATACCCTTATTATTTGCCTTTAAAGTGTAAAAGATTCATCACATATGGCATATTTTTGGGTAGCCGCTAAATCGAAATTGAACCGTTATGATGACATTAATTTTTGTAAAATGTGTATAGAGTTCTCAATAAAGTTGAATTGAATTGAATTGAATTGTGTATAGAGTTCCACGAAGTTGTCACATCTTCGCAATCGACGAAATCATATATTGTAACCCGTAAATTGCCGCAAACTTTGGAATATATTTGGAATTGGAGTTTGGAAACCTTTCCGTAAACGGCGACCATGTATGCGGCGGTAAAACCGCTTTCCAAGTACTTGCAATACAAGTCGGTGAGGATCTACGATGCCATCTTTACGCTGCATTCCAAATGCACTGTCGTCATTCTACTCACGTGCTCCTTCCTGCTCTCGGCGAAGCAGTACTTTGGCGATCCCATTCAGTGCATGGACGACAACGCAAACAAGGACTATATCAACTCTTACTGTTGGACGATGGGAACGTTTATCCTGGAATGGGTGGGGCAACCGCTTGAGGTACGGCCGACCATGAGGAACAGAATTGAGAAACGTCAACGACCGATTACATTCAGAGAGTATGCCATAGCCGAGGGTGTCGGCGAGGAGCAAGTTGGAACAGAGCGCGTCTATTTGCGTTATTATCAGTGGGTGATCATGTTGTTTTTGTTGCAGTCCGTGGTATTTTATTTCCCATCGTTCTTATGGAAACTGTGGGAAGGTCAGCGCCTAAAGCAGCTGTGCTCGGAAGTCGGTAAGAAAGGATATAATAATTGAACACTGACTTTTAAGAATCGGCTTATAACCATTCCAGGTGATGCCTTGGTGCCGGATGAAATATATTTGACGCGTTGTAAAATGCTTGTAAAGTATTTCTCGGCCGACTACAAAGATATCCATTTTTGCTATGCCGCTAAATACCTCTTCTGCGAGCTGCTGAATTTCCTTATTAGTGTAAGCTTTGGAGATCTTTTATGGAACGTATTAATATAAATTTCACTTACATTTATGTACAGATAATTAATATTCTGATATTGGATACCTTTTTAAATGGTTTCTGGAGCAAATACGTGCGTGCCCTTGCCACCATATCTGATTACGATTGGGTATCATGGAATAAAATGACATCGCGAGTCTTTCCCAAGATTGCTAAATGTGAGCTGTTTTACAGCGGACCGTCAGGAAGTATGCAGCGCCACGATAAGCTGTGCCTGCTGCCTCTAAATATACTTAACGAGAAGATATTCGCTTTCCTCTGGTGCTGGTTTCTAACGATGGCGATCGTCTCTTGTGTGAATCTTGCTTATCGTGCTTTGCTGATTTGCAGCGCTAATTTCCGTCTCCAGTTAATACGTACACAGCTGCGTTCCATGCCGAAGTCGCATGTGCGCCGCGCTCTGGAAGATACCTCTTTCGGCGATTGGTTTGTGCTCTTCAAAGTGAGTGCAAACATTAATCCCATCCTATTCTGCGATCTCGTCAAGGAATTGGTTGACAAACGTAAATATAGGAAGTGTATGGTATCCATTTAAGTGTGCTTCTG
Organism: Myopa testacea; assembly: GCA_949629155.1. Classification (NCBI taxonomy): domain Eukaryota; kingdom Metazoa; phylum Arthropoda; class Insecta; order Diptera; family Conopidae; genus Myopa; species Myopa testacea. Next base: position 46,688,798 of record OX451345.1, on the reverse strand, counting down.
ATGTTAAAGAACTTATTTTAGTTCTCTTAGCTACATAAGAACTCTGTTTGTGAAGAATTCAAACTATCATAATACACATATATGTATAAATACTATATTATATCTGATTTAAGCCATTGTACTTATAAAGTTGTGAACTTATCAAATCTTAAGTATTTGAAGTGTTCCCAATTTATTGTTGTCTTCTTAAAATAACCTGAAAAGCAAAAAGAAATGAATGAACAAGTATTTCCTTATTTAGTATCCTTTTCTATATCTTATCGAATACTATTTTATAATTGATTTAAGACATTGAACTTATAAGGTTGTGAACTTATGAAATTTAAAGTATATGAAGTATTCCCAATTTATTTTTGTCTTCTTAAATTAATCTGAAAAGCAAAAAGAAATGAATAAAAGTAGTTTTTTATTTGGAATCCTTTTCTATATCTTATGAAATACTAAAATATGTGTTTCAAACTGATTCAAAATGTAAAGTTTTCTAATGTAGTCTTCCAAGGTTGTTTTTTCGCCAAGTCTTTTTCTTGAGGAATTAATTTATATATAAGAGCGATTTGAAAACATTTTTATATTATAATTCAAACAGAAAACTCAAAATCATTTCAGCTCAACATGATTGCTGTTACGCAGACTTGTTGAAATTTCACTTGTTATTTATTAAATGAAATATGTTTGAAGCTAAAGTGTTGCTAAGCACAGAAAGGAATCTAACGTAAAATTTTTGCTATCCTCGGTTATCATTGCGACCTTAGTTGAGATATTGGATCTAGGGAGAGTGAGGAGCTCCCTAGTTTCGTGTATGCGAAGTGTTACACAAGTGTGATCATTCTGGGCGCTATCAAACTGTGCAACAATTCAGATTGGCATCACGATTGTTAGTGAATAGTGGGATCTTCACTAATAATAGTGTCATTACGATCAGGATCTCCACGTACTCCCCACAGTCTTGCACCTCATCCACCTTACAGTTGCGTACACTGCCAATGTGCCCGAAGTTCTCGAATAGTACTCTAGGCAATGAGTTATCCGTATCCTCGCCAGGACTCCACTAATTTTTATGGTATAATTATTCAGGGTTGCTATTGTTGGTGGCATTCTAAAACAAAAAGAGACAACAACAAGACATGATTATGATGAAGATAAAAGAAGAAGCATAAGACGCATAACAATCAAAAGATAACCACGTCAAAGACTGCAAAATATTGATGGCTTTTATACGGTAAATTATATGCAGGTATCGCGTAACACCAACACATATTTACGAGTATTACGAATACTATTGAACTTAAGTTATCATAACATTTTCATATTTTTGGCATCTTTTGAGTTCTTTTCTGTGAGGATTTTTTTGGGATAGTTTATCTCTGTTATTTTCAGAGGATTCATGTTTTTAATGTGCGACACTTTTATCTTTACGGATCGCTGAAGTGTTTCAAGTATGACATAAACTGACGTACACACACACACACTCACACTCGTACTCTATCTCTCACATATACTCACACCGCTTTCATACAATTTGATTGCATATAAATGAAGGAAACTTTTAATGATTTTAATGAAACGTTAGGTACAGCGTCCTTCGAATAACGGTGCATGCATACACATGCTATGAGTATATAAATTATACTGATTATCTTGCTATAAATTAGAAAAGTTTATTAGTTTAAGTCTGGCTGAGATGAGAAACCAAATTATGCCAAAGCAGCATCATATTCTGATGGCAGTCGAACGCTCAATATTTTTTAGTGGGTTCGCTCGTCAATAATTTTTAGTGGGTTTTAATTTTGCTTCTGTACCAGGCACCTAAAAATGATGGAGATTTCAGAGAGAAAACATTACTTGCACGTCGTACACACTTAGAAGCAACAACAAAAACAACAACAACAATGAGGTGGATTCTAAGGTACTCGATTTTAGCAGAGGACAGAAATTTCATTATACGAGTATCAACATAAATTCATTTGAAGAATACTATGAAACAATATTTTACGAGATCAAAAATCATGATACATTCTAAATGAAATGAGTAGAAAAATCCTAAAAAATACTGATGATGCCATTTAATTACTAATTCCAGTCTCTGTTTTATAAACTTTACGGATGTACAGTGAGTACGATTAACATTTTCCCGAAGTTTAAACTTTATTATTGGTTTTTCCAAATCTGTCCATTTTATAAAAATGCAGCCTCCTGATAAATTACTTTGTAAATACAACTTCTTCATCGATAACACAGTCCGCTGCTGTTAGAATGTAAGTTTTGGAAATAATCGAACCACCGCTTTAAGGAAATTGACCTGGCTTAGCGGGTGTCCCTACCACGTCGCCATTTATACAGCAGTGACAAATGACAAGGTATTTATTACGGGTTTCTTAACACAAGCAGCATAAATATTTATGGTTGTTGTGTTGGGCAAGAAATCCAACGCAGAAACACTGGCAAACAAGCGTTTGTGGTTCACTGCTTTTAAGGGATCATACATACATTGTTGGCAGGTGGAGAGGGGTGGGGGGTGGTATGTATAAATATGTGTGAATGCGTGTGTTTATATATGTGGTTAAATTCGTGTAAGTGTGTGTGGCTAAGAGCGAGAATTTCTACAGAATATATATTTTATACAAGATCTACATATAGGAAATTCCGAATACCAACACACACACACACACACACAAATATACATACATACATAATTTCGGATGTATTATAAACAATATTGTCTGAGCTGAGCTTCGAGATACTCGAAAATGTGTATGTTTGACTTTTGAGTGTTGTAAGTGACTCGAATGTTGGTGTGTGTGTGTGAGTATGCATTGTTGTCTATATGTGTGTATGTATGGATAAGTGTTTATAATTGGTTGTATAACTGGCCGGACGCTAGATAAACAGACGTCGATGTGGTCAATTATTGATTCGTGGTTCTTCAATTAGCTGTTGTTGAAATCTACTCTAGTTGAAATTCCTAATTCAATTAAAATCCGTCCGCATTTATTAACGAAATTAATTAAGTAATTAATTAACAGAATTAAAGTTAAAGAATCGATTTGAAAATGTCCAAACTTTTCCAAGGAAAGAAAGAAGCACAAAATCTGTAGATTATTCTAGCATGTAATACAATCCAACTATTGTGAATAGAAGCCAAAGAATGTTTAATGAAATTTCTTGAAAACATTATAAATACAAATGTTTGTTTTATGTAAATTCTTTTTATTGTATATTCAAGAGATTTGCTAGAAGAATTTGAGATTTTGGATTTGCTAGAATAAATTTATACCAATTGCATTTCAACCTCTTCAGGTACTCCCACCGCCCCTTCTGTTACTTTGAATTGAAATTGTTTCCCGAATATTTCCGAGTTAAACTCATCTTCTGGATTTTCTATGCGTTGAAATTATTTATTTTCAGCTGACCTCAGAAACTCAGAACTTCAGGTGTTTTCGAAGCTTTCGTTATGGATACAGAATTTAATTTTATGATTTGAAAAATTAATTAATTTCCGCTTGATGGAGAAATAAACGGAGTGTTAGAAGGAAAGGGAAAGAAGGCGCTCCGTTAATCGGGCCCGTTCTCAAACAAACAAATTACGAAATACGTAGCGTCTTTTTCCTTTGTCCAGTCTCAAAGAGGGTCGTCCCAACAACAGCAACAACAACAACAACAACAACAAAGCAACGAAACACAAACAACATCAACATTATGATGTTTTATTATAATCACAAACGAACAAAGGAGTAAAATGGTGGGTTGGCGGGTTGGCGAGCGACGCGAGACGAAGTGGATTCAACTTCGGTTTTTGGCAGACTCGGCTCTCAGTGAAAATGTGGTGTTTGCGTGTTTTTGCTTAATTTGAAGCCGACGTCGAGAGGTTGGCTGGTTTCTTGCCAACGCTAAAAGGATTGCTGTTTTATACTTTATGTTTGCAGTGTGCAAAGGAACACGAAAGAGGTAGAAAGAGAGAGAGGAAGAGAGTGCGAATGGAAGAGGAAAGAGAGCTCTTTAGGCTCTTTTAATGGGGAATAAAGGTGAAACAAAGGAATCAAATTACGAGAAAATAATTCCAATTGCTGCAAATATTTCTATATTCTAAAATGTGATCTAACCATATTATATATGTACGTATACATAAATAGAATATGTATATAAATCTGTGTGTGTTGTATTTTTTGTAGAATTTAATTTTTTTTTTTATCCTTAAACTTCTTGTTAACAGAGACAGGAGCATATAAAGTAGAAAAAAATAAACAGAACAATCCATTTTTTCATGGGTAATCTTTGAATATATTTAATTTTTTTTGTTGCTCCACATTTCGCCTTATTATTACCCACTCTGGCCATCTTAACTTGCTATTTATTGGCCATTCGAAGGCCCTCAATTTGTTTGGCCTCCGGTTGACGATTCGAGATTCTCTCTTTGCTTGGTATCCGTCCTATCGTCCTCCGCAATCAGCGTCATCGTCGCTGCTTTTTTTGCACTTAGCAAACAATCTAGAAAAAGAATCACAAAGAAAAAAGAAACAGAGAAAAGATTTCTTGCTCAAGAGAAATTTTACCAAAAAAGTGAAATCTTGCATTCTTTTGGGATTATTTTTTCCGCCTTCATGCTTCAATAATGTACCCTACGTTTAAAGAGTGAATGATAAATCCTCTTGTGTAGAGTACACTGCCTAACTGCATGACCGATTGCTTGCATATCTCTCTCTCACCCTCTCACTCGGTCTCAGTTCGTTCCTGTTAACTCATAACCATGACCATCTCGCTCGATCGATGCTTCAGAGGACAGGATTCGAAGCACTTTACAATTATTGCAACCATTAAGAATGTCGTCACTTGGCAAACTTGAGTATTCACACACACATGCACCCACTCACACACACACACACATACACCCACTCACACACACCGCAACACAAACACTTGGAGTGGATCTCGAATACTCCGAGTGTAATCGTTCCAAAAATGGTCTCGAATTCTGAATGAGTGTGTAGTGCAAAAAAGGGTAGCATTGCAGAGTCGCAAAATGAAGAATACAGCAAAAAGAACGAAAAAATTAAGCTTAGCAAAAAATCACCGAGTGGTGCACTTTTGAAAGCAACTGAAAAGCATAACGAATCAATTTTTTCCATTCGAAATACAATATTTGAAGTGGGTAGAATTTGTGTTTATTTATTTTTTATTTTTGTTCTTTTTTTGCTCCACACAAAAATTATATTTTATACAATTATTTTGGTTGGCTGAGAATCAAATATTTTATTATTTTTTTCTTACTAAAAACAAATGATTAAACTTTTTATTAGTTAAAATATTTAGTGCAGAATTTTAGGCGAAATCGGATTTCTTCCTTTTTTTTTGGGTTCGCTGTGTGGTCGACGTTGTTACGTGTTTTGGTACGTTGAACAGTTTTTGTACTAGCATTAAATTGAGCAAGTAATCGATATGTTGGACTGAAACATTTATCAGTCCCTTTGAACGTATTCGCGCAAACACACACACATACTCACACAAGCAAACACATTCATGCAAACGTAGATTTACACAGACACACTTTCGGAGATACGAATAACGGACCCACAACTGGATGGCACACCAGGGCTGCTGATTTTGGTCGTCTTTGTTGCTGCATCGGAGCTTCTTTTCATATGCTTGCTGAGGACATTTTTGACCATATCACAGGCTGTGGTTGGCCAAAAGTGATTTAAATCGTATGTATGTGTATGTAAGCGTATATGTGGGTGTAGCTGGATTATGATGTGTGTATGTGTGAGCATTTGTGTGTGCCTGCATCCTCACATGTGAGATACTTCAAGCCTTCAAGTTAGATACTCGTTAAATTCCACTTTCATGCTCTTGAGGCTACGCAGTCCTTGCAGTCCCTTCCTCTATGTTCCCCTCTCTGTTAATCCTCTGTTACTCTTCTGTTCCTTTCTCCTTTTCGTCCAGGAAAGCACCTAATTTCCAACTCTGCGGCTACTGCCGACTGTAGAGGAATTGTTTGCCTTATTGTAGCAATAAAAACCATTTTTTTGTGCGATTCAGGAGCTCTTTTATTTTAAGTTGTGAATATTCACCATTTAGCTAGTTCCTAAACCACAACACATATAGCGAAGTCACAAGCCTCATTATTGAAGGTCTAAATAGATTTCACCTTCTGTACAGCACCTTTCAAACAGTTCCCATATATTGAAAATTGGTGAAATCTCGATGAGATTGAGGTGAATAGCGTCATTTCTGAGCATAATAAATCCAGGGATTTTATCAACTTTTTCCGATAATTTCCGAAAGTTCCGAAAAAAGTAAAAAAAAAACAGTGGTCGGGTCGATCTTGAAGCATGGACGAAGGGACGCAAGGCAAACCACCAAAAAATTTCTTTTGAGCGAGACTGTGGAAAAAAACTATTTATTGCATTTTAGTGAGCTACATTTTCTTTATAACTAACATTAGTTATATTTTCTATTTATTTATATTATAGTTTATAAACTAATATATAGTTAAGTATATTTTATTATTGCATTTACATTTTTTTACTTTTTACTTATTTTTTTTCGTGACGTTTCTTATATCAACGGACATTCAAGAGCTAGAGAGCGCAAGGGACGCAAGGGGAAACAGTCAATAACAGGCTATGTCAGAAACAATAAAAAAGCAGTATTTTTTTCCGTAATTTTTATTCTAAGAAAGAAAGATGATCAAGAATACAAAAAATCAAATGAGCGGAGTATATGTTAATCGATAGGTGTTAGCTAGGGTGCAATAAAAAAATACTTCTAAGCTGATGGCAAAATAATCTAAGACAGTGCCTTTCTCGGACTTCTCAAAAAACTGACCTAAATGTCGAATATTTCATATATTCTGTCTGAACTTTTTGATCTTTGAGGTATTTTAAACAATACGGAAACAAAACAAATAAGAAACTTGTTTGTATTTTTATTTTAATTAATAATTAAATTTTCTTTTCTGTGTATTTCCAAATGAACATTATCTACAGTTGTAATTATTTTTTGCAAATATCAGCTGCACAGCATTAATAAAATACACAGCAAACATTATCAAAAATTACCAATAATCCTCTTCCTCCTTTTAGAGAAAAAATGTTTTAAAAATGTTGATTGTTTCCTATATCCAGAGCGCACTGTAATAACAATTGTGAATGGTGATGTTTTGGAAATGCAATGAAATTAGAAAGAATACAAAATATCTCTCTCTGTCTCTTTCCTACTTTCGTAATACGGAGTTGCGCAGGTTTTGCAACACTTGAATTAAATTTTACTTGACCAACGTAGTGTGGTGCAATCTGGTGCACCGTAAATGTAGAAATATATAAAAAAGTAAGCTTACACGCGTACTTCAGAAAATAAAATAAAAACTTATGGATATATTGCGAATTTGTATTCTTATAAACACATGAGGAAAACAAAACTTTGCATTGAAGTACCGTATCTTACTTTTTTTGTTGTGAATACGAACTTTTTATTCATATCGTGCTCGTATGCGGCACAGCTGTCAAGCATGCAGATGGCGCATTCATAATAGCCAGCGTATCATCCACCAACTGTCAAAAATCAAACGTCAAATTCCTTTCTATCAGCTGTAGTCATCTCTTTCACGCCAACGCCCCTACCTGGCGCCGACGCGTCGGTTGATGCGTTCTATTTGCATCTACGCGACGGCTGATTTTATTGTGAATCGAGGAGGTCGTCTGTGTGGTCGACCTGTCGAACTGGTGGAGACAAGAATTTTGGATTAAATGTGATATAAAGCAAAATAATTTGCAATTTTTTGCATTAAATGGGTTTCATTTTCTGAATGAATTGTAGAAGTTCTAAAAAATGTTCATTATGGTAAAAAAAGTTTTACTGCAGTCGTGAGAAAAGTGAGACCCGAGAAAAGTTTTTTTAGATACTTGGTTTGTTTTCTGCTTGTACAACGCAGCTAAAGCTGTAGGTGTGTGCATGTGTGTCGGAATGAGATAGCATCATGTAGCGTGAGCGAGGGTTCATATAGAAAAAGTGCAGCAACAACAACACAAGTTCAAGAAATTATAATTCAAATTGGTGATTGATTGTAGTTGTTGTTTACTAAAAAGTATACAAAATTTAATACACAATAGTGAATTCGCCTAGAAGTAGACTGAATTTTATATATCGTAAAAAAAATAACGTAAATTGCATTTCTAATAACGATGATTTTATTATTATATATGGTTAAGTTAAAGAAACGGCAAAGTGTTGTATTCTTTACGGCTGCTTAAGACCCAAAAATTGGGTGTGTTCAGTGAATTTGGTTAATTATGAATCTCAACCACCATCAAAACCACTATGCAAACATTGCAAAAATATATGACTCCACCAACAACACGGAAAGCCATTCGCTGACAATAACACCAACCGAACCAAAAACAAAATGTATGTAAATGTTGCAGGTGCACAACAACAACAGCTAAACTAATATTGAAAACAACAACGGCAACAACAAAATGTAAATAAACATATACATATTTTATTATTATTATGGATTATTTTGTAAATTCTTATAATAACTTTAAACTACGAATGGATTCATTCTGAAATTCAACTCAAATTCTTTGCATGTGTATGATTTAGAAGATAATTCAATTATTGTTTTAATTAGAACATTAAGTATTTTGGTTTCCACCAAATTTTTAACTATATTACATTTTTTCAATACATTTTAAATACCTTTCAAAATTTAGATGCAAACGATTTAATTGTTTTTTAAGATTAAAAATTGACATGGATACAATTAAAAATACGATATTTTCGAATATTATCTTTAGAGCATTATTCATTATTTTATTTCGGCGACTTCTTTAACAAGACCAGGGGGTGTTTGCCACTCTTGCCATTTTTTTCGTTTTTTATGCTGCCCTTGTACTCTTTTTCCTGCCCTTTCTTTTCACAGATTCACAAATGAATGTGGCTTTCCAACTTTGCAACGAATCGCTGTGATTTTTTGTTTCTCTGTGCTTCTTGTTAAACTTTAGGATACATTTATAGATAATTACATTCTAAAACTATGTGTATCATCATTATTATAGAAAAACGCTTCTGTGAAATACTAAAACTCATCGAAACGTGTCAAACTCCATAAAGTTCTTGCCAAGAAAATGTTTGTTTACAACATTAAGCTTTGATTATTCATCTGGATATTAAAAATTAAATCGACGAAATAATATATAAGTAAATGTTCCGTCTGCTAAAAGCAGAATAAACTGTGCTGTGTTCAGTGCCTCAGGTCAGAGCTCAGCTCGATTTAGCATAACTAAAAGAGAGCTTACAATACAGAAGTTCGAGATGAGAACCAGACAACCGACGAGAAGAGGTGGCGCTTGTCTGAAAGCAAGCACGAAACTCCACTGCGGGAGCATCGGACACACAGACGGACGGACAGTCAGACGGTGATTTTCAACAAGAAGAGGACCAAAAAAAGAATTCATTAGAGAATGCAAAAAAGGAAACATTATGCAAAAAATTTAACCATTCAGTTATTTATGTAGTAATGATTTTTATGTTGCCTTTTTCTACATTTCAATGTCAGATGCCACATGAAGAAATATTAGTTGTAAACACTAAAAAAAAGTGTAGAGTGGAAACATGTTTTTGTTGTTGTTGTTGCCTGTTAGAAGAACTGACAACAAGAATGACTGACTGTGTTACAAGAGCAATAATCTTGAGTAAAAATAATAAAAGAAACAATGAAAATGTATCATAGGAAAGTAAGAACATGTTGTAATAGATTCAGTAAAAATTTGTTGACGCTAAATTTTTATGTGACAGATGCTGCCTGACACAAGAGAGATAGATAGAGATGAAGAAAGTGAGAGAGAGAGAGAGAGGTTAAGAAACTTCCAGGAATTGCACAACATTTAAAGTGTCTACTAATTTATTTGGCAGAGTGTAGAAGAGTTATTAGCCGAGTGCAATCTGAATTCTCTCTTTGAATACGAGTTTGTGATGAAATAAAAAAAAAAAAATATGTATTTATTTTGTTCTTTTCACACCACAAACCGTTTCAGATTTCAGCTTTTGTGGGCGAAAGAGAAAGAAAGAAAAGAACAACTTTTGCGCAAAGCTGTAACAAAAAAAAAAATCTGTTTCTTTATTTTTTTAATATACGATATAGAAACAAGCATGTTTTTCTTTTTATTGTTGGCCCAAACAATTCACTCAAATCGTGCATTGTTGTTGTTGTTACTTACGTCTGCTTTTGTTCTAAAGCAGACCTCAACAAGCAGCTTTGAAATGTTGATATCAGGGAAAATTTTTGCATTTCTGCGAATTGCAAGAGCTTCAGTGAAAAGTAGTAGTTTCTGTTGTTGTTGCTGTTTTTTACACATATCAAAATGGTTCTCTTCTGTTAAACTAAAATCTGGCATGAAAGCCAGACGCTTGTCGTCGGAAAGAAAACTTCAGCAGTGGCTACAACGATACCGACAACAGTAACAATACAACCACAACAACAACAGTAATACAAACGACCTCACGAACCTAAAGAAAGACAGAAAGAGAGAGAGAGTAAAATCAGCAGTATTTCATTCCATGCAGCGTCTTCGCTGTTGCCATCATTTTCATCATCAGCCTCATTACGATGAAATAAATACACTTGTTCTGCAAAATTCACAGTAAATTTCACTGTCATAACTTCTGGTCGTTGCACTCACACTCTCGCTCTCTCTTTTCCTCTTCCATGCTTCTCTTTTGAACCTTTTCCACCCTACAAAGAAATGAAAGCAAAGTTTTTCCTGCTAACAAAGCAAAAATATTTTTTTCAACACTCGTCTGCAATAAATAATAAATTCGTTAAAAAAAAACAAACCTACTCAATTAAAATTGTTTCATAATAATTATTAAGAATTAATTATAATTAACACCGGATGACTATACAAATGTTTTAAATCCCAATCGATGTGATTTCTATATTATTATGATAAAATATTACGTCTTACGGTATACCGGATACTGAGTAGCTATCAAAACCGCTACCGCACTGCACCGAATTGCATGAGGTTTTAAACATCAACTACTACTGCTTTAATTCTTCTTTTTTCTTTTTATTTATATTTGATTGGAACTACATATTTTCTTTAGAAAATCTTTGATAATACAGAAATATATACTTAGTTTAACTAGAAAAAAAATGCAAATAAAAACCTTTGAAAATCGCCTATGAGAAAAAAACTTTTCCTTTCAAAAAAGGTTTTAAAACAAAACAAGAAAATAAAAATTAAGAAAGAAAAAATAAGCAAAAATTTGTGAAACGGTGGTTGAGGAGTAGCCACTTTCTAATTACCAGTCAATGATGAATTTTAGCTGTTAGCGAGTTACTAAACGCCGTTAACCGCTTTTCACTGCTCTCTGCATTTTTAACATCATTACCAACTCAAATCTGGGTCACCGCTTCTGACGTCATCATCAGCACCATCATTATCATCATCCTAATCTCAACATTTCCTCAACAAAGCTTTACATTCTACAATATTTACTTAGTATTCATTTAATATTTCTTTCTTTTTTTAACTTCCGCATTTTTATATCCATTCTGCATGCATCTCTGAGTGACGACAAATACGTAAGCAAATAACGAATAACGATACCGTCAGAAGGCAACCGCAAATCATGTGCCTGCTTTCATGCCCGGCTCATAGACACAATCTGCTGCACAGGAACAACAGATTTTTATCTTCATGTAGAATCACTAACGGGTTTCCTTTCCTTTCTTTTTTTTTTATATATAGTTTTTATGCATTTCCAGGAAAGAATAACGTATATCAATATTTAATATGGATTAAAAAATGGGCCAAAGTGGGTTGACATCATTATTCAGCGGTATTTAGAAGTGAATTTATGTGAGAGGAATATATGTATATAGAAGAAGAAGAGAGAAGACAACGAGCGATTTGTTTGGAGATTTGAGGGATTTATTTTTTCACGATTTCTCTAAAAAGTTATTTTTAGCTCGTAGTGAAGTGTTGATGTTGTTATTGTTTTAATCCTTGTCAGATCAGAAATCATAGTTTCATCTGTTCGAGCAAAGAACGTCTTCTCTTCCTTCATCCAGTCTATATTTTTGGATTCTATTTTTCCAAATCTATTTCTGTGTTGGACTCAGACAACTTACAGAACTTTTAATCTTTAAAAGAAGAAATCGTCGTGGTGAAAATCTCCACTCAACGCAAATCGTTCTCGAGTTATATTTGAATTTCCTATTTCTGCGGTCACCGGCTTCTTGACTTTTTCGATTCGTCCTCATTATTTATAGTGGCTTCTTTTATTTTTTTATTTTAAGGCTTTAAGATTCATTCCCTTCCCCTCGTCAGTTCATGATGGGTTCTTTTTTTTTTGGTTAATGTTGATTTCAGAGAGTTGTGGGTGAGTGCTTACGTACATATTTCGAGTGCAGCTTATTTCGAGTGTAGCCTGTCGCCATATCAATGATTTTTATGATCTGCTGAAGACTACAATTGTTTTATTTATTTTACTGTACGTTTTGTTTTTATATACTGTTGTTGAAATATAAATGGGTGTTGTTAGCATATCCATTGATAACCATAATCGTCATCAATAATGAACGCTCTCAGTAAATGGACATGGAAAAAATTAGTCATTTTTACGAGTATGTGAAAAACAAAAAACAACATCGTGAGTATATTTTAATCGAGTGTATCGAGTAATCGAGATGTCTCACCGGAATAAAGCCGAGTAACCATAATAACCATGGGTTGTTCCCTTATCTTCGGCAAGTATTAAGTATGTGAACTTATTGCAGTATTTGAGTGATTAAATCAAGAAACAACGGCTTCATTTAGCGAAAAATAAAGAGATGGAGTCTGGGGTAGAGGGCTACTTTGACGAGCTCGACGGGTCTCACTAAAAAAAAGGTATCCAAGCTATTGAATGTTGCTGGCAAAAGTGCATCGAGCTTAAAGATATCGACTATATTCATAAATAAAGATATTTTTCCCAAAATTGTTTGTGTTTTCTTTGCTGGATCGGGTACTTCTGGGAAAACCCTCGTATATAATTTTATCAATCTTTAATGTGAAATGTGACTTTAATGATTGTATCCAATTCCAATGCGTTCTAAAAATCATGATTTCACTATCGCTTTTCTTTCTTATTAAAGTAATTTTAATTGACTCAAATTGAAAAATTTTTATTACTTCCAAGAAATACGTTTATTTTTTAAGACTAAAAACAGATAATAGATTTTTTTATTTTTATTTAAAATAGAATTTATTTCTAGAACAAACATCTGACATCCAAGTGACACGCTGCATACAAATACAATTTCTTTGCCAATTCTTGTTAAAACTTTATCAAATTACTTCAAGCGTCTAAAGTTTCTGCTCAGGTTGGTTGTTGTTCTATAGAAATAAAACTCTAGAAATGTCACCAAATCCTTGGAGATTTTCTTTCATTTCTCTGTAAAAATTGTTTTTATTTCTCCCCTTTCTTTTTGTTGTTGTTTACTTTTTCATGTTAAACTTGAACATTGTTAGAAATAATGTTGTTAATGTTTTTCTCCTATATTTTTTCTTTCTTCTGGTGTGAATGAAGAATGAAGCACTTTTTTTCTCTTATATAAAACACTCTGATGATTTCTTTTTGGATTTTTTTTTTCAATTTTTGTTTTTCTTTACTTCACTTGGCATTTCGTCATCTGGTGCTCATCCATCCCCCTCGGATTGGTCGTTGGAACAACTGAAACTACAATAAAAACAAGTCTAGAAATTTATTTATGTGTTTCTGTTCTTGTTGTGGATGACAGCGGGCAGTATTTCCGGGCATTATATCCATAGAAGAGTTGCCACAAGAATTAGTTTCATCATTTTTATATGGTTCACTTCTTTTGATATCATCTGGTAGATTAATCGAAATAAATTCAATCATATTTCATTTCATTTCAATCGTTCAAATCCAACTAAATTTAACTTTTGTTTAATTTTTTTGGAGACCTTTTTGTGAACTCTTTAAATTAGAGAATCTAGAATTTAAGATTCAATTTTAAATTTCAATTCATTTCAGACTAAGATTTATTATTATTTACAAATTGCTATTTCATTATGAATCCTTTCTTAAAGTGCTTCTTTTCTTTGCCAATATTTGTTCCTTTACTTACTTATCATTGCTCTTAACTAAATATTGTATATATGATTTATTATTATGTTCATTCAGCTGGAAACCCTGAAAAGATGTGTTTTTCCTCTCAAGTAATAAAGCGGCTTCTTTTCTTCTTCATCTTCTTCTCCCTTGATTCCTCCCCGCGCTTTGATGTTTCTGTAATTCTGATTCTTTTTGTTATCTGACGTTTCTACTTGTTTACCTTGACACTTTGTTTGTCAGGTGAAAATATTGTCACCAACGCCGGCGCCGCATGACAGAAAATAATCATAAAGATGGAAAAGTGACGAGAAAAAGAGGAATGTAGAGAGGGGGGAGGGGATGGACAGATTGTGCAAAACAGCATGAAGAAAAATAAATGAAATGATGATGGTTTAAAATTGGTTTATGTATTTTCTTATTCAGATACATTCTATTATTAAGCTTTTTATTAATTTCTTCTTCTTAATGATTCTATTTCTTCATTTTTCATTTAATTTTTATTAATTCTGAAGTACGTTATTCTACCTGAAGTAAGTTACATTAACATCTGACATCTGGCATCATAAATATTCTGGGATACAAAAGCAACCTTTTTTGAAGCCTATACCTCAATATTAAATACTCCACCAAAATTGAACATGATCCTGACATTGGCAGATGCCACAATAGGCCCATTGAGGACGGCATCACTCACGCTGATTGGTTAATTCCTGGCATGTGATATGGGCCAACCAATCAGTAGAAGTGACTGCAGCCTCACGATGCTTATTGTGATATGGCCCATTAACTATCCTATTAAGAGTTCGGAATGAGAAACTAACAAGTCCGCCGTAGGTATGGTACGCTCTTTTCTCAACAGTCGTCAAAGGTCATGAGAGTGTAGGTTATTTAAGACTCGACCAGGGCGAAGATAGAACTGTTTTTTGGCTGAAGGTTGAATACCAAAAACATACAAACAGATAACGTTAGATAATCAGATATTAAATTGTGTCTTTACAAATGACGTCAATACTTAAACTTAATTAACAAACACCAAAAGGGAGTGGCTAAAAACTCATCCTAAAATTAATTAAAACTTAATTAAAATAACTTTTTTTAACTCTCAACAGCTGGACAAACGATTCTTTGCAGTGTTTCTCTTGGCTCGAGCTTCAAATTAAAACTGTCTAGTGTCTTGAATGCTTGAGTGAATATCTTTTTTCTAGGCTTTATTATTTTCTTGCGTATTTTTTGTTGTTATAATTTTTGTTTCTCAACGTTGTCTCATTTTTACTTCATTTAAAACTTGAAGTAGTCGGAAAATGAGTTAGAAAACCACTTACGTTTATGACTGCAGAGCGTTGCCACCACGGAAAAGCTTGCTTGGTTGGTTGGTAATATTTTTTCATTTTCTTTCTCTCACTGATTTGTAACAACGTAGAATTCAGTTTGTTAGCCTGTCAGTCGGTCGGTCGTTTTGTGCGACTCTTGCTTTCGTCTCTTTCTCCCGTCTCTCTCTCTCTTCCTTTTCGCGTCTTTGTTTTGAAAAAGAAACCATTTTCATTTTGGGTTTCATTTCGCATTTTGTCGCTGCAGCGAGGTTACACTTGATATGAAACTGAACAAAGTCAGGCTTCAAGAAGATGAGGCGCAAGCTGACGCAACTGCAGCTGCAGTTGACGCTGACGATGACAGAAGACAGGGCAAACGACAGACAGTGTTTAAGGAAGAGCTGAGGCCAAAATGGGAGATTATATCAGAATAATTTGTAATACTTTATACGGCCATTGACCATGAACCCAGAAGTAATGAATGAGTAAAGCGAAAGAGCCAGTCAGCGGACGACTATAGACTCTATAGTATAGAGCCAGCTTGATGAGTGTGACGAATGACGTGTTGATGGAATTCATATTAATATTTGCGAACAGGCCAAAACCAGTGTCAAGAAGATGAACACGAAAAAGATAAGACTTGAAGTAAATATAACTGTAAAGTAAGAAAGAGAATGCAAACACACACACACACACATACACACTTATACTAGGTATAAACTACATATACACTATAACGGGTGGTGTTGTACAACTGTAGAAATTCTACGAGTAAAACTTAATGTCAAAAGATCAAATACACCCTCCTCATTCTATTGACTTTGATCCTTCGTAGCGATGGAACCGTACAAAAAATTAAATCATCCTCCCCGAAGTTGAGCATCTACTAATCCTTGGTTCGACTTATTTACTACTACACTACTTTATTTAAGTTCTACTAATCTTTAGCAATCATCTTTGAAGACTTGAAGATGGCGAAAAGACTTGAGAAGGGTCGCTTTTTGTCAAACTGTGCTTTTATAGTTTTTAAAACCTGTTGATTTTGACTTCTAGTACAAGCTTCGTGACTTAACTAAATGCATTCAATAAACAGTCCAAACTTTTCGTAGCATCAGGTTACATCATGTTAAGTAACATTCTCAAATAAAGATAACAAAAACATTAACTAAATTTAATTTTCACTTACTTTAACTGACTTGAAGCAGTTGTTGTTGCTCTGGTTACGCTGAAAATCAATTCGTTTAAATTTCTTGTCGCAGCTGCACTCTGAATACAATAAATAAAAGCTGTTTGTTGTTTTTTTCATTGCTTTTCCATGTCACTCACTTGATTTACGGATTGTTAAAGATTCTTGCCATGAAAAAACAACACAAAAGTACACGAAATTTCAATCCATTTGCAGTTGAACAAACCGTTTTGTTAACTCTTAAAAAGAAAAAAAAAAACAATTTAAATAAAAAGTTTAGTAAGATTAACTTTAATTGAATGTAAAACTTGTGAACTTAACATCTTCGAACTTTTACTATAAAAACTCACAGACAACAAACAATTGTAATGTAATTCAATTACATGAAAGCTTGTTGTCCATTCATAGAGATTTCGAATGCTTTTTGCTTGTTTGTTTTTATCTGGGTTTAATTGAAGACACATATTTACGCAACAAACAAAAAGTTTATTCAACTCCAACGACAAATATTGGCAAACGCCGCTGTTGCACACACACACACACACACACATCAAATGAAATCAACTTAATTAATATAGAGAAAGAAGAAGAAAAAAACAGCGGAACAAATAATGTGTTTTTTATTGTATTTTTTGGGTTGTTTTAGTTTTTATTACAGTCTAATATTTACTGATCCTTATCAAGTAGCTTGATATTTTAGTGCAAACTTAGATTTTTTACAATAATAATAACTATAATAATTGCATTTTATTATTTATTTAATATAACAATAAAAATAATAATACAACCGAGTAGAAAACGAAGAAAAATAAAAAAACAACACACTCGAAATACTCACAATGAATAAATAAAATATATCTTTAAATTAGGGAATCTTCAACGAATTCGAAATTCAGAATGCAGAAATTATTAAAAATTCTTTATTTGTTAAATTGAAAATTATTTATAATAAAACTTCATATAAGACAAACATAATTCTCCAGAGTTTATCATAATCACTTTCTCATAATTCAACTTCTACTCCCTTTTAAAAGTAATTTTTACTTCAACGTTCAGGGTAAAAAATAAAAACTTCATCATCATCTAAAGCTTTCTGGTGTCTTATAAGATGGCAAGATTATTTTACAAAGAAGTATTTACGTATAGAATCCTGAGTGTGACGAGTGCGTTAAGGCAGAGCGAACAGAAAATAAGAAAAAGGCAAGAAAAATATACAAATTACACAAAAAGTCGATGTAGGTTATAAACACTAAAACAAAAGCTTAGATTGGACAAAGCTTTCAAAGGACTAAAGACAAAAAATAGACGCGTATAGAATTATGGAGTATGTATAAACTACTTTTAAAACTTATTTTACAGAGAGATAAAAATGGTTAAAAGATGTGAAAAACAACTAAGAATTCTAAGGAATGAGAGATGAAAAAATTAAAATAGAATGATACGAGAGGTTTCAGGTACGAGGTTGAGTGGAAACCTGAAAAATGGGAAAATCGTATGTAATGGACGAGGGATCAATTTCGCCCCGTTTAGGCGGAAATCGAAAAAAGTCTCAAAAAATAAGGGGAATACTTGATCATGTCTACGTTCTGTTTTTATAATATCCACTCCTTAACCTCCTTTGCAAATTAGGTTTCTATATCCTACAATTCTTGGTATTTTGAAAAGAACTTTTTTGGTTGCAATTTTTTTAAAGCATAATTCAAATTTATAAATTTTGCTTAAAGTTATAATTTGAGTTAAAGCTTAAATTCATTTAAATACAAATATACTATAAAATAACACATTATATTCAAATACATAATTTAAATAAATTTACAAACATTTTTCTACTCTCTTCTTTATTTCAGCTCTTCTTCTACTACTTCTTCTTCTGGTCTGAGCGATTGCTTGAGAAAATTAAGTAAGTACATAAGTAAGGTGGTGGTCCACCCACTTTTGCTTTATATTCCCAAAGAAGATCTTCAGACAACATTTAATATCTGCACATTGATTATCAAATATAACTATTCGAATGGGCGTGATTCGCCTACTTTTACCTTCTACGACTTTAAGATGGAACAAATTCTAATCGGTATATATCAAAGTAAGAAAACATAATATATCTTATCATTAACCCCACTTTTTCATTATATATGGTTCGGCAACAAGACTTTCATTGAACAGATCCGAGTGAGCCACAGAGACAAAATTTTTCATATCATTTACTATTCAAAATATTCATAAGCCAAGAATGCAATACGGATGCAAAGTATTTTGGGTGCCTGGTGTAGGGTGCCTGGTTTGTTTTTTATTACATACAGATGGAACAGTTCAATATTTCTTTATTTAAACAAATATAGTCTTCTTATGTGAATATACAATAAATCTACTCAACTTTAAAGCAAACAATTTTAAAAAACGCTCTCGAGAGAAACATCCAGCTGATTGTATTGCAGGGTCATTAAAATTTAAAGCGAAATCATTACATTTTACCAAGAGAAATAAAAAATATGGTCAGAAAAACCACAATAAACAATATTCTTTGCGAACAAATGATAACAAAGAGCAACTGGAGGAGTTACCAAATGAAATGATAAATATACATACATACATATGTATAGTATACGTACATATATGTATATCAGATCCGAATAAAGTGAAGTGGGAAGATTTTAATTTTAATTGGGGGGAAAAAGTAATCTCATATTTACAAATTTTTAAATGTAAACAATTTGCAAATAAAAGCTCGATGAAGGATGATGATGCCTTGAATGAAAGCGTTTGTACAGATGATTACAATTATAATACTTGAAGTCGGTCAAGTCAAAGTCATACAAGGAAATCATCATGGATAATTCAAGTCATCATGGAAAGTTCAAAACATTTGAGCTTCGTTGAGTTTGAAGATGAACGTGTTTATTTTTAAAGATGTATTTTTATTGTAGACATCAAGCATCTCCGAACAAACCCTCATGAAGCTTGCCAAACAATCGAAAAACCATTTCTAACCCGCAGATTATGTTGCACGGATTATAATATATATTTAAAGATAGACATAACGCGATGCATATACATATGTTACATATGCATAGATACGAGTATCTATTAATACTTTTCTTTTGATAAAAAGTTCCTCTTCGCGGCTTAAATATCACTGTTTTTGATTTTTCTACGCATCTAAACGCATTTTTTATATTTACTTATTCAACCTTAAATCAAATTGGATATTTTTCAAAACAGCATCCATTCCTGAAACAATAATCTAAGAAAGTCATATGATTTATGACCGTCGCATACCAAAAGAGCCAAAAACTCATTAAGTACTTCGCTTCAAATCAAAGGAGAAAAGCTATTAATCACTGGTAGCCACTAAAAGAAGTCGATTTCGATTTGTATTCATATCGAAAACCGATTTAAATAACTTCCGCGATTGTATATCACTTTAAAGGCAGCGAATTACTATGTAAATTATAGTAGATAGTTGTAACTACAATACTTCTTACATAATAAATATAATGTCATATTTGCGAGGTTCAACATTATAGTAATTAATTCCACCAAGTTTCCTTTGGAGCTCAAACTCCAACATTTTAAAGCTACCGATTTCCAAAAACCAAACTAAAAAAACCCACAAATGTTATATCAAGTGCGTTTAATCAATTAGATGTCTTTTAAGTAATCAATTATTGGTGCTGAAATGTTTTTGTGTTATGTGGAAATATTTTTGTGTTGTGTAATGATTGTTTTGTTTTTTGTGAGATGGTTGTTGGTTGGTTGTGGTAGTCAATGTGATAAGCGAGCGTTGCTCTCGTCGTTAGTTAAAGGCGCATTTTTTTAATCGCACTTCACACTTTTTAATCACTTGCGCAAGTGAAAAGTTGCATTTCATTCGTGGACACACACAAGGCAACAGTTTGAAATGACATCTGAAGATTATACATCGAAAGAACCAACATTGAGCAGCCTCTTCTTTTATTATTTACGCGGGTAGTCCCAGAAATACGTCCCACTTGACGTATAAATGGCGGCGATTGTTTTTAAAGTAAGTAATTTTTGTTTGAACGCTATCATTGAATTTGTTAACATGCACAAAATTGGTCACCGTTACGAGTATGTGATGTGATGCAATGCTTTCATGTCAAAGGTCTGAGTCGAACCAAGATCGAATATACGGCGAGATTGGGTATTTCTGAGACTACCCTCGTAAGTCTGGAGTCTCTGTCATTCGCAATCTCTTGTGTAATTGTTTCTTTTTGATAGATTTCTTTATTATATACATATTTACGTATATTGTAATAATAGAATAGATTATAGCTTTTTTTGTAGAATATAAAAATAAATTTGCAAAGATTTATCATCAGATGCTTGTCTAATAGCTCAATTTTCCAATGAAAATAGCTACTACAGATCACAGACTTGAATAGTTACCGAAGTCAGGGGAGATTCAACGACTTGAAGATTTGATTTAATGGTTTCTTTAACCATTTTTAGTTGATCTGTTACTCTATTATTTATCTTGTTTATTTTATATATTAAATAAAGAAACTAGTTTAAACAATTAAATAAAAATCGGACAATAATTGTGCTGAAATGACATACGATTCTGAATACATGCTAATATATACATACATATGTATGTATATGTACATATCACAAAAATATACGTGTATATGCATTCATAACTGTTACTAAGTTACTGAATAATTTATTATATTTCGACGCCCAACAACTTCGTTACAGTTGATGAACTCAAATTGAAGCATTTGCGTTTTTATTGCAAACAAAAAAAAATGGTAATGATAAAAACATGCGAAGAGGAACAATAAAATAATAATAAAAATATCATGCAATTTTTTATAATAAAATATGC
The DNA here is from genome assembly GCA_949629155.1 of Myopa testacea. Classification (NCBI taxonomy): domain Eukaryota; kingdom Metazoa; phylum Arthropoda; class Insecta; order Diptera; family Conopidae; genus Myopa; species Myopa testacea. Next base: position 46,667,335 of record OX451345.1, on the reverse strand, counting down.
AAGAAAGAGGCGTCAAAGTGACAAAATTCGTTGACAAAAAATGCACACACACACATATGGAGTGACAGAGTCAGTGGTTTGTTAGTGTTTGCTTCTGGTGTGTGTATGTGTGCGTTTCAAAATGTCGTGCAACCAACATAGCCGCAAAAAAAAAAATTGCCGGCTGTGACTTTACAACTATACATATGTACATTAAAAAAAATTAAAGAAAAGAACAGAAATATATTATAGCACGAAAGGTGCGCTATTCCTCAAAGCGAAATTTAAGTCCAGTTTTTTTGTTTTAACCGACTAACCTATAAAAGTTGTCACCCTCGAATTTCATTATTTCATTCATTCATTCATTCATCGATCCGTTTGTCAGTGTGTGTCCAACGATTGGTCTCATTTATGGAACACGGTCATTCGAAAGGTTTTTTATTACATTTTCATTTAAACAAAAAAGCGGATTAACAGCTTAGAGTGGGACGCTCACAGGTTTCCGCTTACGACAATCGGCCATTCCTCCCACGACTCTAAGCGGCTCTGCTTCTAATCTATCTGAACATCTTCAATTCGTGGTTCAGAATGTGGCTTCAATCGTTTGCTGCATGCTAACGAGAGAAGTTGTTGTTGTTTTTCTCAAGTTACCAGGGGGCAGAAGAATTTAAAGGGTACCAATAAAAATACATACATGCTTAGAAATAAACTATCTTCATCTTTATTGTCGCTTGCAAATGTTTGGCAATGTTACCGCTTTGTAATTTGACTAAAATCATCAATCATCATTCAAATAATCTCGTAGATATAGTAATCGATGTACTGTACTGTGTTTTTCAATTCGATTTGAATTTGTTACTTGGAATTTATTACTTAATATTGTATATGAACTCTAATTAAAACTGAATAAATTATATTAAATTTGATCATTAATTAATTTCATAAGCAATTTGCAATGAAATTAATTTTATTGTCAGCTACAATTTGTTTTTACAATCTAACTTAAACAATTTACGTAATTAATTTCAATATTTATTGCCTTCTACACGACGACAACAGAATTGTTTTTGTTTTCATAAAACGCGTCGCCGCGTACGCGTGCCCCAACGCAAGTGTCGATGGCCGTCGGTCAGTTGATAGCATCATTTCGCGACTTGACTGCCCATTTGTACTGATCATGATGATGATAATGATGACAACCTACTCGTAGTAGTGCTTCAAACGCGTATTTATAGATATAAAGCAAAAAGAAAAAGAAACAATAGCAAAGCAAACACAAACCTGATACTTTACTGCGAAAACTTCAAAGGCGTTGGACACTAATCAGTATGCAGCTCTCAAAGCAACTGTCATAATTACTCGTAGTTATATTAGCAATACTCACTGTCAGCGCCAGTCGATGGAACTGAACTGACCCACAAGGAAAATCCATTCTTAATGACTTTTTTAAAGAGACTTCTTTATTACGATCTTAAAGATATGCTTAAGAAAGACATCATTTATTTAAAGACATTCTGTTTGTTCAACCATCGATGTTGCATTTCTCCATTTCGAAATGATCCACTGAAGACCTACGAAAAAATCCAAAACACAACAAAAAAGGGGGCGGGGTATTCCGAGTCAAACTCTTCTTTGAATCTTGAAAAATGTACTACAAGCGGTTTATCTACCATTAGACTTAAATAGCATGATCCTTAAATCCTATCCTAATCCGTCGCTTTTCGTCTTTTTGCATTTTCCAACTGGGTGGGTCTGTAGTTTCCTACCGGGTCTGTAGGTTAGTAAAGCTGTAACAATGTATGTATACATCCTGCTAAATTATTAAACTAGTTTCATTCAAAGAAAACAAAAAGTTGATAATAAAAGAAAAGATATTATATATTTCTACAGTATCCTATATTGTAATTCGTATGATTACATAGTTTCCAAATTTAGTAATAATTTTTAATGGCACATTTTTGTTATCTTTTCCGATATACTGTAAGTAATTACTTAGTATATATAAGGTTTTTCTAGCTTTTGACCTTTATCACCTTTAGCGATAGCTTGATTAATGTAAAAGCATAAATATAAAAATAAAAACATTCAAGTGTTTAAATTCGGTTGAAAGAAATCTCCTCATAGTAGAGATCATAGAAAGTTGTCGTCATTCTACGATGAATGAATGTCTAGTATTTTGACGCCACTTGACCTGTGGTAAGAGCTCATAGATGAGCTCCTTTTTTCTATAACCAAAGAATTTGAAAAGCCATTTAGTCAAAATTAGTAAAGATTAAAAATGGTTCATATTTTCGCTTTGTTTTCTCTGTAAATTAATACTGGTTTATAAAATAATTTTCAGTTATACAGTAAATCACAATCGTTGCGCTTCAGTGTTTTTCTTTCCTTTTTGAGTACCGACCCTCTTGAAATATCGTACTTCTCCGGGCGCAAACTACATCAAAATCTGTTTTGTTCTGTTGATCTCAATTGAAATCTTTGATGGCTGGCAAAATATTTTGAATATCTGGAATGGAAACGTGTATCTACTCTTCTCGTACGCATTTCTTTGTTCGTCGATGCGAGCTCAACATTTACATACACTCAGTGTTTATGTGTTGAAGTTACAACGTGTTCATCCGTATTGATATATAGATGTACAAGTATACCTATGTTCATATGTATGTTTGTTAAAATATTGTGTGGCAATTTTTGAAATTTCCGATATTGAAATTTATTGCAAGCAGCGCAAAAACGAAAGCAAACGCAATGTTTGTTTAAATTGTCTCAGGCTGTTTGTATGTCGATTGAAATGTTCCTTTTTGATAATTGGAGATTTATTGAAAGGAATGGAAATAAATGAACGAATGAAATTGGAATGAATGCCCTTCTGGCATAATTACTTCAATTATAATTTTGGTTTGAAAAGAAAAGTAGCCGATGTTGGCAACGCTTTGCAATTCACTGCATCATTGTTACTGCAGCTCTGTGCTCTGAAGCTGCCAATTCTAATTAACTCGCTTTTCTCGGTCACTATCTCTCTGTCTCTTTCTCTCTCTCATTTGCGGCCACTCTGTCATTCTCTCTCTCTCGGTCTTTCCCTCACTCTTCTCTCTGTTTTGTGTTTGGCTTTCTAATTGCAAATGCAATTTGAAACCTAGGCAAACAAGAACAAGCATTCATTAAAATAATTAATGGATTTTCCAACAACGGACGAGAGTGGCAACGGCGGTGAAGCCTGCCTGCCAGACTGCCATCCACCCTTTGAGGCTATTGCAAAATGCGGCTTTTGTTGTGGCGTTGAAGAAAATACTCTTTTCTTTAGTTTATTTAGTTTCGTCTCTATTTGCTTAAAACATAGAATTACACTCGTAGGGTTTGGATAAAGTGGTGCCGCTCAGCATTTAATAAAAAATAAATTGCTACAAGAGTTACACAAACAATAAACCAGCCGGTCGCAGAGCCGCCCTCATGTTAAACACGCTTAGCACTCTAGTCGACTTGGTAGTGCATGAGTCATGGCAAAGTGAGTCTGTGACACAGGTTAGTCACAACACGTTTGTAATGTGTCACTTGCTGACGTCAGTAAATCTAATTTAGTACGATGGTGACTGAATATATTCATCACATTTACACAATTCGGTGTCAGCTCACTGTGTAAGCTAGATGTTACAGGTAACCCTCGCATAATACGTTATTGTATACAATAAAATCACTTTAACACGGTTCGGTATTTCAAAAAAGTGTTCGTACAACACGAAATGTAATAAAAACGTTTAAAAGAGAACGAATATCTAAATTCATGTGTGTTATACGGGGGTTAACTGTAATTTTGAGATTTAAATTTATAATTAAAAGGTTTGTTTAGTGTTAAGAGCTTTTATTATACACTTTAAAATTTTGGTTTACATATTTATTAAACTCAACTCACATAAGTTATTTATTCACAGTAGACAAGAGGGCAGCAAAATGATGAATATGTGTAACTTTCTTAAACATCATCTTAATTTACACATATTTTAATAGCTATCAAGTACATACATATATTCAAATAATTTTGATATTATTAATTGTAAGTTCACTTCACAAGGGCCGCCCTCCTCCGTACTTACTTCACCACAAGCGACACGTTCTTCTTGAATTTATTTCCGATTCTTTTTCACATTTAAAGGCTCGCGAGTATTCCTCAAATAACGGCCAGTTTTGTCGCACACGAGCATCGTGCATCTCATGCTCCAAATTTAGTTGTCTCAAATCTAAAGTTGATATTTTTACCATGTTGGCGCATAAGAATTGCACGGAGGTGACGAAAAACAATTGTTTATTAGACAGGGTCGTGTTGAAATCGTATGTAGCTGCCACATCCAAGTTATTCACCACATTTTGAAAATATGTTTGGTAGGCCAGACGCAAACCTGAGATATCAGCAATATTCTCAGAGAGATTATCACCCTCTCCGGCCATACACTCGAGGTATGGCCAAAAATGTTGGGACACACAAAGGCCCAGCCGATTATAGTTGCTCTGTTTATCGTAGACGATATGAAACAAATCGAAGGCGTGCACAATCTCGTGGGACAGTATGAAACCCATCAGCGAGTGCTGAAAGAGCGGATGCAGTTCGCTGTCGTAAAACGGCATCTGCAGGTATCCGTAGGGGAGCAATATAGCGTTACTGAAAATTTTCACCGGCGAAGATGAACGCGCAGTCTCCGGTTCGTGATGATAGAAATGCATATCGCTGGATGGTGCTACCCGATTTTCGAGGAGTTCCAATTGACGCTGAGTATGATGTCTCAGCAGCTGCAGGTGATTGTGGTAGAATGTGCTGGAGTTGAACTGTAGCTGGATATAGTAGTCGGAGACAAATTTGCTAGTAAGTTGACGGGGTACGTTGCCTATTTTCAGTTGCATCGCTTCAAGCTCTTCCAACACATAGTTCTGTTCGGTGGCATTGAGTTGCAAGTGATTCTCCAGCACTAGTTTCTTGAAGCTCTGTGTCAACTGGAGGTACATCTCGAAAAGCGTCGTATCGGTTTCGTTGCGCCTGAACTTATAAAAGTGTTCCTCATAAATGTAATTCATGGCTAGCGGCATGTAAGCCCTCAAATGCCCAATGCATTTCTGTGAGTTGTTGTTATTGGCCAGCGGCAAATGTTCGTTGAGATGGTACATGAATTTCAGCATGATGTAGTAGGCGATCGTTTCGTTGGAACTCTGGGCCAGTGTCGCACGCAGTTGCTCAAAGTACCCGAAATTCAGGGAATACATTTGCACCGCATCCGTTAATACATTCACCAATCTGCCCAAAACAATGTTGAAATACTTTTCCCAATCTATGAACGAAATCTTTGAATGCAATTCCGCCAACGTGAACTCCTTAAAACTTTGCTCGTACTGAATTGTATCATACTTGAAATGCTTGTGTTTATTCTTTGTAAGCTCTCCCTTCTGTTGCACCTTATCTTCATCCATTTCCGCATTCTCCTTCGCATGTGGTTCTTTCCTTTGCTTTATCTGTTGTGCTTCTATCTCCTCATCTGGCTCATCATTCACTTCTTCCGCCTCCTCTACTCTAACCACTTCCATATCTCCGAATGTCAAATTTCGCATACTTCGCTCCAAAGCCATTATACGGTCTGTCACCTCCAAGCTCTCCAACTCAGTCATTCCAAAATTTATAAAAATCTCCGCCACATCTTCTTCGCGCAACTCGTAACTATTTTGATGTTGATGGATTTCCACTATATGATGGCTGCCATTATGCAGACGTGCATTAATGTTTTGCGTTATGAAAACTCCATTTAAGCCGTACCAACGTAAGCCGGCTATTGTAGTTACCCAATCAAAATCGGTCTCACCCAACCATGTTTCATTCCAATCCTCACGGAAAATCGGCCACGTTATATTCAATTCAGCCTGTACCAACTTTAAGAAGGTATTCAAAGCGGGCTGCAGGTCCTCTCCCTCACAGGATTCGTAGTACTGATATAACTTCTCATAAATAACGTCTTCTCCGTTCTCTTGACGTTGTTTCAAGAGTCCCAGTAGCTGTTGGTTTACTTTATAATCCATGAAGCCAGCCATGTCTACGTAATCCGTTGAATTGTAATTTCGGCCCCAATTTCCACATGCATAACCAAAAAAATCCTCACAAGGATCGACATTTGCATCCATATTGTTGATAATGTTTTGCAAATAGATGTCATTGATTTCTTTATTCTTGGTTCTGTTAGTTCCAAGTGCGATCACATTGTGTGCCAGCAGAGTCACCACAAGCAGGCACCATTTCAATAGCATTCTGAATCGTTGTATTGTTTCTTTAAGATGAACTCTTGTGGACAAACTTTCACTTGCAACTGATCCAGTTTTATCGTTCTATACGCTTTGTAGTAGTTGTATCGACTTATCTGCAACAATTTCTTCTTCTAAAGTCTTTACTTACAGATATATTATTGGATGTACATATAATTATATACAATAATGCATTGTCCACTTATTGTTATTGTGATTGTCCACTTCATTTGTTATCACGTTTTAGTAACACAGAAAACTTTGAGCTATGCTGAGAGAGAGAGCTTTTACGATATGTAAATACATAAAGTCGAAGTTTTAAGGACTAAATGGAGCCATGAAAATTAATATGTAACCACACATTAAAGTCACACAACTTTCACAACTTAACACACGTAATCACAACTTTACATTTTGGCCACATTATAGGTAAAATTTTTTCTAGCTAATCTTTAAAAATAATCCAAATGTAAAAATGCATCGCTTACAAATCCCATACAATTCATTAGTTCTTTCTAATGCTTACTACGACAACCACTTTATTCACCCATTTCAAAGAAACCTTATAATTATGCTCATTCGTATACGTTTAACACTCTCAGGTGGAAATAGAAAAGCCCCGAAGGAAGCTGCTGCATGTGACTAAATGTTTAGAAACACTTTTAAAGCCAGCCAGATGAAGAGGCACCAGTTCTCTATTTTTATGGGGAAACGAAACAACAACAGGAACGATACACGTATCGCACACATGTAGATAGAACACGCATCTAGAAAATGCAAGGACATTCTGCTTATGACGAAAAGTTACATGATGCATACAAACAGAAGGTGTCAAAAGCAAACTCTGATGTTCTGAAGTGCAAAAAGGATTCACATATGTAGTTACAAATATACAACAAAATATATTCTCTAAAGTAAAATACCAAAAAGTAAGGAGAAGCGTTTCTCATATACCATGTGTTCTAATAGTAGGCGGGTCTCTCTAAAATGTTCACAGTGTAGCTGGATATCGACCTACGTGAAGATGTTTTTTATACCCTACACTCGAAGGTTCGTCCTTTGTTCGTAACGCACAGATCTAGATCAGCGTCACCTCCTGAGTCGATTCAGACTCCATGGACGTCTAAAACTGGACAACTGGATAGTTACATTATCTGTGTTATTGAGAGTTTAGGGTGAAGAATATTGTAATCGGGGTAGACTAGAATGAACATCTATAATATACATATTTCTAATGCTAGTATTAAGTACCCGGCCAATTATGGGCATGGTAAGCCTACTTCTCCGTAATAAATTCTACAAAGATTTATTTTTAATAGATTGGACTAATGTACGAAGGCAATAAATAAGCATCTCTACATTTAATATTAATATTATCCTCCCTGAAAAAAATGGATCCGTATATAATCATACTATGCACTGTATATCCCATATAGAAGTGCTTAAAATAGCTTAACAAAATTAAATGCAGTCAATACACCTGGTAGCAATATTCATTGTATACTTATTAAGGAATGGGTGTAGTCCGCCCACTTTGACATAATCTCACCAGTTTAAAGTCACCATAGCCTCCGTGGCGCATCCTATCATTTTCTTCTACAGGCTCTCTATTAAATATGTATTTGTCATCAGAGGTCCTGAGAGTGTAGGGTATTTAAGCTTCGTCTTGGCCGTAGCTAGCACTCTTTCTGGTTTGTTTTATTTTTGTCACATTTACTGTTATCAATAGCATACTTAAAAACGCATACTATAACAACAACAAAAGTAGCTATCTTGGAGACATTGCACTCTGAAGAAACCCGAGCTTGCTACTGCTTCTGGTAATACATCTTTCTCTCTTTTTTCGTTCTTTCTTTCTTTCTCCTTCCCACTCTTGTGTGTTGCATAGATATATAATCTTAATTGACATTTTAGTACGTGACGTTTTTCAATTTTTATTCTCTTTATTTTGCTGTTATTCTGTTATCCTGTGTATTTTACAAAGCAACTTATGCAATCGTAGGACCTCAATTAGAAGATGGAGGTCTTAAGCACCGAAAACCAGGATAGAGCATGCTACTTTTTCTTTATGTGTGGGTCTGTGATATATCATCAGACAAAATAAATTTTTGACAACTTGAACTGATTTTACTGCCTTCGAAAGAAATCTACAAAGCTATTTTTAAAAGTCACCTCTTGCTCCCTGATACCTTGTCAACTTATACATCCTTGCCGTATCCGAAGAGCTATTATTAAGTCTGGACATTCTGAATCTAGTATACAAGCTCTATACTACACAGTTAAAACCAAATACAAAGCCGAGTAAAAAATTAAAACAAATATTTATATACATATGTACCTACTTTACACACATGTGTATATTAAACAAGAAATACTTGAGAAATTCGTGGAATTTAAGCGCTACAAACTCAATTAGAAAATAAACTGTTAGTTGTCAGTGTTGCCAACGTTTCGGAAATCTGACTCCCAAATTATTATGGCTGTCTTTTTTTATTTGTATCTTTCATCACGAAAAGTTTGTGCAAACAAGGAAACATGCGAAATGTTTTTAATTACAAGTTCTCACGCTGAAAAAGAAATAAACCAGTCTAGCAGCAGCGTTCAATTAAGGATTTTCGAATTGTTTTCAGTCGCTTTGATCTGGTTTTTCTGTTAAATCTTTTGATTTTCTTCATCCATGCGTTAGTGAACTTATATACTCATGAGGTAAAGTTCAGTTCCGTATTCATACTACATCTACCGCTACACGAACAAAAATCCGTTTTAAACTCTCAAGAGAAAGCCATAAACACAGCCTTGCCTACGTTGAGTGGGTATCCCCGAGAATCCTCAACATGATAGGGTTTATTTTCAACAAACAAAATTAAGTTACGTCGAAATTTCTACGGTTCTGCAGGAAAAATGAATTCACGGTTTAATCCCCAGTCGTTGATGGGGTGATCCCAGATCCCCTTCTTCGTTATTGGAACAATTTCGAAAATATTTTGTCTATAATGTGACACTTTCTTATATACATATATCTTAGGGTCATGTTATATAGAGTATATACTATGTACTTAGGATACTTGGAAACTTAGATTTCGATTTTTATGATGCTCAGTTTTGGTTTCGGATTTAAACTCGTGCAAACTTGAAAATCTGAAGAACGATAAAGAATAAAAACTCTAATATAAGAAATCTATTTCTGTGTTTATTTTGCTGTTGAAATTTTATTGGTACGAAGCGTTAAATATACAGGCTTCCCTCGAATAGCATGGTTAATTGGTTCCGTGTTATTCGAAAACTTGTTGTTCGAGGCACAGATAAAATAACTATTTATTACGTTATTAATACACACTACAAATAGTCAGATGTCCTTGTAAAATTAACCGTAACATTGCAATGTAACCGTAATATTCTCGACTTTGTGCAATTCGAATTCCGGACTTGGATATACTCTCAATTTTACAGGAAATAATTGCATAGTATAGTAAATAAAAATAATTTCCTTCTCTTTCATTATATTAAAGTCCTTTTCCATCGCCATTAGATTAGTATTTAAAATATTCGTATTAAAAGGAACCAATTTTAAAAGCTTTACCAAAGTCTGTCACTTTATGTAAATTGTATAAATTTTTTAACTTTTTAAACAAAGTAAAAACAATGTCTTAGTTACAGAGTTTTTGCACCTTACTTACTTATACTTTGCCAGTTCTTAAACAAGCATTCATCATTAAAATTTCATTCATCATAAATCCTGCAGGAATTCATAAATTAAAATTAAATCGTACGGTAACCAAGCGTATGTGTGTGTGTATGTATACATGAATACATGTATGTGTACACAGCGGAAGTGAACGAAACATTCCCGAAAGGAAATCAGCTAACTTTCAGCACCAAGTTCCGCTTTTTCTCTTCCTCTCTCATTCTCACTCTCGTTCTCCCTCTCTCTCACTCTATCTCTCTTCCTCTCTCTCTCACTCTCGTTCTCCCTCTTTCTCTCTCTTCCTCTTTTAGGTAACCATGTGAATTATGAGCCTCCAAAAGCGTAAAAAGTAAAAACTTTCTGAAATGAAAACATTTTGATTGTGTAATCACATATGCAACCGCAGCAGCTATGTATTTTTTATTTTGTTGACCGTTGGGTTTCTGCTATAGAGACGGACCTTGTTGTTCGGTGCTTCCCCTGTTGTCACACTAACCTCAGCCGCAGAGTTATACACCTGAATAAATGGTTGCATTTATTATCTTACAAGACCAAGCAACCATAAATTAACAATCTGATTTTAAATGGAATAAATTCTCTACACGTTTATTGAGTATGATAAATGAAAAAAATGCAAATCTTTGTTTTAACTTTTAGCCTAGTCTTAGCATCCACTAGTTTATCATCTGTCCTCGTCCAATGTCCAAACGCAACTTCACTGACCTTTCATGCCTTTCGACAGACTCATTTGTTTATGAAGTCAGCCATTCACTTGGCTGACAGTCTTCGCTTGATTTCATTTCCATACACATTATCAAAAGATTTCACGCCTGACTGCAACGTTATGGTAATTTATCAGCCTTTCCTAGGGCAGCAACATTAGCCACACCGCAAAAGTTTCTCGTGCCACATCAAAGCTTTACATGACTATGAATTCTCAAGCTTAGAAACTTAAACAATTGACAAAATACACTGCAATATAATTAAACCTAATATAATTAATATACTACATCATCAGGACTTCTGCTATAATTGAGAGCTTTAGCTGATCCGAACCGTTATCAGATTAGTGTATGGTATTGATATTATATATTTAATACTTAACCAATACTTAATTTGTAACTCGTAATTGTGCGACAGCATATTATTATACAAATAAAACATTGTTTAGCACATATTTGTTATATTAGGAAGCAGGACCTTATTACCCATTGTTACCCTTAGGACCCATATTAAAGTAAAAAATAACAGCTTCCGACTGCCGGAAGATCCAATGGATAGCATGAAAAATTGAGAATTTAAAATAAGAACCGCATTCATGTTTCTCCCAGAGCTTTGAACTGGCTTTATCTTTTTATTTCATCATAAATTTAATGCTAAAATATATATAATAGTTATACTATTAAATTTGTATGGGGCACTACACTACATATCGAGGATGTTTAAGTGTTACACACCAAGTCGCTTTCGCTAAGTGTTTCAACAACCAGCGAATGAATTACATGGAAAGGAAACACGTAAGCACTAAACCGAATATGGAAAATATCCAGCGTTGAGAGAAAGAAGTAGGGCACAAGTGTGAGGTTCGCGTCGAAATTGTGGTACGAGTGTGCATGAGGCAATTGAGTTGTTGCGGGGAGGAAAAGTAGCTATTAATAATAATGTCACATTCTCTTGCAAACGGATCATACAATTTCGATGGAGTGGGATGAACAAAAAGTACGCTGGAAGTTTAAGAAAAACTTAAATGTTACCGACAGAAACATATAATTAGCCAGAATATTTTTAGTTTTTATTTTGTTTTAGTCTTTATTTAAATGACATTCCGAAGTTATAAAGAATCTACTAAGCCTCTTTACAACTTATGTAGATTATTGCTTTCTTATTCATTTCATTCTTTTGTTCCATCCTCAACAAATTAGCAGTTTAATGTTTGCTTTTGTTTTCTTTACAGCTACTTCTAACTAGGATAGTCGTCAGCTTATTTGGCTTACTTGCAACACGATGAACACTGAGTAAACTTCTTCAAAATGAGAGCACAAGCATAAAATAACCTAGAAAACGTAGTGAACAGTCATTAAAACTAAAAACTCCTTTTCATATTGAAAAACTCAATGGTGCACAACTTGAGCATTACGTAAGGACGACACCCACAACTACCCCAGCCTTCTAGATACGCAAACATGTCAAAGCAGCCAGATAATGATAATTTACGGAATGACATCTATGAGAACCTGCCATGTCAGGCGATGTATAATGAGTCTGTACGCAAAATACAACAACATAAAATCTCCCAAGTTACCCATATCGGCAACAACATTCCAAACAATTCGATATCACAACTGTTATTGAACAATATTAGCAATCAAAATTCGCACTTGAATTCGAACACGAATTCGAATTCGGCTTCGAATAATCGTCAGGGTACCAGTAGCAACAAACACTACGCAGTATCCAATCTGTCAAAGGAAATGCTTTATGCCACGCCCATGCGAAAATCAGATCGTTATAAAAGTGGGGAAAGGAGCCGTTTTAGAGCCACTTCAGGTGGTCATGTAACAGATGCAGTTGCGACCGATAAGCTAACGAATTTAATAGATTACAAGCAGTTGAATTCTCGAGATTCCAATCGGCGCAATGGAAACGCTTTACCGATTACCGATCTGGATGAAGTCGATAACATAGTAGATGATTGCTCACCCACAACTCTTATCGGCACCTCTAAATGCTCAAATCCAGCACCTCCAATACCGTCTGGAAGCAGTCCAACCAAGTCGTCTTGGAAGGTAACCAACTTTCAACTGGAGGATAGACGTATATTGAATTTCCTCAAGGACACAACCCAACTGCAAAAGAAGCTTGAGATATCGGGAAGAGATTGCCCAATTACAAGCTTCTCCAATCTTGCGCGCGAGGAGCATTTTGCCAATTTGGTGCAGCAAAACTTCCCACTCGAAACGGGTCATGGTAGTTGTGAACATCAACAAAAGAATGATGTGCCAAACAGTGAGATGATAGCGGAAGTTGCGTTGCCCACAAATGCGAACGATGATAATATGAAAGCTTTTATTTATAAGAGACATTCTCCTGACAAGGAAGTCAACGGCTTATTAGCAAACGTAAGTGTGAAGGATTCAGGATTGCCAACGAACTCCGTAGCGCCGGGTCGCTCGAATTCCTCCATCTACATTAATCGTGAATGGGTGTTGAAGAAAATGGCCCTGTGTGTGGAACAGCGCACGGCAGGAAGAAAGGGCATGCCAGGATTATTGGGAGCTGAAGGTGGAAAAAGCGAAATCGGTGGCAGTTATTTGGCTGCACGTGCCAAATCGGCTGCCGTCTCAAATTCCACATACAACGGATGTCTCGTCTTGGGTTCGAATGGCTCGGGAAAGACATCAATTTGCCAGGCAATTATGAATGGTAATTCAGGCACTAAAGGCATATTGAATCGGAAGTTGCTAGCATGCTACCTTATTGAGTCACAAAATCCAGAATGCCACAGTTTGTCGCTGTTCATGCGGAAAGTGGTATTGCAACTGCTAAGTCACTCTTCGATGATCAGCAAGGACGAGAGTCAGAGGATCATAGAAGACGGTTTCTCATTTTTGCAGGAGGAGGTTCAACAACAAGAATTTAAATTAGATGAGGCTATGAATAATATAACGTTGAATGAAAATGCCGAAGAGCTATTGATAGCTGAGCTTAAGCGAGATGCTAAAGAGTGTGACCCCGAAGAATTGGATAGCTTCCAGGATAGACGAACCTCAACATGCAACAAAAGATCAACGGAAGCGGGAATCATTCGTCAGAAATCGGCACCGTCGCCAGAGCAAGGACATGATAATAAAGCTGATGTTGACGAGGCAAAGAAAAATAACTATGGAACACATCCGCCACCAGGTTGTAAAGGAAGAACTAAAGAATGTTGTGAAACCAGAGACCAAGACTTTGAAAAAGATAAGGATAAAGATGTGGAGAAAGATAAAGAAAGAGATAAGGATTCGTCATCTCCATCAACCAGATATAGTCCAGGGAAAAAGTCAAAGATACCAGTAAAGCTAGGACGTCCTTGCGGTATACCATCGCCAATAAAATGCCAAGTGACCACTTGCACCACAATGGCGAATTCAAATAATATCAATGCCATACAACAAGGAGGCGGCGAAGATATTGCAGATCTGGTAAGTGAGGAAATGAAAAACGAAATCGAGGCTGCAATTAATGATGAGGACGATCTTGAAGCTACATCACAAGAATTTGATGAAAAGAATGACAACGAGGACAAGCCAGAGGCCGATAAAGACCTCGTTAATGACTCAAACCAAGAAGATGCATCGAATGAAAACACAAAGGAAACGAAATACAACTTACCAAAATTTAACAGCAAAAGCTATACCAATGTAGAATTTACCGAAATCGCACAACCGATTGACGATACTTCAGAGAAATATAAACAATCGGTGGACAAGATAAACTGTAACAACACGCTTCCACCTCCGCTACCCAAACCGAAGAGTTGCCGCACAATAATTGCAGATGGTTATTACGAAATGCTGCTCTCGAATCCGGAAATTTTTGAATGTCTTAATGTGGACAATATTGAGAAGAATCCGGATGAGTGTTTCAAGAAAGCAGTATTATTTCCATTGCTCGAGCTATCGCCGCCCAAGTCTGCTCTCTTGTTGCTCATTGACTCGATTGATGAAAACTACATCAATGAGGGCAGCATAATTTCCACACTGAAAGGCGGGCGTGGTACGTGCACAACTCACAATAGCCGGAATGTAGCCGAGTTACTCTCGAATCACATTCACCTCTTTCCGAAGTGGCTTTTCCTCGTTTGTACAACGAAGAAACAAACCAAGCAGATAACCCGCATGTTTTCGGGTTTCAAGAAGATTACACTAGATGACCTCCGAAAGTCGCATGTCGTCAAAGATGTACAGGAATACATTATCAACCGGTTGAACTCAGACTTTAAGGATAGCATTATGCTTACCAAGGAGATTATTGAATCGTTGCACCAACTTTACATCAAGTCGAATGGATGCATTCTGTATCTGGAAAAGGTCCTCAATGGGATCAAGGAGAACTTTTTCAGTTTTCGCGAGATTAAATTAATTCCCTGTACTCTCAATGGGCTCTATTTGTACATCTGCCAGAAGTCATTCAATAAGAAGCAATACATGAAAATACGACCTCTATTGAATGTTTTGCTGGCCTCATCAGGTTACGTGGACAAACTCTTTCTGTTTAACTGTCTGCGCACGCACAACTACACGATTGATGTGGATGAGTTTGAGAAGCGTTTGCAGCTGATGAGAAATATACTCGCATACGATGCGGGACAAAAACGTCTGAAGATTTTCCATAATTCCTTTTCTGACTGGCTGGTTGATGTAAAATTCGCCACGAAGAAGTTCATATGCGATGTCAACGAAGGTCACGTCATGATCTCAATGTACTACATACTGGTTTCCGAAACGCTATGCGCTAATAGAGTGCGCACTTGCATCTATCATATGCTCAAGTCCGGAGAGTATCTGACCAGCCGAAACATAGAATTGGACTTGATACTAGTGCTCTTGGAATCGCGTATTAATCTGAATGATTGCTTCTACACGAACCACTTGAACTGTTGTTCGGAGTGCGAGAACGAGTTCAAGCATGATCCAAACTTCTTACCCAAGACACGCAACATGATCGAGAAATTTTTGACGAACGAGTTGACTGATGAATTTTCGCAGTTATTATGTGACTTTTTTAAGCCCAGTCTACCGACAGATGCCAAGATTCTGAAGTTACTTATAGAGACCGGCATTAATAACGCCGATGCCCAGACTTCCTGTGAGTCATCACTGATGTCACCCGAGCTGTCCGAAAAATCACAGAATATAGATTTCGAATTAGCTGATTTGCTCATATCTAGCGAAAAGTCCTGTCAACTGGAAACCCAACGGCCTACCAGCCCCTCCGAAAAAAGCGAGCCCCATCATGACAGTCAGGATGAGAATGCATCGAGTACGTTGCATCAACTGTCTGACTCGAATCGCATTGAACTGCATAAAGGCAAAGCGCTAGTGCACATTTTGGCAAACGATGGCAATCATCAACTGCTCGAGCGTGCGCTTAATGCATGCAAAGGCCCCATTGATCTCGAGATAGAAGACTATAATGGACAGACGGCGCTTAATATAGCGGCGCGTAACGGACATTTGGACGTTGTCAAGCTGTTGCTCAGTTTTACGCAACCCTGCAATGACGGCACCGGACGCCTGAAGCGCGTCGATGTTAATCATGCCGATCGGGACGGTTGGACACCGCTACGATCGGCGTCATGGGGTGGACATACTGAGGTGGTGAAATTGCTGATAGCTCACCCGGCCTGCAAGATTGACCTGGCCGACAAAGAAGGTCGTACAGCGTTGCGTGCTGCCGCCTGGAGTGGTCACGAAGATATACTGAAGATACTCATTGAGTCTGGAGCTGATGTCAACTCGGTGGATCGACAAGGACGCACATCATTGATTGCCGCTTCCTACATGGGCCACTATGACATCGTAGAAATATTGCTAGAGAACGGCGCCGATGTGAACCACTTAGATTTGGATGGACGAAGTGCGCTTTGTGTAGCCGCGTTATGCGGCTCCTCCGGCTATAGCAAGGTGATCTCAACGCTACTGGAACATGGTGCCAATACGGATCAGCTGGACAATGACGGCATGTCACCACTGCTTGTGAGTTCATTCGAGGGCAATGCGGAAGTATGCGAACTGCTGCTAGAGAATGGCGCTGACCCTGATTTGGCTGACTTTATGGGACGCACTCCATTGTGGGCCGCTTGCACTGCCGGACACGCCAATGTAGTGAAACTGCTTCTCTTCTGGGGATGCGGCATTGATTGCATGGATTCGGAGGGCCGCACAGTGTTGAGCATTGCAGCAGCTCAGGGCAATGTGGAGACGGTGCGCCAGTTGCTCGATCGCGGACTCGATGAGACCCATCGTGATAATGCCGGCTGGACACCGTTGCACTACGCGGCCTTTGAAGGATTCCATGATGTTTGTGTTCAGCTGCTAGAATCGGGTGCTAAGATCGACGAATGTGATAATGAGGGCAAAACAGCCCTGCACCTGGCGGCGCAGGAGGGACGCACTAAATGTGTGCAGGTGCTACTGGAGATTCATGCTTCTTTTGTCGATCAAAAGGCACACGACGGCAAGACCGCCTTCCGTTTAGCGTGTCTCGAAGGACACTTGGAGACGGTGCAATACTTGCTGAAGTTCTGTTGTGATGTCAATGCCAAGGACGCGGATTCGCGCACAACGCTATACATCTTGGCACTGGAGAATAAACTGGAGATAGTCAAGTATCTCTTGGAGGTAACTGATGTCGATGTTAATATACCGGATAGTGAAGGTAGATCAGCTCTCCATGTGGCCGCCTGGCAGGGACACGCGGATATGGTAAAACTTTTAATTACCATGGGTGAGTGTGTTATACGCATTATTAATAGGTTATTATTAAATTATTAATAATTCAGTTAAAGAACAATTCTAATATAAGTATGTACGTAGTCGCTGTCGAAATAATTTAATAATAAACCTGTACAGGGAACGCTGATGTCAATGCGATGGACCTGGAATGCCGCACGCCCCTACATTCGTGCGCCTGGCAGGGAAATCACGATGTGATGAATATTCTACTCTACTTTGGCGCAATGGCTGATCATGCCTGCAAACAGGGCGCCACCGCCTTGGGTATTTCAGCTCAGGAAGGTCACGAGAAGTGTGTGATTGCACTGCTCAAATACGGTGCGAATCCCTACAAATCCGATCACTGTGGACGCACACCCATTAAGTTGGCAGCCAAATCAAACCGCACGTATATTTTGAAGATCTTTGAGAACTACACGAAAAGTAAGACATCATCAACACATTGTGAAAACCATTATTAAATTCTCCTTTCCGGCATTTTGTTTTTTTTTTCAGCAGCTGATTCCAATCCACTGAACTCCAATGAAGCGAAATTTCATCCCATGCTGCGTTCCCCCGATCAACCGCCCTCGCTGCCAGCGCATCAGGGTGTAGGAGTTGTTGCATTTACACCCCATGCCTCCGCCTCATCCGTGTGCTCGGCAGCAACCACAGCCACGGTTAACACTGGCATATGCGGCCAAAACAACAACAACAACAGCATGCAACCACCAACCAGCGTCCTGAACGCTTCCAGCTCAACACACAGTTCAAATAACTTCTACGAGAACACAATGCAATCGGACACAAGCAGCTTACATAAGCGCAAAAGCGTCATTTCTAGTCAATCAACAGGAAGTAGCAACGATGTAAGAGTTCTTGTCCTTTCTCACTTTCAAAAATTTCGTAGCAGCTTTCACACTCACATACTTTCAGCAGGCACCACTTACCTTTACTCAGCAACTTCAACGCCAAACCAAGCTTAACTCGCGCAACAATCCGTTTGTGCAGAATGCTCCGGTGGTTCACTCAAAATACGGACCCTCATCAGGATCATCTGCGGTGGCAAAGAGCACTCATGGTCTTGGACACCACTCACAAAGGCACTCGCAAGTGTTGCCCGATCTGAGTGAACATCAAATGGGTAAGTTCATGTGTTCATTCGGGAAGCATTCTTGAAGTACTTTAAATGCATTGATTCTTTAGTGTCCAATCCCATCATGGTTGTCAACGATGGGGATCTCTATGATATGGAGTGCATGTCACCTCTATATGCCACGCCTCCTCATTCTCCCAGCAGCGAGTTGAGTTCACCGGGGCAGCTGCCATCGATGAATGCATTTGAGGAGATCGGTGGTGCGAGCGGTGGGCATCACCACCACACAAAGGCTGGCTCTAGCTCAGGCAAATCGGCTGTAGCGGACAATCATTTTGCGCGCGATACACACATGCGCATTATTTTGGGAAATCTAAAGGAGTCGAATCAGTCATCATCGAGGTTCGTAGAGCCACACAAAATGTACCTGATTTAGTAATGACCGTAGTAACGCTTTCCGCTTTGTCCTTTACCCATACGTTTATAGCAAAAGCAAGCGCAGCGGCATAACTACCAATCCAGCAATGCGTCTGATACGCAGCCGCTTCGACTCGGCGGCGCAACTCATACGACGCACTAACAACATGTTGTCCTCCAACAGCAACCAGGGCTCATCCAGCATCGGTGTGAAGTCGGGCACTTTTCAGTGGCGCAAAGAGAGTCAAATGTAAAGGACATGGATACTAAATACCTACTCAACTATACAGCATTTTCACATAATATAAATATTGAAACTACATTCGATTGAACGATGTTGACGAACATAGCAATCAATATACAGGTGCATACATAGTATGTATGAATCAGGTTCACAAGATACACAGGATGACTTCACAGAGTAACTCGTTCAGTCGAATAGTAAAATAAATTTAGCAAAACCCAAGAAGCAATAAATTATGTAATCTTGACTTTTAAAAAGATTATATGCAAAATTCAACAGCAGCACTTAAAAGTATACCAAAAATAAGCAAAAACCAAGAAAAAACTCACGATTAACATGTTTTACCGAAAGGGTATTATTAGCAATCATACAGATGTTCATATGTATGTATGTAACAATAACTGTATTCTTTTAATTTGAATCGCCTGAGAAGAATTAAATTTTTCCGGTTAAAAAAAAATACAGATTACAGAAATGTTTGTTAACATAAACTACGTAATAAATAAAAAACACCATATTCGATGGAATATGTAGTTACAAGGGACTTATGTACATACATATGTACACCCACACATACATATGTACATGTAAAGTACGATCATATTTGACTCTATTGTTTTATTTTAAATGAAAATCTTCCGTGATGCAAATGATACGTTTGTGTTGAACGACATTATTTTTTGTTGCATATTTGTTTTTTTAATTATCACCCAAGATCGTAATCGTATTTTATTAAATGAAGTACTGTGAGAATGACGACTGTATTTCGAATTATGTATTTTATTTGTGATAGACTTAAATTTAATTTCTTCTTTTAAATAATTTGTAATTTGTTGCTTTTAAGTTAAAAGTATTTTATATTATAGTTTTAATTATTACAATAAAATTAACTTAGAGAACTCGAAAATACGTACTTTTGAAAGAAAGAAGTTGCAAAGTAGTGTTGAAAATAATAAATAGTTTACTCACTAACATAAGAACAAACATAATAAAATAACAACAACACGTACATACATGGATTTTGTGAATTCTTTATGTATTTAATAATAATGAACTTTCGCTTGTAGAGGAACAAATATTTATGTACATCTATCTATGAGAGCGTTAAATACTGAAAACCGATGAAAATGATGAAAACAGTGGAAAATGACGTAACCAGGTTGGAAGTTGAATTTTAGAATGTTGAATGATAAATGTTAAAGATACCAAGATACCAAAAGCCGTTTAATGTCCGGACTCATGCTTTCCTGCATACGGTTGATATACATACAAATTTAGTTTTCACTAAAATTAAGCTACTTTAAGTCTGTGTACATCTTTCACATTTGCTAATTTCTTTCACTAACAATGAGCAGTTTTATCGTTTGTGTCAAATCCTTTGATTTTGTTTTAACCCTTTAATTAATTTCTACAGATTAATTTAATTAAAACAGAGAAGAACTTCAGCTTTCTAAGTCAGAAATTAAAATAAATAGCACTTTTTTCATTATATACAGTGACTATTTATTGACAGATGTCCTTTCAACAAAATTACTCTCTTTTTGGAAGTTAAAAAAGAACCACTTCTTTCGAATGATTCGAATCTCATATCGTTTTTTTATTCCATTAAAAATTGAAGAATTTTAATATCACTAAACAAGTTGTATCTGTTAAACATGAAAAAACCCTACATAATTAATTTAAAGCAATATTTTTAGAAAAGAACAACAACAACTTTTAGATCCTACTCGTAATTACTAGATATTCATTTTGCAAACGCATTTATTTTAGGGGAAATTATTGGAATATTATAGGGAAAAGCTGAGAACTTAACATAAAAAATATTTAAGAATTAATTAAAAAAAAGAAAAGAAAATGATAATGAAAATTGGTATTTATTATTTTAAGTAGTAAACCAAACGAACGTGTATTTATTACAGAAAAAATGCATTCTATTAAAATTTAACTAAAATGTTTATACTTTCTAAAGTACGCATTTTTGCTGTCACTTTGCCATTATATATACATACATACATCTAAGAATTAATTAGAAAATAAATCCGAATGCAACTTCGAATTATTTATTTAATCTAAATCAATTGGTTTCTATTATTAAATTAAACTGCAATACATCTACGCACTAAAGCAAATTACGTCACTTTAATTCTATTTTCTACTTAATGTACTATTGTTTACCCACTTAATACAACACTTAAATACAATTCTACGATAAACACAATAGATACGCATCATAACTAAAATAAAGAAAAACAATCAACAACATTAATGGCAGCGAACGAAAAACCACATATTTAATTAAACATTAATACAAACATTAAACCAATGCTTTGTTTTATTTCCAAAAATTTATGGAAACATTTAATTTATATTTTTTTATAGGCAAGTTAAAGAGAAGAAGCAGAATATATTGAAAATAGGTACTTGCTTACATGAACATATATTACAACAACACAGATCGAACATTAATAATTTAATTTTATGCAGCGCGAAATGCTTTTGCGCTTATATTAACATATTCGAATATTTGAAGTGTGGTGATGTTGTCAGTCGGTGAGGGCGGAGATAGTTGGGGGGGTTAAAGGAGTTCTTCGGGTTCTGATATCCTGCAGATAACATTCTCCAAGGAGCATACGAATATGTGAATTAAATCAATGCATTTTAATGTGTGTCATTTGATTGGATATTTTTATTTACAATACATAATATCATTTATTTATGTAGTTTTTTAGGGCTCATTATATCTTATATTCATATACAATATTAAAACTTGTTTTTTATATTTCAACTTTCTAAAATTACCTTAAGCGCAACATATAAAATAGGAAAATTAAAATACGATTTTATTTTTAGAATTTCATAGGAATTCTTGCGCATAACCACACACATAATAACATACATCACAGAACTATGTACAAGTATGTATGTACATGCATACACCAAAGTAATATATACATGGCATAACTATATTTTTGAAAAAACATTTTTCAGGCAACAATCTAAAATAATATGCAGAACTCAACTATTTACTTCCGATATTCTTAACAAATTAAATACAGTATATGTTTTACCGAATTTATTCTTATTAAAAATGTTGTAATAAAAGAACAAGCGACGTAAAAAGCAGGTGATGATATTATTATTATACTTCAATTAAAAATTATACACAATTGAATGCATATATACAATTGAAATTTCATTTCATAATAAATATTATTTTATATTCCAATTTTTGAAAATACAATTTCTAAAAAGCAATAATAATTTTGCAAGATTGAAAGAGTAACTTAGAGTGAACTTAGCACACTTTAAAAGTAGAAAGAACACAAAATGGTTAAATATATTAAGCATTTAAAAATAAAAAATAAAACTATATTCACAAGCAAATTATACAGGAAATATACAGCAGTTTTGAATTGATTGTTATTACGATATTATTCAGTTAAAAGTTAAAATTATGTATACATCAATTTAAATTAATTAAATTTTGAACAATTTAACAAGCAAACCGCAGAACTGTGAAAAATGCTTAAATATTAAAAATTCTCAATAAACAGAAGTTGGGACTTTTATTATTAGAGATTTTATTATTTAATAATCGCCCGTATATACATATGTACATATGTATTTATTGATTATGGGTTTTTTATTTAAATCTATTGAATTATAAAAAGTAACTTTTTAAACATTACTTTTTTATTTATTGTTTTCAACCAGTATTTTTGGATTTGCGACACGAAAAACATGCGGCACCATGTCGGCCAATGTTGTGAACAACTCCTCGGAGATGTCATGTGGCAGCAACAGTTGCAAAGTACTTTTCATATGGAAAACAAACGACAGTTTTTCAAATGCAAAAGGATAATAAACGAAACGATTTACCTTAATTCGGCGCCACCCCAAGAGGCGGACTCAATCATAAATCCCTTGGCACATTTGAAGACTAACTCTGCTCGCCGCATGCACCATTGGACCGTCATGTCCTCGGACATCTCGTGACGCAATAGCGCTGGTATGGTCAGGGTCGTAACATCGTGGCGACTTGCCGTCTTCAGTATATTGCGCAAACCCAGAATAACCGGATGTCGCGAATTAATCTCGCTGGGACTATTTATGGGTTCATCGGAAATCAGATGAAATATCACATGCGACTGAGAGAGGTTTGAGTGTTTGGTGATGAAAAAATCACCAGTCTTTAATTTGGCTGACAAAGACGATTTGCTTGGCGAAACGTTAGCGCTGCCACTGCCACTGCCACTACCGCAACTGCCACTACTCGGTGTATTAGAGTTGGAGGCGTTGATGTTACGTATTTCCTGCTCGATTTTATCCAGTTGAGCATCTATCTATATACAATAAATAGGAAGGATTGTAAACAGATGTAGTAACTCTTTGTTGAATAAATATATTCCCAAAACCTGCTCGAAATGGAATTCCGTCGACAAGTTAGCATTCTTAACGATATTCTTATTGGCCTGCGCCTGCACAGAAGGTGTTAGAACCACAACACCGCACAACGAACTCGAATACAGGCCCAAAGCCATATTTAAACCATTTAAACTGTAAATTAAGACAACAGTAGATTGTAATGCTGCAAAGGTTTTTTACTCGCATACCTTTCCTGCGCATGCAGTGGACTACAGAGATCAGTAACATTTGCACTCAGTATACGAATATTGTGCATGTGCTTCAATTGGGATCCAAGATGTATGGTGAAGCTCTCCTCCATCGACGGTTGCTGCGATATGAACATCGATGAACGATTCCCCAACGGTGTGGCAACGGGCGATGTTTGGAAAACCTTGCTTACTTGACTCGTGATCCACTCGCGATATTCATTTCTCTGATGTCCTTTCTTAGCCTCCAACTCCGATTCATAGCGCTGTCGTATGTAGTTCTGTGTAGTATATTGTTGAGCGAGCAAATTATTGATGTCCTGCTTATTATACGCCTTATTTAGCAATCTACTTCGGTATTCAACTAATATGAATGATAAATAAATACTTCAGACGTTGTGGTTATATCCAACTGGTTTATTTTTGTTTCCATTTCTTCCTGCTGCGATGAGTTTAATGTTTCCACTTCCTTGTCCATGCTCTGCATCATGTCA
The DNA here is from genome assembly GCA_949629155.1 of Myopa testacea. Classification (NCBI taxonomy): domain Eukaryota; kingdom Metazoa; phylum Arthropoda; class Insecta; order Diptera; family Conopidae; genus Myopa; species Myopa testacea. The sequence continues at coordinate 46,643,056 of OX451345.1, read as the reverse complement.
GCAATAACGCGCGCATAGCTGCGCTCCTTCAAAAGAATTTCTTCGAGAGATGAAGAGTGCACAAGTCTAAAGAATTGTAAACATATAAATAAAATGATTTTATGAAAGCTTCATTATCCATCGCACCTATGAAAACTCTGTGCAAATATATCCTCATCAGTGGGACCCACACGATCAGCAAATTGTATCAACTCCTCCTTGTAGTTACGTTCGGTTTCCTTAATTATTGCCTCCAAATCAAGTTCATTGTTTCGTGCTCGCTCCAACATATGTTCTGCGTATTCGTCCCGGAACTTTTGATTCTCTTTCTCAATGAAACATTTTAATGCCTTCTTTACCGCTACACCGCAAAATAATGCATGCATTTATTTGTTTATGTTTTACTGCAATGTACATACCAACACTTTCATCCAAATAGCGCATCATCGGATCCATTTGACGCATCAGGATCGTGACCAGCTCTTCTAGATAATCATCCTCATCGTAAGGAATTCGGATGTCTGTGATGATCTCCGCGTTGGAGCCATCGTAATTTTCGTATTTGTAACAAAACGTTACCATTCTTGTTTCTGATAACATCGGCAACTCCATTTCAGGACGCCAATTACAATTACCACGTTTGTTTGTCAACAATAATCTTCACATTATTCGTTCATTCGCCAATAACAGAAACACCCATTTATGCTATAAACAAAAGCCGATGATGTTAGCTGCGCATCCGTTTGGGTTGTCATTTGAATCAGCTGAGCTGGTTTACAAAAGTAGTTTTTTACAAAAATTAGTAATCGTGATGTATATATAGGAGGGTAATATCACTGACCACATAATAGTGGTAATATGTATCTAGGAATTATAAATGCCCGACTTCTTACTGATTTAAAGCATTGCAATTCAACCTATAAATCCAGACCTGTACGTCCGTCTGTCTATGGAAATCACGATTACAGGAAGAGGTATCGTCATGAAATTTGGCACAAATAGTCTCTGTCGTCATGGGCTGTTTGAGAATGAAATGGGGAAAATCGGTCCATTGCCACGCCTACTTTTTATAGTTAATATAAGTTCGTTCATGCTTTTAGCTCAATTTCTCAGCTTGTTGAGCCGTGGTGGTAAGTCATTGGCCCATGTCACAATAGCCGTAATGAGACCAGCATCACTATTATTGGTTGCCTCTTATATATTTACATACATAATACATCATACAATTGATGGAGGCCTCAAAGGACTGTGACAACGCCGATTAAGGTACGGTCAAACAGAACGCGTAAATAATCGACGTCCGGCGTAGATTATCGCGAAGGCAGTTGCATTACACAGACTATTATGGAGGCAGTCAAACAGAAACGCCCAACTCGGCGTAAAAACTGACGCGGAGCAGAGCCGCAAAAAAGATCCGAGTAGAGCGTTGCAAAATTTTGCAAAATCTTGTAGAGGTATGTGTGTATTTTTAGAGTAGAAAAATGGTTAGAACTGCCATTCAATGCGTTGCCATCTGCTGTGTTATTCAGATCTAGTTTTTTCGTGGTGCTGGTTAATTTTCTGTTTTTTCGTTGTTTCGTTAAATTTTTTAAAAATGTTAGTGTTAGTTAGTTAGTTAATTGAATTAGTGAGGAAAAATCCATGCATATATAATACAACCACCCGGACTATATGAATGCTTTCAAGAAAAATGAAATTGAAATGAGAAATGAAACTTTTTAATATAAAGACATACATTTTTGCAACACACTAATGTTTCGATGAAATATTGATGTCTCACAACATGTGGCCGTGCAAATATGAAATACTTTTTCCCTGAGAAATTTTTCATATCACACAAACAAATTCCCTAGAGAAAGTGACAAATCCCATGCAATAAAATCAATTACTATCAATATGGCATTCTACTATTCACAGACACGAACAGCTGATTTGTGAAAATGAAAGTTGTGCCGCGTTCTGTTTGGCTGCCTCTGCGTATAATCTACGCTAGGCGGCGATTATTTACGCGTTGTTACCGTTAGCCACAATTTTAAACAAATTTCTATTTAAATTATGTTTTTTTGCTGGAATTTTCCTTCATATCAATCAATGTATATCGAAAATTTAATTCTCGGCTCTAAATTGAAATTAAAAATTATTTTGGAAGCATTGGTTTATACCACATATGCCTTTTGAGACCGGCATCACACAAGCTGATTGTTTGGCTCGTCAGAGGATACAAGTCAACCAATCAGCCTGTGATGCGCGGATCGTGATGACAAGTGTGACATCGGCTATTGTTTAAATATCTGCTTGCTGTACGGAAACGAAGTTAGTTTTGCTTGGTTGTACTACGCCGAGAAAAATTGTAGTTTCAAAAAACTTGTGTACACACACGTTGTACAAACCATGCAACTTCTGGAAATTCGTCAGACTACAGTAAGTTCGCCAACCCAATGCAACTGCGATAACAACTAAATCAAACACAATTCTAGAAAATAGGGATCAAATGCTGTCCCAAATAAAATACCATTTTTCTTTGGTTTGAATTTTCAGTTTATTTAAATGCTATATCTTACAAATAAAAAACGTATATGAATGTACATTGGCAAATTAGTTGAATTTTGACACGGTGACGCATTCGTACAACTTTTGTGCCGCTGCTGAAAGCCACTCACTTACCTGTCATGTTGCAGAGGGGGGGGTTGCTCCCACGGGTCACTTGGAACACTTCTGACGCTTATGGTAACGTCCGTCCCACATATGTGATCGATGCCTCGTTAAGCAGCCAACTTGTAACGGAAATAATTATAGTTACATGTTATTTTTTTGTCGAGAATGAATTCAATGTGCAAATACGTATACAATCACTTCTCACAAACATGATTTAAACTCAATAAAGACTAACAAAAATGTCTATAAATGTATACTGAATCCTTATCAGAAAAATGCTCTCGACTATGCTCAGTTCCAAGTAGATTGCTTGCCTTAAGGATGCTGTAAAATGAAGTTCTCTCTCTCTCTCTTTTTCTCTGGTATAGAATAACATGGCTTGCCTCAATTCTAAGTCTTCTAGGATCCTTCGGGTTATCTGTAAAAGCCTGCTAAGCCTGTTAACTGTCAACAATAAATTAACTGAACTCAACACTACACATTTTTATAATTATATATATTTGCTATATGAATGTAAAGAACTGCTTATATATGTTACATAATTCTGGGCATCATCATGACTGATAAAATATTTTTGTAAATCTCCGACAAATAATTACGTATAAATTCTAATAAATTTTTGTTTTTGCTGTATACAATTTAAATCTGTTTACTAACATTGTTGTTCAATTTGCGTTGATTATTTGAACTGATATCGCTATATTTCGTGATTGAATTTAATGGATAAAAACTTCATCGGTAATACGTGAAGTGTTTTGGAATCTTCTGTAAGGATAATAAATATTAAAACTAAACTTACGCTAATTCTTATTTTAATTCAAGAATTACACATCATCTTATGTAAAACTGATTAGTATCTGCTGGAACACTATTTAAAAAATTCTTAAAATGGTAACTTGTCAAATTTTAACTTTTTCAGCAAAGACATCTAATCTCTTCTCTATTACAATCAATATAGTTCGAAAAATCTTAAATTAACTAGGAATATACAATTCTCAATCAGCAACCTCCGTAGTTTCGGTAGTTTACCGAAACCCACGATACTTTTAGGTGTATATCAAAACTATAGGTGTTAGAGATATCTTGCTTAGTATAAATGTATCATAAAAAAGAACAACTTTGCAGTGTAGAAACTACCAGACAAAGTGCTAAATTTGTAACTCCATTCCATTTTATCTAACGTACAAATACTATTTTGTAGTTGGATCTCTTCTTGTTTAAAATTCTGAAATCTGTAGATGACAGAAAAATGCCTAAGATTAACTATGAAGGTTTCATATAAATTTGCCTGTACACATTGTTTACTCTGACTCTGTCTCTCTCTCTCTCTCTCTCTCTCTGAAGTGCTTGTTTTGCCTCGCCTTTCTTCTCCTTCGTCTTCAAATAATCAAATCAATCAATCAACTTCTTCAACGACTCTTGGTTTTATGTATGACTCTCTTCTGTTTATATTTTAACTGAAACTTAATTTCTGCTCTGTACTGTGATTGATTAAATTTGCTTTTATGTTTCTTTGGGTTTGCTTGCTTGAAACTGAGTTTGAATGTGACCTGGCTCTTTCTTATCACCTAGAAAATTTATATAAAATAGAAAAAATGTTGAAATTCTTTTAATTAATTCAATAAATAATTTGGCGTTTCTCAAGCGCTCAGTGAAACAAATGACTAATAAATATATAAGCAAAAAAATAGGAACTAAAAAATTTAAATCACCTAAACCTTGACTTGCTTCATAACATACACACACATTCCGAAAAACGGACGACTTTTCTAAAGCTTGAATTTGCCAGTACAAAAAAACATGTTCTCCTAATGACAAATTTAATTCTTTCAAGGTTTTAGTAACTCAAAACTACGTGAACAAATTAATACTACCATAAACAATAGGTTAGTTTTCAATTTGGGTTATTTTGTCTGCTAGAAACGTCTTCTCACCTTAATACCTTCTGTTGCCTCCAATGCCGCTGCCACCGGGCATCATATTGCCTGGCCCATTATTAAAGCCCTGATTACCTCCAAAATTACCGCCTTGATTACCCGAGCCTAAAATCAAAATTTGTAAACTATTGTAGTAGAGTTTTGTCTAAAGATTCAGTTTTCTGCTATCTGTATTATACTAGTAGATGTTGTTGCGAGGCTGCGTGTTACAACGAATTGGGATGAAATATTTATATACTTTACATTCGAATAACATAGCGAAAGCCGACGCCTTTTAATCTCACAGCATTAAAAAGAAACTTAAACAAAGACTAAATCATTTGTCAGTTTGTCAGTACTGTGGTTAATGGCTTGTATCGTGCAACTTACAACCACTGCACGACATTTAACAGAAGCTATAAGCAGATTGATTGCGCATAGAATTAGATTAAATCATATTTAATTTTATAGCAAATACATTTTCATCAATTAGGCAATGCAAAAGTGCCAACCAACAATGATATAATATTTGCAATTTGATTTTACAGTCATGAAACGCCGTATTAAATTATTGAGAGAAATGTACACGGAGCTGGGACTGTGTACTAGATTCGTTTAATTATGCATTCTGAAATGCATTTAATAAATAATCAGTTCAACTTACTTTTGTTGCCTCCGAAGTTGCCAGTATTTCCATACGGCGTCATGCGATTGTTGCCAAAGTTACCACCACCACGTTGGGGTCCACCGCTAAAGCCTTGCTGATAACCGCCGCCGAATTCATTGCTGCCACCCCAGTTTCCACCGCCCCCACCACTTCCACCATAGTTACCACCTGGACCGTTATTCCAGCTGCCACCTCCACTATTCCCATTATCCCAGGGACCCATATTACTACCACCCCAGTCGCAATTTCCACCGTTATTGAAACCATCGTTCCCAAAACTGTTATTTCCCCAATTGTCATTACCACGATTGTTGCCGCCCCAACCGCCGCTATTTTGATTACCCATAGATCCACCCATATTGCCACCACGTCCCATATTACCACCGCGGGCACCACCACCACCACCGCCACCCCCTCGATTCTGTTGACGATCCATATCTTGCTTTGGCAAAGCTTTTTTAACGTCTAACAATTTATTTTTGATGGTATGGCTTTTTTGTACTATAACGAAAGAAAGGTACAATTTAAAAAAAATATTATTATCACATACCATGTGTATAGGTAAATATATATGTATAAATAAACACAACTGTACCAAATACTTTTTCATCGACTCTCTACATAGTATAAGAATTAATAATGATATAATACTGGTTACTTTAATTTTACAGTCATGAAACGCCGTATGAATTTATAGATTAGGAAACTATACGGAGCTGGGACTGTGTATTTATGATAAAAATTCTTTCTGAACTCACTGTTATTGGCAATTCTAAAATTCATATCGACAACTTAGCGAATATTGTTATATTGGAGGATATTAAGAAAAATTGTGTGAAAAATACTTGGTAAAAAATTTTTACTAAAAATCCAAAATAAAACGAAATAGTATATATAAAGATAATAATATATACTTATTACTTGTAATTATTACCTCTCATTAATAATTCCATATAAATATTTGTTCTTAAATTGTATATTTGCATAAAAACTTACATATAATTTTGTCCACGGGATCATAGTCATCGAACTCAACGAACGCGAATCCTCGTTTTTTGCCCGTTTCTTTGTCGATTACAATATTGATATCAACAATTTTTCCATAGTTTTTGAAATACTCATTTAAGCAATTTTGATCATGTTCGTCTCGTAGGCCCCCTACGAACAATTTTTTAACTGTGGCACCCGCATTCGGATTGTCTATGTCTTGGCGAGGAACGGCACGCTTCGGTTCAACGGTACGTCCGTCTATCTTATGCGGACGCGCATCCTGGGCATTATCAATCATATAAGAACGCGAGTATGTAATGAATCCGAAGCCCCTAGAACGTTTTGTTCGTGGATCCTTCATGACCACAACATCAACTATTTTCCCCCATTTCTCGAAATGCGATTTAAGACCATCGTCCGTTGTACGATAATCTAGCCCGCCAATAAACAATTTGCGAAGATGTTCTGGCTCTGTAATATTGTCCTGAAAACAATAATCAAAGAAATAACTCACTGGTAACATATTTTACGAAATCTATATTCAGTGAAAAATTCAAAATGGCGTCGCCGCCATTTCATTTGGAAAATTCTAGTAGTAAAAGTACAATGAATTTCTCAAAAATTTACTTACATCATCATTTTGGTTATTCCCATTTTGATTACAATTGTCGTGTTGGTTGGTCATAATTATATATTCTTTTTATTTTACTATATCTTGGCTAAATTCACACTCAAATAGCACGCCACCACCAAACTCGTTGACGTACGGAAAAAGAATGATGGAGGTTCGCCATTGAACAATTAATATGGCGATTTTAATACATACACATCCACAATTAGCGAAAACGAAACGGATGTGAAACGAAATGCTAGTGTGACCACCCTGTGGTTAACAAACGAATTGGTAAATGACTCTTTTGGGCCAAACTTAACTTCTTTGAATGAGGAATTCTTATGTTCAAATCACACGAGCAAATGACATGCATCTGTTTCCATTTGAAATTACGTATTATAGAAAATAATTATAATTACAATTAATAAAAATATTGCCGTATATATTATAATAATAATAATAATAGTATGAAAATAATTTTGCTATCAATATAATATTTTTTGGGAGAATTTCTGGACATATATTTTGCAATGAATAATCAGATTAATTTTATCGTTGTAGAATCACTCCAATTTTCATGTTGTAGTTGTTTTAGTTATTTATGCTGATTACAACACTAACAACTTTTTTGTTCTCGTATATGTATCGAGTTATAGACCGTAAAAAATTCTAATCCCTTCACTACATTTACTAAACTATTAAGGATAATTGTATAAGCTCTGTACCGTTATAAAGTCATTTGAAATACCTTTTATATTTGAAAAATTAAATTTCGTCGAAAAGCCATTACTTTTGGAGAGAACATTCGAGAAAACATTTTATAATGTTAGTACCTTTCCCCATTTACTATTTTTCTTAATTTATAAGAGATTTTGAGATCTTGATTGTTGAGACTATTAGCTTTCTCAGCATGTCTGCTTTATCGGGATCTGTATTTTAGGAGGAAACGGTTTATTCTAACTACAAAACATTGGTATGAAAATCGCGCGATTTGATGTTTAATATTTAAAAAACAAAATTTCATAATATGAAGAATTAGAGTTGGGATTAACATTTTTCACTTGACAGCTTGATGATTCCCGGTTAGACAGATGGCATGATTTGCAGGATAAAGTTACCCCAATAGGTATGGGCCATAAGGCCTCGGTGGAAGTGGCCGCTTTGCGGCCACACGCCCTCTCAACCTAACCTAACCTACCCCAATAGGTAAAAAGTTGTTGTTGCTTTGCAGCAAAAACCGAAAATGAACACTTTCATAACAATATGATGACTTCAACCTTTGGTAAAATTTACAAAACTGCACAAAAGCTATGCAGAATGTATGGAATAATAAGCAAACGGAAACCTTAAAGTACAATAAAAGTGCACAATTTACCCGAGCGTCAAATTAACAAGTGTGATCACTTTCGGGGGGAAAATTCACAAAAGTAATAAGAGTAATTTTCCAGGGGTAATTTTAGACAAATGTGATCAGAGGCTATCTGACAAAAGTTCGTTTATTCTCATTTTCTCAGTAACAACTGAGAGTTGACAAATTTGTTCAGGAAATAAAATTAAGTTCACTGTTTGACCAATCATTTAACTGCAAACGCTGACCAATCAGAACGATGCGAAGCATAATTCGGCTCTATGTTAAAGCGTAATTCGGCACAAAATTCTGTCAAACCTTTCAAACATTCAGCGGCTGAACGCGGCTATTGTGTATTGGGCCAACCTAAATATAAACTAGAGACGGAATTCATATCGCCGTTTCCATTTCGTTCCCCGACACCGAGTAGATTATCTCGGAATAGGTGGAGCAGCGAGTAACACGGTGTTGCCGATTACCAATTTCAAGATTGCATTGAAAATATAGGAGAAAATGTGTGTATTGCTATGTTTACACCGACCCCAAATGCGCATTTGTAATCCCGCATTTGAAAAGTGTTTACACCGCTTTGTTTGCATTTGGTTTGGCAGATCATCAGACCAAATTTATGTTTTTTCTTTGCCTGATTTTTTTTACAATTTTGTTTTGACAGCTCATTGTAATTATTTCCGTTCCATGCCTTGAACACAGAAAATCGCATGACGAATATTTCGGTGCGAACTGTCAAAATTACACGGATCGATCCAGTTCGTTCGCAGTGCGATTTATTCGCAGTCGTCGCTCTTGTTCTTCTTATTTTTGTGTGTTTATATCGACTTTGACAAGCCAAAACTTCGCTGCGGCAGAAGATTTCTGACAGTTCGCACCGAAATATTCGTCGTGCGATTTTCTATGTGTTCAAGGCACCATTTCCACTGTTTTGTTTTGGGATTTTATTTTATCCCTACGACAGACTGATTCAAAATAGTATTTTGCTATGCATTTCATTCGAACTTCTTTCAAATGCGATCAAATTTATTAAATTTGATTTGTCAAATCGTATGAACATTTTTAAAATTTCGTTTCGCATTTGAAAAATAGAGCTCAAATGCGCATTTGGGGTCTGTGTAAACATATCATAAGTACAGTAGAAACACATGGGAACTATGTTTATGCTGTAAACACAATTGCCAGCCCCACCGACAACGACCGCACGAATTGTGATCGAAATTGATTGTTATGTGATATATATATATATATAAGCGAGAAAGAATACATTAATGTCAAAAACTATGGTAATTTATTACATTTTCTTTTTTTTAACCCTTGTTACATTTTTATGTGATTTTTCTAATTACGTTTGGGTTGCCGTTGATTGCGAAAAGGGATTATATTTTAGACAATTGCATTCTCTACCAAACGCTAGCATAACCACACGGCACACGATGATATATCTGCTAGGAAAATCTCGGCAGCTTATGGTGTGATCACACTTGAGTTACTTTACCTCATCTTAGTATGGTTTTCTTTCGCCAGAAAAACAACATCGTGGGGGAAATTTACGACAGTGTAAGCACGGGGATAATATATTTACACGGGGTAACAAGTGCTCATATTGTTTCTAGGGAATTATGAATGTTTTATGTTAGACGAGTGCTTTTCAACCCTGAATAGCTATTATCGATAATTATTTCATATCCGCCGCCATTTTCGTTCAATAGCTTTTCTTTTCTCATCAGGGTCGGGTTTTGCACTTTGGAAGCGGTGTGGACATTTAAGAAATAATAATTTAAGCATTTTTTTAGTATTCCATTTATAATAATAATAATATTAAGATGATGAAACCACAGAACAATTATCAGACAAATCAAGATTCACAGGTAATTAATAATTGCAGTGGAATTAAGAACGAATACGAGTAGTTAGTAGTAGTTGGGTAGTGAAAAAGTGTGATGACGACAGTAATGGCGTCGCCGCAGTTCCATTGAAAATGAAAAGATTTGCAAAGTTCGAATAAAAATTCGTTGCTATATTTATTGCAATTTATCTTTTCCAGAACCAACAACTTCACGGAAGTGAGGACAAGGAGCATCTTAGAAAAATGTTCATAGGTGGCCTGTCACCGGTGACTAATGAAGACTCCTTACGCGCTTTCTACGGTCAGTGGGGTGAAGTAGTCGACGCCGTTGTAATGCGTGATCCAGCCACAAAGAGGTCCCGCGGTTTTGGCTTCATATCGTACTCCGATTCTACTATGGTAGATAAGGCACAATCCTCTCGACCGCACGTAATAGATGGAAAGTAAGTATATTACATGCAGTCATTTCTTTTTCATGTGTATTCCCTTCCTATTCCCTGCTATTAAATATATAGTGGGTATAAATTAACATTTTTAAATTTTGCGAACCTTTCGTTAGTTGGCAAAAATTGCACCAACAATATTCATGTCAATTATATTGTAACTTCAAGTTAACTATCACTTCAGAACTGTTGACTCCAAACGCGCTCTACCACGTCCAGAAGTAGGCAAACCTGAAACTAGCTCCACGGTAAAGAAAATTTTCGTTGGAGGTCTTAAAGACAGCCACGACGAACAGGCGCTGACCGATCACTTTTCACAATTCGGCAACGTGGTTGGTGTTAAGATCTTGACCGATAAAACCACAGGTCGAAAACGTGGTTTTGCTTTCATTGAATTTGACGATTATGATTCCGTAGATAAAGCTGTTTGTAAGTAACTTTGAAACCAATTGTGGCTAAGATTTGATAAAAATGATTCTGTTCTCTTTCATATTTTCGATAGTGCATAAAAATCATACAATTAAATATGTGCTGGTTGATGTCAAGAAATCAGTTTATAAACAAGAGTTGGCCAAGAAGATTGCAGCTCAGCAGCAGGGCGGTGGTATGATGATGCCACAAGGTGGAGGGCCACCGAATGCTTCACCGTATCCACAACAAGCATATAATCAGCAGGCTGCTTACCAATACTCGCCACAAGTACCACCACAAGCTGGTGCTTATAATGGTTGGGGTGGTTACGCACAGCCTGCTGCCGCTGCAGCTTATCAACAGCCACCACCAGCGACAGCGGCCGGTTATGGTGCGTATGGAGCTCCGCAAAATGGTGCCGCTGCTTGGAATGCAGCTGGTTATCCTGCACCTTCTTGGGGACAAAATGGCTATGCAGCTCCAGCAGCAGCACCCGTAGCAGCACCACCAGCAGCAGCGTCTACTGCAAATACTTGGAATGCTGCAGCTGCTCCACAAAATTTCGGCGACTATCAACAGACATACAACGGAGGTCCGCAAAAAGCTAGCAATCTGCAAGGCAATCGTATGAATCCTTATAATGTTGCTGCAGCTCCAAGCTATGGTAAGGATCAGTGTTAGATTAATAAATGTATGTATGTTTCAAGTTAATTAAAAAAAGAAGCATTGAAAGTAAATAGTATGCAAAAGCAGAAAAGGTTAGTAAATGGTACTTTTCCAAAAGAATTAAATTGTAGAATGCGTGCGTATGTGTATATAAATCTATCAGTGTTCTCAATTAGAACTGATAAAAGTGAATCGGTGTTGATTGGCGGCAGTCTGTTTGACATGATGTGGTGCTATCGATTTAAATATATTAGCATAATAGAATGCTCTCGAATGCGGCTTTTTATTTCATTAATAAAACTTATAAAGAATCAAGTTTTTACAGTTATTCCGCCGCACAGCCAAATGCTATTTACTATAATACATTTTCAGTATTTCCAATACATGAGTGTTATATATATTCGTATATATGTATTGCTACAGTGTTACTGCTTTTAGCAAGCCTTGTAATATTTCATAATCCCTATATCCCTATTATATTTAGTTACTGTTAATAACGATTAAAAACTGTATAATGCCATTCATGAAAACATCACAAATCACATCAGTTTGCATATTTTTATAAGATTGCCTATTTTCTGCAGGCTCAACCGCGTCCAGTTATGTTAATATGTGTGGCTCGCCTACCAATGTTAATATTCCTGGACCAACAACAGCAAATAAATTACCCCAGTCAACAGCATCACAAAAAATTGTTAAAGAACACGCTGCTGGTGGCACTGCTGCAAGAGTTGCTTCTGCGACCGCGCCGAATAGAAGAGTCTATTGGGCAGAGTAAGCGCAAGAGCAAATCATGTCAGGTCAGGTTAGAATTTGATTATTAACACAAAATAGACTTCTACAATTATTTCGAATGAGTTGAGTGTAGTGTGGGTACATTTATACTTAATTTAATTTATATGTATATATGTACATAGTAGCCTAGCTTCACATACATGTGATCCTCTTAGTAATTATCAAAATAATGTGCCCACCCTTCTTTCCATGTTCGTATTGTATTTCAGTTCGATTTTATTTTGTTGATAGGAAGTTTTATACCGAGGTTTTCTGTAAATAGAGCACTTTATCTGTATACATTGTTTAACGGAAAACCATTAAGAATAACGAAAGTAATAAAAAAATATCAGTATAATGAAGTACTTTTCTAACGAGATGAAGTGAGCAAACATCATTAAAATGTTTGCAAGCTTTTTACCTTCATAATTACATGTTATTATTTAACATATTTATACAAATTGAATTTGAAAACACTTGCTATATTGATGTTTGTGCATTTTTATTAGTTCAACATATTTTATATCGATATACCAATGTGGTTCTCATTAAGTACAAGAGTATGAAATATGCAGCCTTTCCTGTATAAGAAATACATCGCGGTTTTCCAGCACTGTATTTATTACGCTCTCGCGCTTGATTTAAATGACTAGATAGATATCTCATTTTATTTATATATATTCTAGTCGTAATTTATTGATATCACAGGAATTCAGGTACTTTATTTCCCTAAAATATCCGTATAGATTCGCTTCCCCAATAAACAGCATAAACTAACAAATCATAATTGAATTCTGCTTTTGATACAGATTATAAATCAATCTATATACATTTATAAATATTAATACATTATTTTTATTCTTTTTTATGCATATATAATATATTATACTGTATCTCTCTTTATTTTTCATTTAGGCATTTAAGATGATTACATATAGTAAGGAATATTGTAACTATTTTAAGCAAACTATTATAACAAATCCAATTTATAATACGAGTAAACAAAAGCTAAGTGAGAGAGAAAGCTCGAACGAATGTAAGAAAGCGTCAATAGCACTAGTGAATCATCACTTCCCGAAATATTTCTTCCCATTTCACTGGAACAACATTAGTACTGGACAAATTTATTTATATATTCCAAATAAAGAAAACATAGAAACAGAAAGAAAGGAAATGGTATGGACAACGATATGAAAACATCAAGCATCAGTTGCATTTGGCAGAAGCAGTTGCATTAAGAAGTATAGCAGCATCAGCGATCGAGTGCAACTTTCATATCAGAAATATTCCTTTAATATGAAACTAACAATCTGAGTATTAGTTGTCAGTTTTAATCTTTAATAAATTTTACACATACACACATTTGTAGTTTAAAATGTTATCATGGATTGTTTGACATGGTTTTAATCTTCTCCTCAAGTGACAATCTCAAATTCACCCACAACGGTTTACATCATTATTTACAAGATACGTTCGGTAACAATTAGAAGGACCGAAGTTTATTTGAAATAAATTTGGCGAAATCACAGTTTTGTTTAAATGTGTTTTCCTTAAAACATATTCCATGGGTCTATTCTGCGTATACTTTTCACATAATTAAGCATTTCAAAGAGCATATGAAATTTTTAATATTTGTATTTATACTCGTAATTTGTAATATTTTGCGCAATATAATACATATTATGATGAAATACATATAAAATTATTGTATAATATAATTTTGGATTAAAAATAAACATAATAACTAATCGTTTATAGTTTAGTTTTGTGTATGCTATTTTGTATTACATTACTTTATATTTCTTATTGTGCATACTTTTTTAATTACAGGAGAACTATCGAAGTATTGAGAAATAGTCTATATTTATATGTGCTTATATACATATATATAATATAATATTTTATTATATATAACTATAAAATATGAATTTTTTAACATACTCCTAAACGTAAGTAAGTTTTACCATGTCTCTCTATTTAATATATACATATATGTATGTATAAAATAATACAATAATACGTGCACTTCAACAAAGGGTGATTTTGTGCATCTGTTCTTAATTTAATTAAAGCAATTTCCTATTATATTCTATTCTTCTTATATTTTTCGTTCGTTTTTTTTTTCTTTATATTTCCCTGAAGTAGCGTATTTTTTTAAAAAGGGGAATTACATATATTAATTTGAGTCACAAAAAAATATAAAATGTATATTGGGAAAAAGCTAAAAATTTGCTACGAAGGCTGTAAATTGCTCACATGTAAAATGTCACCCTTTGCAAAAAAGTCAGATATATTTTGAAATGTTATATAATGCTACAACAATTTAAGCGTTCAGATCATATGTACCTTAATTAAATCTAAGAACGTACTATAACGCAGTAAAACATTTTTGAATGAGACAATTAAAAATTTTGTATTAGATTCACATACTTTAATTTGTAGCTGTTTATAATGCGTCGTTCAGTTATAATTTCGATATGATGTTTGAGTGTGTTAACAAAGTTTTTAAATGAATTCTAATATGTACTTGCTATAAATAAAAAAATATTCCATAAGTAATGCAGCAATCACGGCAAGCCAGCCACCTTTTTACATTCATCTTAATTTTTACTTTACCTTATTTTGAGTTAAATAATAAATATTAATTCCGCGGGGAATTGCTTTATATACGAGTATACTATTTTATATACCCTTTGAAAATTAATACAAATTTTTGTTAGTTTGCTTAAGTTTTTAAAGTTTATAACTTCAATATCAAATTTTATTTTTATTTCTGTTAGATAAAAACTCTGAAATATCCTCAAATTCATAGTGTCATATATTTCAAAGCACTTTTTTTCTATATAACATTAGACAGTTGTATAGAAATTCATGACTGTACAATAATGTTTGCATTTAAACATAAAACCCACTTAAATCAAACTGCAATTTTATCGGTCTGAGATTTTTTAAGTCAAATGATCTTTGTACATATGTATTTAAAATTGTTAATAAAATAGAAATAACTGAGAGAGCGTGTTAAGCGATATTAATTTTCCACTTTATTCATATTTAATAATTTAAACTTGCAAAAAAAAAATTATCCTTAAACAGTTTTTGTGTTCTTTGGCTTAGAAATAAATTAATTTTTCTCCACACTTCATGATCATAACATTTCTAAATATTACAATTACATATTGTTGTGTATGTACTTTAATATTAATTCAAATATTTTATGGCTGAAGCATTCAATAAATTTGTTCATTCGATATTTCTTTCAAGCCTCCTGAACTCCTGAAGGTGACGAGAGATGGTTCTTTCATGGGCGGATAGACGGGCTTGACGGCATGCTCGATTACAAGGGTTGTTCCCCAATAGTACAGTCGTCGTGTCCGAGTAAAACAGATTGAGTTGTTATGATGATGTAGCAGCGTGTTATTGCCAGGTCCGCATTGTGGTAAGTGACAAGTTGGTAAAACTACGTCGTTGTTCGATTATTTTTTTCTTTGATGTTTACTTTTCCTTGTGAAAATAAAAAATAAAATTATTAAAACTAACTAAAAGGCATTTTTATTTCATCCAATAATATATCCAATATTTCTTCGTTCCTCGAGAGATAACATTTTTTCATTTAGGACGTTTGTCCTAAAATGTGAATAGTTAAAATAGTTTTATTTCAATATTATTGAAATATGAGGGTTAAAGCTAATAAGCATATAAAAGGTCAGACTTCAATCATGTATGTATTTTTATACCCTACACACGAAGTGAATAGGGTATATTCACTTACTGCTTCCGTTTGTAACGCATTAAAGGAGGCGTGACAGGTATAGAAAAGTATATATATTCTTGATCAGCGTGACCTCCTGAGTCGATTTAGCCATGTCCGTCTGTCTGTCTGTCTGTCTGTGGAAATCACGATTACAAGAGAACGAATAGAGATATCTTCTTCAAACTTGGCGCGAATATTGTATATCACTAGAAACTCATCGCTATTGAAAATGGGCAAAATTGGACCATTACCACGCCTACTTATTATACTAAATAAAAATTCATCCATGCTTATAGCTCACTTTCCCAGCTTGTAGAACGAATTTGGGGTTGAAATTTTGTCCAGAAGTCCACTGTCTCTGACCAAAACAGATCACCAAAAATGGGCGTGGTCCGCCCACTAATTAAAGAAAACTTGATTACAGGAGAACGAATAGAGATATTTTTATGAAATTTGGGGCGAATTTTGTCTATCATTAGAAACTCATTCATATCGAAAATGGGCAAAATCGGACCATTACCACGCCTACTTTTTATAGTGAATATAAATGAATCCATGCTTATAGCTCACTTTCCCAGCATCCCAGAACGAATTTGGGGTTGAAATTTTGCCAAGAAGTCCACTATCTCTGACCAAAACAGACTACCAAAAATGGGCGTGGTCCGCCCACTAATTAAATAAAATTCGATTACAGGAGAACGAATAGAGATATTTTCATCAAATTTGGCACGAATATTTTGTCATCACAAGCTATTTGGAAAAAGGAAAAAAATTAGACCATTGCCACGCCTAATCTTTAAGTAAACGTGTGTAGGGTATATGAACTTCGGCCAAGCCGAAGTTAACACTCTTTCTGGTTTTTTTTTGCTATTGTTTTAGACAACAAAAATATGCATTAACTTTTCCTTCACAAGCGTTATTTAAAATTAGTCCACAAAGATCTGAAATTTGTATAACTGTGCTCGTATTTTGAGTTTCTGATTCAAACACTTACAATTTACAAACAAAGCATTCGCGCGAATGCTAAACGGGTTTTTGATTGCTGGAAAGGCCCAAGTATTAAAAGCTTTTCTAAATTATGAAGTTCTGCAGTGTTCAAATTTAGTGACGTATTCTACCAGAATGTTTAAAATGCCAACCCACGCTCTTTCGTTTACAGGAACCTTGTATGCTATATTTTGGGTTCTGTATAAGTTTAAAATAACATGGTTTCTGGGGGACGTGTAGTCCCCAGACATTTGGCACCATAATTCTACTAATTTTGTGATTTTTTCTTTCTCGTATGCTGTTAAACTTGAACACAAGAATGGGCAACAAGAGTGTTAACTTCGGCCTGAGAAGCTTATACGCGATACACCCGCAGGATGAATTTATAGTTGAATTTAGGGGGGATAAACGCCCGGCATTTAAATATAGCAATCGAATTCCAACTACTAGCTGAGAAATTCAGCTCTCAAATCAGATTTCTGTGTAGACATTTACATACTTAAAAAGTATGCGTCACATCGGTTCGATTTTCTCCATTTCCGATAACAAAATACAGAAAATAAAGCCTACATGAGAGGATATTCGTACCAAATTGCATGACGACACCTCTATTCGTTCTTATGTAAGAGACTGCAGACTGCATCGGAATTCGACGTTTTCATACATACTGAAATACTTCAAGTTTAATGATTGGAAATATGACGACTGCATTTAATGATATATTTAAACTTTTTCACTCACTGCAAACACTTACCTGTATGTTCTATAACTTTAAAATACAAAATATCCATTTAAAATTGAATTCAGTTGAAGTTTAATTTCTGTGTATTATTTTTATGGGAAACAAATCTCGTACGTTTACGTTTGTTTTTTTGTTTTAATGTAATTTAATTGTATGTGGGTTTGTTTTATAAATTATTATAATTAATTATATGAGAAATATTAAAATAGAATTTGTATGACCTGCAGCTTTATTTCCTCATTATATGTATTTATAAATGTACGCATGTAATTGATGATTCATTAGTGCAAAAAATAATCTTTGATCGATCTCAATGGCTACTGATGTCAGTGCAACTCGTCGAGTGAGGATTGGGTATAGTTTTCTAGGAAGCTAAGTCTACTTAGCGTTCCGGTAAAAAAAGTGGAAAACAAATTGCAATAACAAAAGAGCGCATTGAGTGACGAAAAATATTATGTACGTAAATATAAAATGTTAAAAAAAAAACAAACAAAAAGCAAGTAAACGCTATTTTTAAATAATCATTAAGTATATTATACGTATTTTTGTCATGTCCAATTTGTAAGTTCTTAAATTATTAACAGAAAAAGGCGGTTTCGTGACACTCTTCCTTAAGAGATGTGAACTAGGGTAGGATGTGAGGAGGAGGAGCGGCATTGCAGCAGCCCTATTTTCCATTGGGGTCGCCCAGAATTGAATGACTTGCGTCTACGTTTTATGATTGGTTGTGGATTGTGACATCCCACACTTTCAAAACTCGATATTTAAATTGTACCTTTTAAAATTAATAATTAGTTATTAAACTTTGTGTTCTTTGTTTAAGTCTACTTCTTTTAGTATAAATTAGAAATGAGTCGTAGGTTTGCTCATGTTTTACTTAAAATTTCAATTGAAATATAAACTATATTTTTTGTAATTTCTCCGTTAATTCTTTTAGCATGTAAGTATGTCGCATTTTCCGTTTTGCTTCTCGTGAGGTTTTACTGTGTTCTTTGTTTTGCTTTTTCTCAGAAAATTTTTACAATTTTGTTATTTATTATTATTGTTAAATATTTTAGATTTCAATATTTTTGATTCAACATTTTTTTGTTTTTATAAATGTAAGAACGATAATAAAGTGTTACAAGTCTTTATTTTGCTTTTTTTATTGCATTTCCTTACTTTCTGTTTCACTACGTTTTTTATGAATTACTTTCGCTACCTTATTTAAAATGATGAAGTTTTATTTGTTTAATTAAAGTTTATTAAGTGAAAATACACAATGAATTTGTAAAAAAATAAGGTTTTTCCTGTTATAAATTAATAACAAATAATTTCATTTCAACAGAAGACTGGATTTTGAGGTAAAGAAATTAAGTGCAAGATGGGTAAATGAGAATATGAGTAATTCCGGATAGTTAGGGAAAAGTTTACGGGGAGTGGGGGTGGGGGGGGTGTGTGTGTGATAATTTAAAACCGAAATATGGTTTGACAATAATTAAAATTTCGTGTGGTAAAAAACACCGTAAAATAACGCACCTATATAGAATTCATTTAGATTTTTTAAAGTAATAACGAAATGTATTATTATTAAATATTCAATTCTTGAAACTGAGCAAAGATTTCGTCCCTTGCCATGTACCGAATCGCGTGTGCGATTGTGCGCACCTAATTACTCCTCTCTTCAAAATTTTATATAAAAATTAAATCTACAATATAACACAAATGCCAAATTTCGACACAAGGCAATCAATCATCCCGTCCGTAAAGACGAAACACACGATACATGCGTTGCGATAAAATACAGGTTAATTAAGAAGTTCCCCCAAATAAATTTCTCGCTTGTATGTTTGTAAAAAAAATATTGTATCAAATCTTATAAAGATTACTACTGTGATTGCTGAGTTGTTGTTGTTGTATGTTGTTGCGGGTGGTGCGGATGGTAGATGAATATTAATGGTTAGCGGCGTCCTCCGTAATTGCCGCCACCGGACTGTGATGAATTGTTGTTGTTACCACTATTTCCACCCCGTGCTTGAGGGCCACCAGAGGGTGGGGGGCCGCGGTTATCGTTGCGATTGAACCCGCCGCCACCCCCCATGCGTGGTCCGCTAGAACCGCGTTGCATGCTGTTTCCACCGGCGTTCGAATTGTTACGCATCATTCCACCCGAATTGGAAAGGGAACGAGAGGTTGGACCACCGCCGCTCATATTGTTACGTTGAGAGTTGCCCATATTGTTGTTCATGTTCATGTTTCCCATGCATTGACGTGGTGGCATGTCGTTTAGACGCATGCGTGGCTTCTTCTCTTCGACGTTGAGCTTCTGCGCATCGGGTGTATTTTCTGGGAAATATAGTGGCTGGAAAAATAAAGAAAGAAAGAAAATTACTTGTAGTCTGTATTGACCAATATTTGCTTATTTAAAACCTACACAATTAGCCAAACAATTTTGCACCGATTCGGGATCTTCGTACGTAATAAAACCATAGTTCAAAGGATTTCTCACTCCTGGCGGCATTTTATTTCCCGGCTTCGAATGAATTCTCAATTCCAGTACTACTCCAAAACGACCGAAGAGCACTTTAAGATCTTCTTCGGTTGCGTGGTGTGGCACATTTCCCAGAAATAGTTGTTGATTATCGTTAAATTGCTGAGCGTTGCTTTGGCGCCGTGGTTCAAAATCTGTTTAATTATAAGATATGTATTAATAATTTCTGTTAAACTCTAAAACTTAGCCAACAATTAGACCTTTATTAATTCGAGTCGAGTTTAAACGCTGTGGTAATGGTCCACCTTGGCTCTGATTGTTGTTGTCCATCCGCATCATTGAGCTGTCACTGCGATTAGTGTATGATGAAGAGGTTGAGGTTGTATTCGACTGGGAGAACGTAGTTGAAATGGTTGACGAAGACGATTGTTGATAGCCAGAAGAATTTGTCGACGATTGCTGCTGCAGCTGCTGTTGTTGCTGTATAGCTGCATTGACGAAACCACTTGGTGACGCAGACGATTTGAAAAGATTTGCATATGTTTTCGGCTCATTTTGTTGATGCTTGGAAGCTTCGTATTTTTCCTGCTGTTGTTGTTCATTGATGGTCTTAAAGTCATCGATTACAGGTGCTGCAGCAACAGATTCAACTACGGGCGCAACCGCTGCAGGAGTGGCACGAGATGGTGCATCATTTGTAATTGCGACTGATGTATTGGAATTATCAACTTCCTCTTCATTGGGAGCCATCGCCTGTTGCTGCATTATTACGCCAGGCTGAGCGCCATGCTGATGTGTTGGCTGTTGCAACAAAAGTTGTTGTTGGGACTGCTGTACAAGTGGCTGCTGCTGAAAACTACCTGCGGGAATACTTTGTGAAATAACGGCAGCAGCATTGCCCGCTTGTTGCGTCATCACCGCTGTTACAGCCATGGGCACAGCTGTGACCACACTTGGCGGCGAAACGTTTTGCGATACTAATGGTTGCTGCTGAACATGAGGTATGACAGCGCCAGCGTTAAGCAAATCATCATGCGTGACCACGCCATTCAATTGAGTAGCAGCAACAGCTGTTGGTGCAGCTTGCATTTGCGGTGGTGGAGCTGCAGCATATTGCGCAGTTAATGGCACTCCTGCTCCACGCGGAGGAGCAGCTAAAACCTGAACTGGACGACCGCCAGCAGCAGCTGGTAAAGAATAATAAATGGCTGTTTGCTGCTGTGGAGCAACTGTTTGCTGGGATATGACGCCGCCGGTGGGTGTAGTAGCTACCACCTGAGCAGGCAATTGCTGCTGAGGCAGCGACTGCAGCTGTGGCTGAGGCTGCGGCTGCATATCTACAGTAGAGGCCATAACTTGAGTAGGCGACTGCTCATTGCTAGAGACAGGCTGCTCATTCAACTCTTCGTCATTTTCAGAACGTGATTCGCCATCGTTCTCTTCATCCGAATACAAATCCTGGTAACGGAAGATGTCATTATGTACGTAGTACTTCTTCGGTGATTGAGCGCCCAGTACAAATGTCTGCGTAAAACGACGCATTGGTTGGCCATCATTCGAAAGTTCACCGGTCACCTGAACAACAACGCCATTGCCAAGCGTAGCCTGTGCATCAACCTGACTTATCTTAGCATGGCAATCATGGAAGTTCAATTGTTGGATACGATTATGAATATTCTTCTGGCCAATAACTAGGGAAGATTCGCCATGTATAAAAGAGGAATTGTTGTTGTAGAAGCGATGCAAATGATGGGGTGCCTTATTGAGCAGAGTGTAGTACTGACGGACGAATTCGCGTCCAACTGATTGAGGCGATGGTTGTTGGGGTTGAGTTGCATCCATTACCATTGCGTTCGTATGTTTAGAAATCGAATTAATTCAACACCCGACGATTGTATTATTTTGCTAGGCGAAGGAATGTGTCTGGTCGATGGATGGGTGGATGTTGCTAGAGATTGCTTATTTAGTTTGTGCTCGATTTGTAGATAAATGCTGCAGCAAGCGCAGATATTCTGCAAAATATAATTACCTATATTTTTAAGATATGTTATTTATTAGTATTTTCTAGAAATGTTTAATAATAACTAATAATTTTTAAAAAGAAGAATTTATTTAATTGTTTAATGTATTTTTTTACTTTTTCTTCAAATATCAGCAAAAACTTTGAAATCAATTATAAAAAAAAATGTACACGAGTTTTACAATTTCGAATGAATTTCCAAAGAGCTTTAAGAGTTCGAGAAACAAAATACTCACAGTATATTATATAAAAATGCAAAGTATAGTTTTACAAGTGATTTTGGATTTTCAAGGCATGGTTTAATTTTTTATATTTTCTTGGCATATTATATAAAATATATACGAGTATACGTGTAGTAGATAAATAGTTTAGCTTAAACACAGACATCATGGTCTTAGATAAATTTATTATCTACTCTGTAATCTACCGACTTTTATTTGAATTATTTTGCATTACTTACATCCTTAGCCAAAAGTAAAGTATAAAAATAGAATGTTCCAAAAACATCTGAAGCACGTTATATTAATTACTATGAGAGCTAACTAATAAGTTAAGATTCGATAGAATTTGGGGGGCCCATTTGAGTTTACGTAGATTTTGCACTGATATTTCTTCGAATACGGCTCCACAACAACCAAACACGTGCGCGTACTACGTCCAAAACTTAATTGAATAAATTAAACCGTATAAAATGAGGCTTGTTCAGTGTACTCATTCTAATCCGTTTTGTTTTTGTTTAAATTTGGGGATTAGTTTCTCTGATCTTTATTATCTCCTGCTACTCAAAAGTGTAGATATTTTCAAAGTCCTTGATATATATAAATAAGTGTATGGGCTGGTTTAATTAACTAGAATTCCCAAAATATGCATGTTTGAAAACATTGTCCGATTTCTGCATACACGGATTTGCAAGTATATATGCATGCTTGTACATATTTATTAAAAATGTATATTTTGTATCTAAATATTATACCTAAAGATATATACATATGTTAAAAACTATCAAGCGAAAATGGATACTAGATGAACATTAATATGCAGTGAAAAGTTGTGAATTACATCAAAAACACGAAATCTTAAGTTTTCTTCACTAATTCATACTTTATACTTTCCAGAAATACTTTTAAAATACATATAGTATACAATTTCAGCATTTATTTGAACAATGAAACAGGGACCATTTGTGTTCATAGCGCAAACACAACACATGCAAAGGATGGCGTTTTGAGTTGGGAATCCATGCGTTTCGTTTCTGAACTCGTGTGAGCGAAAAGTTCATTTAAATGAAAATTTACAAAGAAAAGCGAAAATAAATATAAAACTTTTTACGAAAAATATATAAACTTATATTTTGAACGAATTTTATGTCAATACAAATTTTTTATTGATATTTTTAGGTTATAAATGCTTAAAGCCGCAATGCAACTTTGCGCTAAATATTGACGCGAAATGAAAAAAAAAATGTCGGAGTGGGATTGAAGCGTAGCGGTCAACCATCATTCAATGCTGTTGTCTTCCAGACAAAATAAGCACTTTCCTCATGATAACGCAAGACGGCTTCAACATAATCACACTTACCGCCTTCTAATCGTTGAAATCCACACAGTAACTTCGCTTTTCTCTATTTTCGCCTCCAACAAATTTGTTTTGCAGTTTCTTTTTATACACCGATTCGCGTTAAATTGTTATTGTGTAAAACGGAAAAATTTTCCCAGTCGATTTTATACAAAAACGGTGAACTTTGCAATTAATGATATTACGTTTTCCTGACGAGCGTTTGCTTTTAGCTTCTTCGCTTGTACTTCTTTTGCGTGGTGGTCGTCGTCGTCTGCTGCAGTTTACCTAAACGTTTTCTTTTGGCAATTCTTTTCTACGTTCTTCGTGTTCCTTTCCTTTTTTATAACAAATTTCTTTTTTTTTTGATCACAGCTAAATTTAATTATTGTAATTTTTTATTGTTAATCTTATTAAAATTAATATCGAAGTATTTAAATTGAACAAGTGTTGAATTGAAGTGATTTGCTTTTTCGTATTCTGGCTATGCTATATGCTTTTTATCTGCATAATCCTTTTTGGTACTCCTCTGTCTATCTCTCTTTACCCACAGAGTTTGGTCCGCTGAATATTTAGCAATGTTATCTATTTGTTTCATACACTACATGTGTTGCCATGTAGTTGAACATTCTTTCTACAAAATTTCCATGCCATATATTAATGCTTAGATAAGGATTTTTTGTTTTTAAAGATGATGGAATTACTTTTACACACATAAGAAAATCATACTTTTTTGTAAAGTATGTCAAAAGAGAAAGCAAACTATAGACAGATAAGATAATAATAATGAGTTGAGATAAAAAGTGGTTTAGATAAATAATACTGGAATTGTAGTTAAAAGACTGACTAACATTTTACAATGCTTTGTAAGAATTAAGGAAATGCACATAAATGCATATTTTTAATGCTTATTTACTGTATATATTATCTTATCTGTTCTCGAAAATCTGTAAAATTCTTGCGCTACCGCAATGTTGATTTGCCCAGTTTTGGCAAAAATTTGTGCGCCCACTTTCGAGCCAAAGTGGCTGACATTTATTCCATACATGTCAGTCTAAAACCTTTCTAATGCTCTAATGCTAAACCATTAATCATTTATTGGTTAGATAGTGATGATGTAAAGAAAATACCGAAGGAAAAACATAACATTTGTATATTAGAATCCATTTTTATGCTATAGCACTCGTATAGGAATTTATATATCCTAACGTGATACATTTATTAATTTTATTTAGGCAATTCACAGTTAGCCTCATAAGTTATGAGATACTAAGTTATGACTCCGAACTGTGAACAGTCGAACAAAACCTCTGGATTTTCGAAACTTGAATTTCTGTTAAAATGCCTAAAATTCTTTTCTTTTTTTCATCCATCGAAATTTTGAAATAAATTTTTTCTGTATTCAACCAAAACGAATAAATACAGCAATCGCATGAACAGTTGATTTGAATACAACTTTCCTAATACATACCTGCGAGTGTTGTAATCGTGCTAACATAGATTTTCATACAAAACAACAAAAAATTTTCTTACGACAGTCATAAATTGTTTTAAGTTATGACAACTTATGACTTATGACGACTTATGAGGGCAACTGTGAATTGCCTAATTGTATTTTAAAAAATTTTAAAAATTTAAAAATTTTCTTTGTGGCCAATGACAGATTGCAAATAAAAAAGGATAAATTAAAGAAAATAAAGAATGAAAATTTTGGTTTGGGGATCTGAGTAGTCTAAAAAACTTTATATACCAGTCAATTTTGAACTCCGTAATTAAGTTTAGTTTTATTATTTTAGATTAGGCGTTTTAAATAATATGGCATATTTCGGCAGCAGCGGCCATGTGCTATAATACAATTGTTCTAAAATTCAAAATGGAGTGTGATTTTTCATTGAGTTGTTCCTGCTCTTTATTTTTTTGAAAACAATTAGTTAGAAAGAGTCAACTAGATATTTGAATTGCTGAATAGAGCAGTCGTTCTCCTTTCCTTAGGCCGTGGATATTCTATCGAGCAAAACTCGGTGGGAAATTACTCTCATTTTTGTGATCGGAGTCCGTGCAAAAAGAGTGGTTACGCTTGTGCTTGGTCCACGCTTGTGCTTGGCCCACGCTTGCTTACTTCAAATATGTAATTTTTTCTCACCTTTAACAGCAACCCGTCTACTACACAAATGAGTAAACGTATTATTTTAGATGTTATTTTCGACGTGATGGAAGACCAAATGTTTATATTAATTGAAATGTGTTTAACATATATTAAGTCGTAATATTTTGGAATGATAATCACAGCAATATAATTGATAGATTTATCAGTTAATTCCATTTTTTCACTCCATTCCACTCTTCAGTACTTTTGTGAATATTGAGACTAACCAAGGTTTATAGAATAAAAGGTTACGCCAGTAAACAAAGAAAAGTGGTCTCGTTCTGCGCATCTACGTCAATAAGTATTTCTAAAATCACTAGGGTCACAACACACGGTACAAATGCCAAACTTGAAAAGTCGTATGAAGAAAAGTTGGAACAGGTTTAATGTTACTCGAACGCTCCAATTTTGTTGTTGCTTTTTTGTTGTTGTAGTTTTATGCGGTAACTCCAACAAGAGCAACATTTCTTGTCGTTCTCGTATGTTTTCAGAGTTACATCCCTTTGAAATTTGGAAATTACGAGAGTTTATCTCTTCAACTATACAAAATACTTACATGTTCTTCGTATCGTTGGAAAGGCATTTGAAAGACCTTTCATTTGTGTAAAAATGTATAATTACTGTAGTAATTACTTTATGCAAAAATGTAAACTGTATAATTAACCAACAAAAACTGAAGCCTTTACGATTAAGCTTTAGTACTTTACGTTTAGCATAACCTAATTTTATGCACTTTATATAAAGTGAAAGGTAAAAAAATAATAAATTTACGTACCTATATTAATTTGCAACTCATTTTCAAAGCAATTTACATTAAAATTATCTTCACAGATGCCTGCATGTTTGGTTTTGAATTCTTTTTTTCGCTGCCAAAACTCCGACAAATTTTTGATAAGCGAACAACTGATTGAAATTTGAAAACCCTTACCACTAACATTATTGCAAAAATTCACAGAGCACTACATTATTGGTATTATTCAATCACCAAAATTTTACATCAAAAATTATTGTTATAACCCGTGTGCAGGCGCCTCGAAACAAAATTTCAATACAAATACTTATTGACGTCATTTGACGTCGCTGTCAAACGAAAAAAAAATAACGGACCTGCGCGTGGCGTAACCTTCTTTCTATAAACCTTGGAGACTAACTGTGGTACCTAAATAAGTGCGTCGTGCGTTGCGTTTCTGTCAAAATGAAATTGGAACACACAGTCTTATGGAAGTGGCTGAAATAAGAAACGCACTGACGGAGACCACTTCGAATATCCAATTTTGACATGCGCTACGAAGTGAAGTTGGCGGCAGATATCAGAAAAATGTTCATGTGCGTGTGAATGTTTAAAAACTTTTTGTCAAAACATATGGCGACGCGACGCAGTTATTTCGGTATAGCGCAGCGTAGTTTCTAAGGCGCAGTGATAAACGCAACGCAAGACGCACTTATTTAGGTACCACAGTAAGCAACACCGCTTTGCTTGGTGTCCTCGGTGTACGGCCGTGGTTATGCTATCGAGTTTTGCTTGGCAAGTAGGACTTTTTTTTTGTTGTTTTGTGTGTAAAAGAGAGAATGGGATATTTTTCTGTTCTCAACATCACTCTCTCACACCGAGCACGAAAACTCGGTCTAGCGTACACCGAGGACACCAAGCAAACCGGTGTTGCTTAGTCTCAATATTCACAAAAGTACTGAAGAGTGGAATGGAGTGAAAAAATGGAATTAACTGATAAATCTATCAATTATATTCCTGTGATTATCGTTCCAAAATATTACGACTTAATATATGTTAAACACATTTTAATTAATATAAACATTTGGTCTTCCATCGCGTCGAAAACAACATCTAAAATAATACGATTTCTCATTTGTGTAGTAGACGGGTTGCTGTTGAAGGTGAGAACAAATATACATATTTGAAGAAAGCAAGCGTGGGTCAAGCACAAGCGTGGACCAAGCACAAGCGTAACCACTCTTTTTGCACGGACTCCGATCACAAAAATGAGAGTAATTTCCCACCAAGTTTTGCTCGATAGCATAACCACGGGGATAGCATAACCACGGCCTTAGAGGGTACTAGGCTTCGTTTTTGTTCGGAAATTTTGTTTAATGCGAAATCACACCCAATTTCAGTGCAAAAGTCGTGATGGGGAGGTCACACTACCATTGGTAGTGTTAAGTTTAATTACTATTATTATTAGTACTCATTGTAAAGTTTTAATTTAGTTAATTTGTTCAATTAAATTAATACTAATCTGTGACAAGGTATTAGAACTTATGAATTCTTACACAAAAGTTTCTTAAACTTACTTTTTCAATATTTTTGAGAAATGTTTTTTCATTTTGATTGTTTATTTACAGAGCTACTTGTAGTTCAATAAAAAGTTAATTTCAAGGTAAAGAAATTAGCTGAACAAAATTGGGGTTGGAACTTGTTTTAGTTGCGTAAAATTTAATTGTGAAGAGTTATTAAGTAATACGTAAAGGAAACCTGAAAATTATGTAAAGTTATTATGTATGTTATTAAGTAATACGTAAAGGAACCCTGAAAATTATGGACGTAGTCCACGCCCACGTGCATAAAAAACTCTGCGAAGATTTTCGTTTAATAGATTGCAGTAAGCTATAAGAACAAAGCCCAGTATCTGCACTTTTAGTGTTAATTTTATACAAAAAATGAGCGCGTTACTCCTACTATTCTACTATATGCCCAATGAAATATTTAATTTGCATAATGTCGCAATTATGACACTGCTACCAACACGAACTGAAAGCAATCAAATTCTTCTCAGTTAAAGATTCATCTGAGGATACAACAGGCCGAAAGTAGTGTGAAAAAGCCGAAAAAAGTACAATTTCATTCAGTTGTACATCACTGATGTGTGAGGAGTGTACGGTTCTGTAGTTCGGTGCGTCGTTCTATCTGTGTATCTCTTCCGGACATTGCTGTCGTAATCGTCATCGCTTGTAGAAAGTGTTAAAAGATTATTTTATTTAATTTGAAAGTTTATAAGGTTTTTTTAACTTGAAGCAGTTGCAATATTTTAAATCTTCATTAAATAGAAATATAATAACAGTATGGCGGACAAAACTAACGACTGTGAAATGAATGGTGAGGATTTCTCACAAGATATCAGTGCCAACGAAAATGTAGAAAATGGCGCCGGCACGAATGGTGGTCACTCTGAGACCAATGGACGTGACGATGACAGGTATTTTTTTAAGATATGTATAATTTTCTACGATTTAGTTGGTTACTTATTTAATTATTGGGTGTTTAGTAAAAAGACCATGAGAAATTATGTTTGAGTGTGTTTGTAGCTATTACGTAAATCCAGTGGATGGAATTTTTTCTCGTGCTTCCACAGTTTAGTATTTTGTGCAACTGTACCTTGGTGATAGAGTTTGTTTCTACAAAAGGGGGTGCCGGAAGGGTCTTGATGCTTATAATAAATTGTGGAAAAATAATTCCATTTTGTCACCTTGGGGGGTTTTCGATCGATAATGTTTTCAGGTTATTTTTTATGAAATTCCTTTGATACGTCAAGGTTCTATTGTGGGTAATTCGTTCAAATTCCTTTTCATTCCCCTATAAAATTGTATACATAAATTTTTCTTCTATTATAATAAAAACGTATTTCAAGTTTTTAACATTTTAATGTGAAACGAATTGTGAGAAAATATTTTTTGCATTTTGAGGTTAAGGCAAAAACGCGTTTTCACTTTACATATTTTTATAGTGTTGCTTGCCATTCTTTTTAGCTTCCGATTTCTCTTATTTCTTCCATACATAATTTGGCTGTGTGAGTATGTATCTAGTAAAAATGGCTGTGTCATTCCCGCCGGCCGGTCGTTCGCTGTATTTATCTGATTTATGTGAAATGCCTATCTTTGGAATTTTATTTTATCTGCAACTATAATCACAACTATTTATCTTTGCACGCCTGAGCGTTGTATTCTAGGGCTAGATGTGCATTTAATGATATTTAATATATATATATAAAATACAAAAACAAGTGAAGAAGAATGTACAATTATTTGTTTTTTAATTTAAATTGAAGCTTTTTAAAGATTGCTTAATTAATTTCCGAATGTGTGGAACCGGTTTCGTTAGATGACGCTAACTTGGAAATTACTTTTATATAGCAAAATACTTCTAGTAACTGACCGATTTATAAATAGGTACTACAGACTATGTTACCTAGATGACAGGCACAATACATATCCATGCTGAAATTTTCCTTGTGACCTCTTATGCATCTTGTAAAAAAACCAATTTAAATGGCCAAATGTTTAGGATAGACTACTACAAATATGTGGCATTATTTCGTCATTAATATCGGTTAAAAGTATTAGAGTCAATTATTACTACTGTGAACATATTCGTAAATTTACGCAAAAATTGTAGATCAGAATCTAAAATAGAATCATGTAGAAGCACTATATTACTTCTTTGCATGTTACCACAAAAGATGTACGTACGTAAATCGAATATATCCTCATATCGTAAATAATTGATTCTAAATCTATTTACTGTAATATTTGTTATCACAATTAAAATAAAAGAAAATTGTGATATGAAAATAAAATATCACAATTAAAGTAAAAAGTGTAGTCTTTGCTGCATATGTATGTAGAAATAATTCAATAAAAATTCATCGAAGGGTGTCTTTCCGAACTGCTTTCTTTAAATTTGAAAGTATTTTTCTTTACATTTTATGTCATCAGTTCAATTATGCTTTAAATGAATTTCAGTACCTTCTGCAATTTTGTCAGCAGTATTTTTTTGATAATTGATTATGATCCAGACAAATAGATGTGTATTTAAGTATGTGCATATATAAAATTTCAGATTATGAGGTGGGTACTTAATTGAACTAATTCCCATAAAAATACCATAAACGTTGATAAATGCGTTCTACTGAGAACAAAATGTCCAGTTCTTAAACCTTCGAATGCAAAAGTAAGGAATGCAAATGTATTGAGTAGCTTGAAAATCAAAGCGCATTGCATTTTGTGATAACAATACCAAGATCAATAAATGACGTGATTAATAATGTAATAGTGACGATTATGTGCATTATCTCTTCATTTTAAAACTTGCGATTGAGTAAATCCAGCTGTTTTTGGCATAATGATTGTTATAAAAAAACCTTGTAAATAAATATGATAAAAATGTTTAATTGGCGGCTCTGATTTGTGACGGATATCAAAATTGTTTGTGTTTGTCATATTTTATTACATTTCATGGATTTTAACATGTGTTCATTCGTTTGAACGAAGTCGTTCTTCTAGAATGTTTACCAGACAAATTCACTTGTATTTAAACGCCAATCGTTTGTTTGATATATAGCATTATTTGGTGTTCACATAAAACGCATTTAGTTGGATTTAAGTCAATTCGGTATTAGAAGCGAAATCAAAGCATAAATTCGCATATTTATACAATGAAATTGTTAAATAAATTTGGTATGAATTTGTGATTTACGAGTCCACAACCCTGGTTCGCATTAGGCCGTGGTTATGCTATCGAGTTTTGCTTGGCAAGTAGGATTTTTTGTTGTTGTTTTGTGTGTAAAAGAGAGAATGGGATATTTTTCTGTTCTCAACATCACTCTCTCACACCGAGCACGAAAACTCGGTCTAGCGTACACCGAGGACACCAAGCAAACCGGTGTTGCTTAGTCTCAATATTCACAAAAGTACTGAAGAGTGGAATGGAGTGAAAAAATGGAATTAACTGATAAATCTATCAATTATATTCCTGTGATTATCGTTCCAAAATATTACGACTTAATATATGTTAAACACATTTTAATTAATATAAACATTTGGTCTTCCATCGCGTCGAAAACAACATCTAAAATAATACGATTTCTCATTTGTGTAGTAGACGGGTTGCTGTTGAAGGTGAGAACAAATATACATATTTGAAGAAAGCAAGCGTGGGTCAAGCACAAGCGTGGACCAAGCACAAGCGTAACCACTCTTTTTGCACGGACTCCGATCACAAAAATGAGAGTAATTTCCCACCAAGTTTTGCTCGATAGCATAACCACGGGCTTACTTGCCTACCTCCGTCTCTTTCTACAGCTGGTGTAGTATTTTACACAGAAACATTCTGTACTAAACGCACAGGCATTCACACAAATGTTGTGGTAGCAACACAGCTGCAAGATGAACGCCAAAATAAATTCGATTTATTTTATGTGATCACTCGATCAGCTGTCTATGTTCGAAAGTAGATTTACGCTAAATCGGATTTATGGGAACACCATATTAAACCCTTTCTAAATGCGCTTGCAATTCTATGCTGCGCCTGAATGAAATATAAATAACACGATGAAACGGCGTTGATAGCTGGTGCAGTCTTTATTGATTTTATTACTCGGAACGCATTTTAATACTTTATAATTCATTCGAAATAAATACACTCTCTTTGACTACTTGTCATCGGTTTTATTTGCGTTCTATTCTAACCAAACTTGCGCTCATATTTTAATTATTCAGAATAAATGCTTTGACCTTTCTACTTGCGGCTATGATTTAATTATTGTCGAGGTTGTATTTTGCTTAGTAAATGTGTACATAAAAGCATAAAAATTCGCGTATTTAGTTTGTCGGAAGTTTTTTTTCCCTTGGTTTTATTAAATCGATTTTAAGAATCGAAAATCTAAAGAGAATAAAAGAGAGCCAAAGAGAAGTTAAGTTATAATAAATGATTGTGTTTTAAACCAGATGATTTCAACAAATACAATGATTGGATTTTTGGCGGGAGTCTTTTTTTTTTTTTTTAATTCTCTTTCACTGCTCTAGAATTAAATTAGAATTGCCAACGTGTATGAAAACGAAAAAAAAAGCGTATTCGTTAAACTGTAATTGTAAATGTATTTGTGTTAAGTTATGGATTCACCATTTTGTGTAATTTTAAGCATTTGTTGTTATAGTATATTGTGTTTGTACTTGTATATTGTAGGTTTAAACCAATCTTATGTAAAGTAAAAATTGTAAAATTCAATAAAACCGAATATTGTTATTAAAACCAAAACCTTTAATAAATTTGTTGTTTAATTTTATTGCGTTCGTTCAGGATTGTACACTATTGAAGACGTCCCAATATAGCCAAATATAAAAATCCAATCATTACTCGTTTTAAAAAATACATATAAAAGAGGAATTTATTTTTTAAGTTAAAATTACTTTAATTTTTTTCTACACTTCTGGAGTTTTTAAGTTTTGAGAAGAATTATCAGCTACGAAAATAATAAAAAGAAATTGTTTTATAACATTTAAACACGGATTAAACAAATACCAAGGATTTTTCATCTCAGTGCGGATTTAATTTGTCTTTACGAGATTTTGATTGAAACAGCAACAACTTTGAGTTCTTCTAGAACAGCAACAAATAAAATTTTCCACTTTCTTCACCCGCATTTTTAGTTACGCAAATTTGAGTACACATAATCGACTTAAAAAGGAGTCTAAAGAATAAATAAAGTATTGCGAAAACATGAAATACCAAAGAAAAGTTTGTTACTTTAGGATTTTTCCTGTTGTGTTTGAGTGAACTAACCTTGTTCCTCTCTGGCAGGTTTTGAGTGATTAAAATCACTTGAGAGAGAGTGTGTTGTAGATACAAGCTGACAACAACCTAACGCCGGCGCGGCCACCGGAAGTAACCGAAATCTTCAATGTCGTTTACTCAAATCTCCGAAGATAAGCAAGCTAAGCACAGATCGGCGACAGCACTTTCAGCAGGCGACTGACTGAGCTGAAGAGAACATCCTGAACGAGCCACCGAGAGGACGATGGTATTTATCTAAAAACAAAAAATCTAAAAACACACAAAGTTTAAAGTTTGCAAAATTGGATAAAATCATTAAGTGTTCGTTTATACTCAAAGTCTAACACTACAACCGACGGTGAAATTTTTCTCTTTTTTTTTATAATAAAAATGAAACTTAATTTTAAATAAAAAACAAGAAGTAAAATTAAAAATTTCAGATATAAACTTTGCAGTAAAATGAATAT
Organism: Myopa testacea; assembly: GCA_949629155.1. Classification (NCBI taxonomy): domain Eukaryota; kingdom Metazoa; phylum Arthropoda; class Insecta; order Diptera; family Conopidae; genus Myopa; species Myopa testacea. The sequence continues at coordinate 46,609,038 of OX451345.1, read as the reverse complement.
TAGCAGATTCTGGCCTGTTATGACTCGTATCCATCAACAAAAACTACAACTTTATATTTATTAATCGAAATTAAGTCGAATAAGTAAACGGAAAGAAATTAAAAATAGTGTCAAAAAATTCTCATCTTTGATTTCTCTAGCACTTCGTTTTTCTTGCGCTGTCTATCCATAGTTCGTATATATTAACAAATTTTTAGTCTATATAAACAGTAAATGAAAATAAGTACAATATATGAATGAAAAGATAACTTGGTGAGTTTTGACTTTTTGCCCTTATTTTTTGTCCACTTAAAGTAATTCCTAAGATAATCGTTAAAATTTTGCTCACAATTGAATTTAATGAAACAAATTCAGAGTAAATTTCGTCTTGTGTTGATCGTTTAGTCAATAGTAAATACCAAATTTTCAAAATTTTTGAAAACTTAAAGTAAAAATAAAAATCAGTGTATTCTATTCTCTTTCTACTCTTAAGAAATTAAATATTAATCTAGTTATTTTCATTCATCACTTGCAGAAAACTTTTTGTTGGCGGCTTGAGCTGGGAGACTACAGAAAGTAAGTTCAATCCCTAGGAAAATCCTTTGAAGAAATAAAAACCTCTTAATGAGATACATATCTTCCATAATTACGAATTTTTCTTGTCTTTATATCTACAGAGGAGCTGCGGGAACACTTCGGTCAATATGGTGAAATCGAAAGCATCAACGTTAAGACAGATCCACAAACGGGGCGTTCGAGAGGATTTGCCTTCATTGTTTTCACAGCCACCGATGCTATTGACAAGGTCAATGCTGCCGGTGATCACATAATCAATAACAAGAAAGTTGACCCCAAAAAGGCTAAGGCACGACATGGCAAAATCTTTGTGGGAGGACTAACTAACGAAATCAGTGATGATGAAATCAAAACATATTTCAGTCAATTTGGCCACGTAAGTTTTTCTTTAATCTCTTACCAAGTATATAAATATGAAACTAGAATTTGTCCATATGCGGCGCTAGCTGTTAATGTAGCTACCTTCAAACCGCGTCCGTGACGCCATTTTCTGTTTTTTACATCTGATTTTCAACTCAGACCCGTACAAGTTTATATAACAGCATAGTTATTAATGATTTGATGTAGTTACCTAGTTTGTCTCTTTTTACAGTTAGTGTAGTAGAAATAAATATATATTTTATACAAAAACATTCTGTACGAAAATCACACACACAGTATAGATTGTTAGAATTGTATAGAATGTAAAAATAAACAAGGATTATTGAATGTAAACACGTGATCAGTTGGTCGATGTTCGAAAGCACAAACACAAGTTTATATTTTTATCTAAACACGCTATTACGGTGAGTGTTTATTACTATTGGTAAATCACAGTGATTTGAGTAGTTTTAAAACATCAAAAGAGGCGATTATGGACGGACGCCAATGTTCTGTGTTTGTTGGGATCAGACGGGTGTGATCTATTATGAGCTGGTAAAAAGCAAAACTGGTCAGGGAAACGATTGAGGCGTTTTCTTGGGAAATACTTTCGCATGCATCTTATCACCAGGCTTGGCTTCATCCCTTTATTACGTATTTGCACTGATGGCTCGATTGGTTTGTCTCAAAAGAGGAACAGTTTTTTTTTGGCGTGGCATCCACAAATTGTCAGAGAGATGGCAAAAATGTATAGCTATCGATTGGCAATACTTCGAATAAAATATTTGAATTATTTTCATACAAAAAACGTATATATTGTTTACAAAAATTTCCGATTCATATTTACATATCTGTTAGTAAAAAATATGTATGCAAGATTTTAATTTGTCTTTTTTTTGTATAGATTGTCGATGTAGAGATGCCCTTCGATAAACAAAAGTCGCAACGCAAAGGCTTTTGTTTCATTACATTTGATTCAGAACAAGTTGTGAATGAACTGCTGAAAACACCAAAACAAAAAATCTCCGGCAAAGAAGTTGATGTTAAGCGTGCAACACCGAAAGAAAATCAAATGATGGCTATGCGTGGTGGACGCGGTGCCATGCGTGGTGGTCGCGGTGGCTATGGACGAGGTGGTAAGTTGAAACAGTTTTTGGTAGAATGATAAATAAATAGGATAAATATTAAATATATAATAAAAATATAATATAATGAAAGCTAGACTGAAAGAGTGACTAAATTCGAATGCGTAATGTGTTTGTTTTTTCAGGTTATCCTCATCAGTGGTCTGGTCAAGGAGCATATCCCGCTTATGGCGGCTACGGTGGCGGCTACGATGCTGGTTACGGAGATTACTACAGTGGTGGCTACTATAATGGCTACGATTATGGCTACGGTAAATACCAACACAACAATAGCAATGCTCAAACTTCTTCTTCTACTTTTTACAATAACAATTCATCAAATTATCACAAAAATAATAGTAATCCCACTTTGTCTCAACAATTTAAATAAGCGATTTTTTTTTCAACAAACTATTACAAGAACATTACATTTAATGACGCCAGGAGAATTACATATATATTTCCTCTTATGTGTAATTAACAATCAAAATTAAAACAAAAATAGCATTTCTAAAATAAATCCGGTACATCTTTCCTTTTTCGATACATTTTAAATCACTAAACAGAATCTATTATTTCAAAAAACCTGATGATTACTATTATTTTTGGATTGCATACAATTTAATATTTTTTATACACACAATATATATATATATAGTATATATATATATAAATATTATTATGGACAAATTCGGTTTTGATTGATGAAGAAAAACAAAAACAAAACTATTCAAATTAATATAACTGTTTTAGAGTAGTTTTAGATTAAAAAAAACAAGAATACTTTTAAATTTGTACTATTTAACGAAAAGGTTTTCTTAAATTACTACCGCTATGATGCTTATTTTTTTATTTTAAAATTGAAAATTAAAATTTTGAAAAAGAAAAAAAAATGTATATTTGCAAAAGAAGTGCATTTTATATAGTTAAAAACTGGAAAAGAGTTAAAGTAAAATATTTATACGCGTCTTAAGTGCAAAGTTAACTAATACATCTAGTTGATGCTTTTATAACAACGAAACAAACGTTTGACGAAAAGTGTGTGTGTTATTATTGTGTGCGTTGATTATTGAAATGCAAAATTATATTGCAACACAAATACAGAGTAGTATATATCGAGTATAAATAGACAAATTTCTTATTGACTGTTCTGTTTTCACCAAGGAATGTTAACATCATTTAATAGACGATTATCGAAGTTTCTTGCAATATATAATCTACGAAAACCAAACTAAAGAAGCAAATACCTCAAGCATAAATTTATTTGCAATACAATTAAGACGAGAGGTAAACACATTCAAGATATACACAACACTACATATGAGTCAAAGCTGTGCCAAACGAAACAGAAAAAATCCAACTGGATTAAATTGCATTTTTTACACTTTCGGCTTAATATGTGCCTTTGTTGTTATTGGTAACTGTTGTAGCTGTGTTGTAACGTAAATCAAGCCCAACCAACCAACCAGCCCAACGAATGCAATGCCTTTTTCTATTGCAAATACTTTACATTAAATGCCTTCAAAATCGTCAGTTCTTAATTAACCGATACCGACCGATCAAGAACTTGGTTGAACGTCAAATTTATGAACCGAGAAGCCACAAAACTGTACTGCATATATACATATGTATATACAATTACTTTTAAGCATTATTATGAATGTGATGGTTATAACAATATTGAAATGCATATATTTTCGTATGCAATATATGATGTTCACAATTATATAAAAAAAAGATATAAATATATATACACATTTATATATATATATACAATGTTATGTACATATTACTATGTTTTATAGTATTTAAAGAGATGTTGCAAGTATGTATATTTTTTAATAACATTTTTTAAACATCATTTAATGTGGTGTACGTTAACTTTTTGCATATGTTTTGTGCAAAGTAAATAACAACAAAGGTATAACAACAAAATATAAAATAATTTTAGTTAACGTTTAAGACAATTTTTCTAAGTACTGTTGCATACATAGTATGCGTCTGAAAATGCTTTACCTACCCATGTTGTTGGCTATAGCCACTTAACTACGTGCGCATATTGCGTTTTACCTCATAGCTCGTTGCATATCGCAACGACGAATACTACTTCTTTTATTTGCCGTTATTCAATTGATACAAATCTATTAAATATATCATAACTTTTCGATTAGTACTCTGCTGGAAACTAAGCATTTCGATTTTAATCACTTTCCTTTTTGAAGCTGTAAACAGTAAACGTAATAATAGTAATTTACTATTATAAATCGATTAAAACTAGCAATAGGCGTATAATGCGGTGTTAATATTATCACGTGAAATTGTTACCTTACATTTTGCAAGTGAAGATCAATGAATAATTATAATGACCCATGGCGACTCCAGATTCCGACGGAAAATGGTTGTCAATAAACTATGAGTAGGAAGAACCGGCTATGGTTGTTTGCAACCTAGAAAATCGATCGATCGGACTTTGGAATTGCAGTGGAAAAAAATAATACTTGATCAAAAAAATTCACGTCGTCAACCTAATAAAATATACAAACATTTTTTTCTTTTTCAATTTTAAAAAATATTTTATAGCATTGATTGATTATTGCTATTTTTGTGCTACACTATATTATTATATGTTTAAATACTAACTTTTTAAAAAATACATTTATATCTTTCAAATTTATATATATATATATATATATATATATACATATGTACACATATACTATATATACATATACATAATTATTGTGTTTGGAAATAGATGTATATGTATATATATATATATATTTAATTCGATAACGTTACACATAACTTTATAGCATACAGAATGCAATTATGTAAAATCATTTATTATAGCAAACAAATTTTAACTTAAATTTTTATTAGAATTGCATGTTTCTCAATGTTTTCTTTTAAGTATAGAAAGTTATTTTTCTACAAAAACAAACCAGACGAGTTTAAAGTTGATCCAAGTTTAAGTTTTCGAGTATTTTTGCTCCTCTAACGTTACTTTGGTCAACTTTTTCTTGACGGATAAAACTGTTTATTGTATTTAAAAATATGTTTTATCTAGTTGTATTTTACTTTGATTTGAAAATTGATTGTAATACCGAATTTTCTGATGTTTCGCCTCACAACGACACAGTTTCCAAAAATTAAATGAAAAAAAAAGAAAATAAAAAATCTCGTCACGGAAACATAAAGAAGAACAAGAACGATTTATTAATCGAGTACATATATTTGAATCGATTTCCTAGTATTGTAATTATAACATACAGCGGGTTTGGCTTTTCTTTATTTCTCCCTTTTTTAAATACATACATATATATAGTTTTAACAATCTTGTTTTGAGTATATCCTACTTATTGCATATACATAAATCGTACTCTTAATTTGTAATTCTAGTAATAAATAATTCACTTTTTATAGTAGACGTTTGTTTTGAATATATTTGATAATTTAATAATAACGTTTGAATTTTGTTTTAATGAAAAATTGTATTAAACGATTTGAATTTTGCAAGGAAATTAAAACAAAATAAATTTTTTCATATATTCGCTTTAGTAGTAACTAATGTTTTTTTCTTGTTTTTTAATTAGTACTAGTTCTCTAACTAAGCTTTATATTTTGAATTTGTTTTTGTTTTTCTCATGTTGAAGTCTTTGAAAACGCACATTACACTTGGCATATTTGATCAAAGAAAAGAGTTATAAATTAAAATATAGTATCCTTTTAAAAAATTTTTTTACCTTTTAAACTAAACGATATATTTTCGATTGATCGTTGAGGAGGTGAGACATTGAAAACACACAAAAAACAGCCACAAAAAAAGCACACAACTTACGTTAAAACAACGAATATTAGCAGGTTTCCAAACTAAGCGTTCTCTAGCAAAACATGTTAATTATATGCTTAGCATTACCGACGCGTATTACTTATAAACGTGGTATAAAAACTTCACACGTACATTTTTTAATCAATACGTTGTGCACCAACGTTGACACACTTGTTAATACTTTGTTAGCCATGTTTTGCTAAGCTTTTTTAATTCTCTCCATACTATATTTTAAACATACGAATATAAAAAGAAATCAATATCGTAAACGTAAACGTAAAGCGCTGCAATTATTGTGTGGAAAATAAGGTAAATTATGGAAATACATTGTGAAACATGATGATAAAAGAAAGAAAATGTTCTTTTGTATGTATAAATATTTGCTATTTGAGAAAATAAATTTGCTTTTTTGGTATTTGTCCCGTCGTCGTCACTGTTGACTGCGAATATTGATAGAATCATTCTTACAAATCAGTCAAACATAAAACAACCAAATCAATCACTATTGGAAAGCAACACCAACATATGTAAGCGCCGCTTTGCGCCAAATCATTTAAAAATGTACAATTTATGTTATTTTTTATAATATTAAAAAAGAGAGCAGCGAAGGAGCATTATATAAATTGCTATAATTATATAACAACAATTCAACATATAAAAAAAGCAAATAAAAGAAAAAACAAACAACTACAATGTGTTTCTCATGTATTTTTGGAATTTATCATGTTTTCCTCATCATGACAACGTTGACGTTGGTTTTGTAGATACATAAGACAACAACGACGACAACACTTTCCGACCTCCCTCAAGAAGGTGCAAAAGTTAACTCGGTAAAATGAGGACAGAAGAATATTGAATGAATTGGTTACTATTTTATTTCAATTTGCGCCTTTTCCACGTCATACGCTGTTAGAAAAGACTACTGTTGAAGTCTTTGGAGTAAAAAATGGATCGTAGATTTAGATCCGCTCTTAAATTCTATTAATTTCATTTACAATAAATACAAGGAAAAAAGATCTCATCTGTAGAATTTAAAACAAAGATTATTTTTTAAAAGCGACGATGAAATCTTTGGCCTGATATTGAGTCTCTTGAGTCTGCAAATATAAATATACTCTCTGCCGATATGTTTTAAGGTAAATTGTGTGATTTGTGCGCTATTTTGTTGTTTTTCAACGCTTTTAAAAACTAATACTTTAATTTTTATATAGTAATATTTAAAGTATTAGATGATTTAATTATACTACGATTTGAATTCAACTTTTGATACACTTAAAATAACCATAACCAAACTACCAAAAATGAACTATATAATATTACTGATTTTAGCCTTTTACCCATATCCTTCCCCCCCCACCACCACACCCTCCACACCCACAACAGTTGTTCCCAACCGCAATGCGCATAGTTTAAATAAGTTTCTTTATTTTTTGTCCTGGAATTCTGACGCGAATCTTTTTATATACAACTAATCAAAAATCATTTTATATACAATATAATTCCATAGTAAATTGGATCCTTTATTTTATTTGTTTGTCATAAAATGTATACATATTGAATATACAATAATTAATCAACGTAAATTTCTCACTTTTATGCACATTTTGTGTCTCGTTTCAAATATTTACTTCGTTGTTGTTAACATGCCGCCAAACGATCGCACACACAAACATACGTCCCTCATGTGTACGTCGCCGTGCTTTTTTAATTAAAACGCAATACTATAAAATCAAATATAAACGAAAATAATATACAATATATGTACAATCAGACTACGGCTATGGAGGTGGTTTCGATGGTGGTTACGGCGCTAACGGCGGCTATGGTAACGGCGGTGGTCGGGCTGTTGGACCACGTGGCGGCGGTGCCAAAGGTACTCAATTCACACTCTTCTTTTCCTCATTCTTGTTTTGTATTTTGCAAAGTAAGCACATAACTAAGCCTTTTAATAGGGCTAAAATTCCTTCTGCTAAAATTGAATAGTATAATATTGTAACTTTAAAAGATTTATGATTAAATTAATGTTTGAACCTGTATTAAAGCGATTTCAAATGTTTGAAAATTGATTTTTTTTTTGTTTGGGAAATGCCAAATCTTAGCCGTATATAGTTTTTGTTTTTAAATAAATGTTATTATTTCGGTGCCGAACTCAATTAAAAAAAGTTTGATCTAGATATTTAAAAATTAATACAAAAAATGTATATTTTGCCTAGTAGATCCTTAATGGATTATTGCCAATCGCCTCACCTTTTAACAGTTTTTCCCTTGTAAACCTTGTATATCTACTTAGTATATATCTTTGCTTTAAATAAGCACAAACATCTGTTAACTAAGCTTTGCATTTCACATTTAAACACAGTGTGTACAAGTTTGGTTGCCATTTTGCATGTGTTATTCTTTAATTGCTTGTTATTTATCTTAGCATCTTCTCGCATTTTTTCAACTAGCCACTTTTAACTGTTTTCTAAATTCTTCCAATTGAAAATCCTATATGGCCGTGGTTATGCTACCGAGCAAAACTTGGTGGGAAATTGCTCTCATTTTTGTGATCGGAGTCCGTGCAAAGAGAGTGGTTACGCTTGTGCTTGGCCCACGCTTGCTTACTTCAAATATGTAATTTTTTCTCACCTTTAACAGCAACCCGTCTACTACACAAATGAGAAAACGTATTATTTGCGGTGTAGTTTTCGACGCGATGGAAGACCAAATGTTTGTATTAATTGAAATCTGCTTAACATATATAAAGGCGTAATATTTTGGAACGATAATCAGAGGAATATAATTAATAGATTTATCAGTTCATTCAATTTTTTCACTCCACTCTATTTTTCAATACTTTTGTGAATATTGAGACTAAGCAACACCGGATTACTCGGTGTCCTCGGTGTACGCTAGACCGAGTTTTCGTGCTCGGTGTGAGAGAGTGATGTTGAGAACAGAAAAATATCCCATTCTCTCTTTTACACACAAAACAACAAAAAAAAAAGTCATACTTGGCAAGCAAAACTCGATAGCATAACCACGGCCTATGGCTTTATGGTTGGAAAAGTTTTTTTTGCTTAACAAAACATGTATTTTTTTAGTTTCTATTAGTTTGAAATTATTTTGAATGTTGGTTTTTTTCTTTGAAGAGTAAACCGAAAACAATTAACTCGATCGTTGAAACCACACACTAACCAACCAACCAACCAATCAACCATCAACACGTAACAAAGATCCCCATTTTAAGTAAATCTCCTCCACCCCCTGAAAGCGTGAATTCCTTGGTGAATTATTTATTATATATGTTCTCTCTCTCTCTTTTTCATTCCAATTCACAGGCACTGCTGGTGGCTATCCGTCTGGAAAACAAAGAGGGACGGGACGTCAACCCAGACATCAACCTTACTAAACTTACAACACCCTGCGAAAGCACACACAAAACAAAAGTTTTACATTTTAAGGAGTTATTGCTAAAATATCTCGGCACTTAAATTTAATAAATTTAATTAATCATTATTTAGTATGTTGTGGTGAGTTTTGGGTCATTTAGTTTCGTCTTAAATTTTATAGAATAAGAAAATGTATCTTCTTTTTTGCAGTGTACTATTTTTAAAATCTATTCCGCAATATACCTATTCTGCCCTAGATCCTCCCTGTGCATCCATCCATCCTAAAACAACAGGTGTTCATTTCGATTGCAGCAGACGCCTTTTGTGCATAATCTGTAAACTGATACGATATTCACCAGTAACTTAATTTTTCACCATTCCTTACAATTGAACGACACTTAACCAAAAATACATAAAACTAAGAAAAGTGACCTCAATTGGATGTAACACACACGCACGCGCACACTTTTACATTTACACACACACACACAAGATCAGCAACAACATCTTGAACGATTAATACAAGTGCAACAACAACCACAATTATGATTTTTTTCTAATAGTTTATAAAATTATATCTTAAAACACATCATAAACATTAACATTTAAATTAAATGTTAATTTAATTTACTCTACGTTTACATTTTTCTAATTACATAAGTAGGAGATATTGCCCAACAAAATGTATTTTCTTGCTTCTCATGTCTTATTACAAAACAACGTTCTCTCAGCTTCTGTTTTTTGGTCTAAATCAATCGCGACTAAGATGCATGTTAGTGTTACGATTGCATTGATTCATAAACTACTCTTTTACAATGCTTTTAACATTAATTCTTTTTAGATGAATCTTTTTGGTCAAAGAACAATTTAAAATACGATCACTTAAGAAAGACCATTTAAATGAAAACAACAACCACCAACAAAATAATTTTTTGTATATTAAAAAAAGACGTATTTACTTAAAAGAAACATGAAACAAAAAAGTGTATATATATGTACTATAGGTATATAGATATACGTATATATATATGTATATGTAAAGACGACATTCGCAGAGAAAATAAAGCATTTAAAGCATTGAGAGGAAAAGCTTAAGGTGGTTAAGGAGGGCGGGTGAGGGCTGTGGGGGGGGGGGGGGGGGGGGGGGGAGAGAAATAGCTTTGAATAATGGTGAACTGCGCCACACTGTAATGGAAGCAAGAGAAATCCGGAAACAAAAACCCATACAGAAAAATAGAATTGCTTGGAAAAATCTTAATCATTAGTAATTAATTTTAATATAAAAATCTTGTAATAATATAATATGTTTAATAATAGTTCTACATCTTCATTCTTAAAATTACAATTATCAATAAAACAACAATAAAAAAAGCAAACTTAAAATAAAACAAGCAAAAAATTGTATTAATTTCAGTGTACGAAAAAGGAAAACCATCAGACCGCATTTTTAATTGATTGCCTAATAGTGGGCGGGTGCTTGATGTTTATTTTATTATGTTTACATTTGTTCAACTAAGTTGACCTTTAAACAAATGGCAACCTACAAGGGGGTGGGTCGGTATGGTCAACATCTTCCTCTTTACGGCTCTGTGATGGCTCATATATGCATTTATACAGGGTTAGACGATTGAACTGTTACCTATTCAAACGACCATATTTTTTTTTTCGGTGAAAGTATTTTGTATTGATTCAAACTACAAAAACGTGTAGAAATAATAATTTTAAAATCCATTCGAATTTGCATCTTGCGAATTCGAAAGCCATTGTGTGGTCGAAATGAACTATGGAAAATGGTTTTCTGACCATTTTTGTTTCACACGAGCTTCATGAGATGGTGGCTAGTCTTGTTGAAATGTCTATGGTGTACGACCGAAATGTTTGCGTGCCCACGGCTTTAAAGCAGCTTCCAAAACATTTTCCCGATAATAAGTCGCATTGACTTTGACACCAGGGTCGTTGAAATCGATTGGACATTTTCGTAAGTGCGTTCAGTTAAGTAAACACGACCATGTTAAGAGTTTAGGGAAAACTGAATAGGGAAATTTTTTCATCAGAGAGCACAATGCTTGGAAATTCGCCACTTTCGTGCAAGTGGCACGATTGAATTCCATTTCGAATAACTTTTCTATAAAACTTAGACGCGAATGCTTGCGGTAGCTTGTATACAATATCAACAGCTGTCATTGGTATGAATTTGACATAGTTGGCAATATCGCGTTGCCAGATATACCGGTGTGAAGTTGGTAACACTTCAATCGCCTAACCTTGTATGTGTATGGCGACCCTCTGGAACGTAAACAACTTTCCCACCACTGTACCAATTTCGTTGTTACTGACAGTTACGGTCGCAGTGTCACCTTTCCAAAAAGGGTTCAATGGTACCGCTGCGATCTGTATTGCCGGAGCTATTTATTATTGACCCCTCCTATCGGAAAAATTCCACGAACTTTTTCCCAGACCCAATATTACCATATTACGCACTCAATTAATGATGGACCATATTTATTTTTTGTACTCCTTGATTTTGAATTGATTAGAAAAATACGACTTTAAAAATTTTCTGTTCTAAATACATAACACCTAAAAATTTGACTGTAGCAAAACTACTACATGTAACTAAACTAGGACTTTTGCACTAGTACATAAAACGCCCAACTAATAGTTGCGTTTCACTTGTCCGGTTTGGAATAGAATACTTAATACATTCAAAAACTCGCGATAGTTGAATTCTAACTCGTTTCCTACAGAAAAGAAAAATGAGAACAAATGAAGTAAGTAAGAATATGAATTTATGGCATGTGATCTAATCAAGCGATCGAAACTCACCGCGCTCAACACCGAAACACTTGAAGATTGTATCGAATTCTCGGCTACTGATCATGTAGTGCATATCACGTATTGTAAGTCCACGCTGGAATTGATTCTTTCTGATCGTGCCGCAGTTCTCCCGATCGAAGTCCTTGAAGACTGAACTCAAGTTCGAGATCTCGTCCGGTTTGCGTGCCAATTTCATTAGAGCTTGTGAAGCGATGGTACGTTCATCAAAGTTCATGAAGCAGTTGAGGCAATCTAGATTGGCGAGATGTATGAGCGGAATTGCGGTGATCTCGTTGTCGCCGGACGACGTCTCGATTTCTAGGAAGATCTCATCGAGTGCTTTGACAAAGTCGCGGTAGAGAATACAGCAGCCTCGCTTTTGAGAGCGGAATCTTTGTGGGACACAGAAAAAAAAATTTAAATTATATATAAGGATAAAAACGAAAACTGGTAAAATACATAAAATTTAATAAATTTGAAATAAAAATAATCAGACTGAAAATAAAGAATAGGAGTTAAGAAAATTAAATATATGTACATCTTGCATATTGTGTTAATGTTGGCTGCCGATAGCTTGATGCCGGCGTTATCCAGACCTCGCCTAAAGTCAACCTCTAGTATCTCGCCCTCAAAATGACGGTCGTAGTCCTGCAAGAAGTCCTTTACGGGGATACTGCGTGCAATGGTTTGACGCTTGGCTTTCGACATAATCTTAATGATGTGCTCGTCGCTTTCATCTTCCTGGTTTTCGGGCTCACTACAATCGACGGTCAGAGCAGCTGGTTCCCTAAGCTGTTTGTCAATTAAATAGACGTTTATTTCCGAGATATACCGAAACATGTGCCCTACCTTCGGTATGCCATACTCTGCGGGATCGGCTTGCTCCAGAAACTTGGAATAGTTGAAGCCCAACTCGTTGCCATAACGCATCAGTATTGAGTTGAGTTCTTCTCTGGTCAGTAGTATACCGTTGGTTAGGAAGATCTGGTTGGCCTGATTGCAGCGCACGTGACCGCTGTTAAGTCTGCTCGGTAGAACGGATGAGTGATTAAAGTAGGTTTGCATTCGAAAACCCTTGCTTTGAGTTTAGTTACCTATCGTAGGTCTTGAAAAATGGATGCAGATGCAAACGTCGATTGCGTATACGAATCTGTATGCGACCCAAGGTATCTTCGCACAAGTCGCGCACTTGCTCCGGGGCTTCATGCCAGTTGAGCGAACCAAGGCGTGGCATTTCTTCGATATAAGGTGGCGGGGAGATAACTATAGCTGTGGGATCCTTTTCCAGCCGTTTAGTGGTGAACACTGCGATATAACCGAAAAGCAGCACACATTTGACGCAAACTAGCAGACATTTCTTGCTCGCAACTCACCTCGATCGATTTCGTCCTCAAATGCTCGCCACATTATTCGATTCGTATCGATTCGATCCACATATCGCCCACACAACAGGCCGAAATCACCTTGCGATAGAAACTTCCCAACGCCCATGGTATGTAGTCCCCGCTCGAACTGATTTCTGGTTATGGTGCCGGTATTCAAAAGGTCGAATCCCTGCAGGAATTCACACACACGTACTCGGCGTTCATGGATGTGCTTCTGTATGCAGAAAACAATGTCGCAGACGTTTTTATCCACTTTGGTGTGTTTGCAGGCGTCCTCGAAAATCTTGCGTGCCACCCTGCTTCCATGGACGGCAGGAAGTTGGGGAAGATCGAGATCGATCAGTTTGCCAGGGAAGTCCTGTAGGATTTTCTGCAGTGTATGAAGATTATTTGGTTAATTGCTTAACATAAGAGTGGATTTAAATACTAGAATTTGTATTAGAATTAATGCGCGAAACGTCAACTAACCATCGTGTTGTCCAACAGCTGATTATCCTTCAAATACTGGTTAATCGCCTGCAAATGAGTGACGAAAGCCACGTAATTCACCATGTAAGAATCCTTCATGTAACGTTTCAGCAGCAACATGAAGTCTTCGTCAGATATCGGAATTTTCATGAAGTGAAGCACGCGTGAAAAGTGGGACACGGTGACAGTACCAACATTTTGTGCAACCTGTTGTTATATCAAAAATAGAGTAGAAAGTAGCGTTGAGTAGAGTAGTGGAGAATTCCAAGAATAGGTCACCAATTCGTAGTCCTGAAAGTACGGCATCAAAGGTAAATAAGCGACCTGGGCGATTTTAATGAGCGCTATACAGAGGCGTCGTCGTTCCTCGGGTCTTGGCAAGACATTTACGTGCATGGGATCGTCCCATTCGAAACCGCAGGCCAAGTCTTTCTTCGCCCCCTTGGAATGAGCTAAAGTGAGTGAGTGAGGGGCACAACAAAGAAAGACCACAAAATGTATGGTAAGTAAGAAAATAAATGCAAGTAGCTTGGCTCATACTTTCGTTGCAGATAACCTTGCAAAACTGACGGTACATCACTCGGCCATCACGCAGCCGGAAGTAGTCGGTCACCTCGCGCAACTCAAAATCTGACAGGCCGATGACGTTTTTGTACTTGCCCAAAATATTGCTAAAAAGCGATTCTAAACGAGACGAGCAACAAATTTAGTAAATTTTTTGTTTTACTCCCGGACACATTCAAGATTAGCTTACGAACCCGAGATTAAACCGGTGCCATTCGGATCATGAGCACAAAATTCTCCGTAAACATTGAAGCCATAGCGGAAAATTGTTGACTGAATTTTACGGCAAGCATGCCAAATTTCATTCAAATCCACTTTCAACTGAAAAACAACAAAAAAATATGTAATTTTGTATAATAGAATATTCTTCTTTCCACCATTCGAAGAAAACTTACGCGTTCCTCATCCTCCATGTTGATTTTTTTTATTGAAACGATTATATATAATTTTATTTGTATTTTTTAATAAATTGCACACAAAATATATACCAAAAGCAAACGTTTTTTTAATATACAAAAATGTTGGTTTTCTAATATCAAATAATTTTTGTGTGACATTAAAACAAACGAGTTCAGTTCGTTTTTTCACTAAATTCGAAGAGGTCGAATAATATAAAAAAATAGATGCTTTGCAGTGAACAAAGTGATAGTGACAATTTGTATTGTTTTTCTTTGTATTGCTTTTTTAAAACAAATACTACGAGTATGTTAAAGAATCTGCAAAATAATCAAAATTTTTATTATACTAAAATCGAAATTCATTAGGGCCCAACGGAGGGACAGAGTCCGATAAGATATTTTCTCAGGTACTACTTTTGAAAGTTAACCTCGCATTTTTTTTATTTTTATCCCGAAACAGTCCTCCCCTCATTTATCAGTCACATTTAATGGTAATATTTGGCGCATGGTTTTTTGGTTTTTAGATTTTTGTTGATGACAGACGTCTGGAAATAAAGATGGATTCTTGCTTATCTTTCTTCTACTTTTACTTCTTCTTTTAGCTCCCCTTCAGTGGTTTGCGGTCAAATCTCGGTGGCCGCGTTAAAACTTTTAAGTAATTTGAAACGAGCGATGGTGGTTTGCTTATCGGTTACGTATGGGGTAGTTATCCTAAGATTCACAACCCCTTTTGACCGATATTCGAACTTAGAGCCTTTAGAAGAAATTTTGCAGAGCAAATTCTCAAAAGAATGGATGATTTAAAAACGTTTGGACGACAAATTCCATTTCAAGTAATAAGTAGTAAGACTTGCTTCATGATTCAATATTATTATTTATAAACAGATAGCTCATAAAACAAGACTAATATAAAATTTAGAAAGAGTGTTAAGTTCGGCCTGGCCGAAGTTTATATACCCTACACCCGTAGTATAAATTTATGGTTGACTTCTAATGATTTAACGGCCCAGCGTTATCCGTTCAATCACTGGTCCATTTTAAATTTCAAATAGCCTTCAAAACAGAGAATGCTCTTGAAAACTGTTAATTCAATGTGTCAATGTTACCATACACCTTAAGGTTAAGGGCAGAGTTGGGTAAAGTTATTAACTAGTTACTTTTCGTTAAAGTTAATTTAACTTCGTTACTTTCACAGACGCCTTCGTTATCGTTAAAGTAACGAAGTTACTTTGCAATCGTTAACGTTAAAGTAACCAAAGTAAGATCGTTGGTTACAGTCTCCGGACACGGAAACTGTCAACCTTTTCTTGAAATTGATTGTTTTTTATTTATTTATTTTATTCAAATATCTTCAGACGGACAGACAGACGAAGGGACAGAGTTAAGTCGAAGAGCTCAGAAAGTATTCACTTCTCCCTCGTTTTTATAAAGTGATCATCACGATAATAATTATCATAACATTTTTCAACTTCAAAGCTATAACATAAGTTCTGCTTTTTAAAAGAACGACTTACATATTTTACTATTTACTTGTAGGCAGAAAAACCCAAGCAAATACAGAGAAGTATTTTTTTTTATATGTAATCGTAGCACTTGAAGCAATGACAGAGAATTAAAAAATATGATCATTTAATCAGAATGACGACTATTCAAGTATTTCCCAGCGACAACAAAGAAAAACCAGAAAAATGAGATCGCTACTATGAAATCAAGTTAAATGGCGGCACATTAAATTACATCACTACATTAAATTACATAACACATTACTTGAAATTAGCTTAAATTACATAGAAGTTGGGGGATTTTCAATTTGTATTGATACCGATTTGGAGCCTGAATACATAGAAATATAAAGCAAATAATAATACACACATAAATAAAAATAAATAACAATTTAATAATAAAATTGATTAAAACAACTGAATGACGAATTCTTTAAAATTTAATAAAGGTTGAAATTAATATCAACGAATTTTCACCTTCACTTTATTAAATCCAATATTATGACCATAAAAATCGTTGTACTATTTATAGAATATTTGCTATTGTGGTGCATTAAAACCTCTCGTAGCGTATTAAAACCTATGGTAGCGTATTAAAACCTATGGTAGCCTTATCAATGCACTGGAAGAGCGTGCATTTAATGCGCTTACTGAATTACGCTTTAAACTAATATAAATGGTTGAACTTCTCTGCTTGCAAACTAGTAGAGCGTTTAAGCTTATTAGAGACAGCTGACAGTCGACAACCCGCAGCTGACAAAATGTCCATAGTTACGAATATATTAATCACGTTGGCCACACAAGCTTTGTTTACAAGTGAGTTAATTACAATATTACAACAAAATACTTAATTTATGTCTACTCAGTTCACGCACAAGAGTGTCCGTTAAATCGGGCAGATGTTGAGCCACGCAATCATGTGTTCTTCGTTGATAACGTCTTGATGCGTCGGGCTGTCGTGCCTTCAGGATCCCATTTGCAGCTCGCGTGTCGCAATAACATTGTCACCGATCATGTTTGCCAGAATGGTGTATTGAATCCTCCGCTCCCAGCAACTGGCTGCGCTGATCGCTTGAGGCCGGAAATCGTAAGCGGTCAAGCGCCGGATTGTATGGCTCCGGCTAAACTGTACTCCGTTCGCTTCGTGCTTAATGGACAGTTTACAGAACTCTATCGCGCGTGTTACGATGCATCGAAGGTCCAAGCCAAATACGTTGAGCACTCAGTTTATAGTAATTCCTTTGGTAGGTTTTCTGAATTTCAAAGAAATTTCAAAGAAGATATCCTCTATCTTTTAATTTTACTTAAAATTTAAGCAACAAATCGGCCGGATGTCTCATTTACCCTGGATGGCGTAATTAACGGCGCTCAAGCCTCTACATTTGATACCAAGGAGGTCTATAATCGTTTTGTAGAGCTACTCGGTGTTAGCCAAGGTTATGTCGAAGGTCCATGGGATGTCGCTATCAATCGTGGACATCTCGCGCCGTCTGCGGACTTTCTGTTCATCGAAAATAAACGTGCCACATTCAAGTTCATTAATGTTATGCCTCAGTTTGCGCGTCTTAACAACGGCAACTGGAAGAAAATCGAGGAGTGGGTGCAGACACTGAATACCAACCCGGTAACTGTGAGGACTGGCGCCATTGGTGTACTGCAGCTGCCACATTCTGACGATCCCACAAAATTGGTGCCAATGTATCTGGGCGCTAACCAGGCGAATCCTATACCGATGTGGACCTACAAAGTGGTGAACAATGAGGCTTTCCTTACCTATAATAACCCATTCGCAACAGATCTGCCCGGACCTTTACCATGTCCAGAAGTGAATTGTCCAGCCATTGGCTTGCAGGCAGACTTTAGACTCGGCTACACTTTTTGTTGTACCGTAAATTCACTGAATACGGTAGTAAATGGTTAATAAATAAAATTGTTATTACCTGAAAAGGTAATTGTTATTACCTAATGCGATCTTTTATGATTAGAAAAACGGTGTACAATATTATAATAATTATTTGAATAGTTAGTACATATAATATTAGTTTTTAGAATTAACAATATACATATTATTGCATCAATAATTGTGAAATATGATACTTTAACATTTTTATATTAAAACTTATATTTAAATATAATTATATAAAGCAATATAATTGTGCAATATATAAATATACCCCCGTTTTTTCGGTTATCGGTATTTTAACCTTCTTTACGTGGCCTTGTTTTGTGCTTTAACGGTATCTCAACGCCCATTCGCTTTAAATTAAATTACCTCAAAGCGGACAATCGAAGACATGAAGTTTGTGAACCGTAGAAAGCTAAAGAAAAGAATGGAGATCAGATCAAAAAGTGGAACAGCTGGAAAAATCTATGAACGCAAAAGGCACGGACAAAGAAATAAAATATGTAATTGCCTCATCTGAATGCGTTTAGACGAGGTCATTTATACCGACAGCATTGAATTTCGTTTTCTTTGGTCTTTCTTTTACTTTGTGCTAAAAGTTGGTATATGGTACATTTTGTATATAATTCATTGAATTAATCAGTTGGTCTTGAGAGTGAAAAAGTTTAGAAAAACTCAGAACTCTCAGCGGTGAAGTTTCGAAATCTCTCTCGATATTAAAACTTATTTTTTCTTAACTTTCTCTGTTTTTGGCTTCACCGTCCATTAGCTTAACTGTTGGACACTCGCAGTAAAGCATTTGAATTAAACCAAAAGTGTGTAATGTTTGAGCAAAAAATGTGTTCATCTTTTTCTTTTTGGAATCGCTTTCCCTAGAATATTACTATTTAATCTTTAAGGAGTTAACAATGTAGAGGAGAAACGAAAAACATTATTCTTAGCATTAAACGAACGAAACTAAAAGGACAAGGATAAGAAAAGAAGTACGAACTTGGTGACTATTATAGAAATTTCAAATTATATTAGAACATCTGGTATGTTGCCAGTTCAATAGAGATATTTAAACAGGACATTTTCTAGGAAGTGGAAGAAAACTTGTACAGGAAATTGTTTGTGAATGTGTTGAGTGAATTTTATTTTCGGGCAACTTAGATAAGTGTAGGGCAATGAGACTGAAAGAACATAAATACTAAGAATAGACAACATTTGCGGAAGTAGAATTAAATAAACCTTTTGCAAAACTTTGTTTCTAGAAATATATTTTACATATTTATTCGTCTAAAAGAAAATGTAGTTTTATGCACGCACATACACATAATTTAGTTTGAATTAGATTCAAATATTAGCTAGAATTTGTTCAAAAAGTTTGGAATTAATGAAGACTTCTCTTGTATATTAGAGAAAGGAGTATGTTCAAAGGTTTGTGTTAAATTTTACTGCCACCATCATCCTTTTGCAAGTCATTTTAATCATCTTGATCCAACTTGTCGAACAGCACATCATGCTCTTCGTTGTCTTCGTGTTCCACCTCCATCACGACCTCCCCCTGCTCCTACTCCTTCTCGGCCTGGCCCCACCATCTTGTCCATCAGCGCCATCTTTTCCACCACCACCACCACCTCCTTGTCCGCCTGCTCCACCCCATCTTCTTTCACAACCACCCTCTGCGCCTGCTTCTCCTCGTCCTCCACCTCCATCTTGTCCATCAGCGCCATCTTTTCCACCACCACCACCTCCTTCTCCTTGTCTGCCTCCTCCTCCGCGCCATCCACCACGACGTCCGCCTGCTCCACCGCGTCCGCCTCCGACATCTTGTCCATCCGCACCACTTCGTCCACCACCTCCTCGGTTTCCTCTTCCACGACCTCCTAACCCACCTCGTCCACCGCTACCTCCTCCTCCTCGTCCTGACCCACCTCGTCCTCCTCCAGCACCATCAACGCCGACCGGGTTGTCACCCATCAGACTGTTTTGTGTCAATTTGAATTTTACAGTTTCGAATATAAAGCGCTTGAGTTCCGATAAAAAGTATTTAAATTATTAGCCTTTCTTTAAAAAAATAGGAAAACAATAAGTGCCAATTATTAATTCGAAAGCTTTATAATGCAAAACGGTTGTATTTTTTCATATTCCAATTTATTTATTAGTTTTGAATATTTTATTATTTTTTTTTTATTTATATTGAGAATAAGCTGTCATATAGTTGAGTACAATTTAGAATGAGACAAAGTTTTATTTTGTACTGTACAATTTTGACGATCATATCAAACGTTAAGTTAACTTTTATTGAGTTTCAAAATTATTCAAAAGGTTCAAACCGGAAGGAGTTATGTTTTGTAGTTTCCGAGAAAAATGAAAATTACGAAGCATACTTTCCTTTCAAACACCAATTTTTTGGCTACTTGTGTTTTATTACTGGTGCAAAACTATGGAAAAAGGAAGGAGTATACTTCGTAATTTCCATTTCCAAAACATAGATCCTTCCGGTTTGAAGCTTTCTCTCTAGAATTGATTAGAGAATTTTATGGTCGGAAAAATTTTTATACTTAATACCGTAATTTTTAATATATTCATTATGACTATAAAAAGTCAAATGCTAAAACAATTATTAGTAAATGCAATTGATAAGTATCATGTTTTTGTATATGTATATGTATGCTATGTACATATTACATACATAGTTCTTGTTTACCAGTTATTAATACAATATACATATATATGTACATATATATGAGCATATGTAGATACTTATATGCATTTCCGGTATTGTGAATATTTGCGGTTTATTGTCTTAATTTCTACATCGTAGTAACTTATATGATAAATTGTTTCCTTGCAGCTATATATTGAAAAAAGATTTTAAACCTTTTTAAATTATTGAAATCAAATCGTCTACTAACTCGATAAGTGTATGAGCTTTTAATCTGTATTAAAAACGTAAAAGGAATGAATGTAAAATGTTATTAATTCAGGTTTAAATAAAATATTCATAATAATTAATTTTAGCCTCCTAAATTATGTCTATGAAAGACACAATAAACTGTATGCATTCAATTAACGAATTTAAACAAAAAAACCAAAATAAAAAACCATAAAAGAATGGTCAGGGGTGTTTTGTTTGGTGCGTGAGAGAAAGCAAAATAATGCAAGTACAAATTACGAATAAGCGAAAAAAATAGCCCCAAGTAAAGATGTCCAAAAGATAACGCAAGTTAATGACAGAGTAAAGCATCATCAGGAAAAGAACACCGCCATCACTAATGACAACACCGACAAGAACAACAACAACATTAAATTCAGCTAATTACTCAATTTAATTCAAATTCATGACACGCAAATTGGATTATTCTGAAATCCGACAGGACAAAAGCGGATATTTTTACAAATTTTATACTCTAGATGCGAATATTTGAAACGTTACTCGACACTCGAATGACGGACATTTAATTTGTTGTTTAAGTTGCTTCAAAGTTCCGTAGAATTTTCGTCGTTATGTTGAGTTAAGTTGAATTTTAAAATTTTCTCTAAAAGCTTGTGGAATTTTTACTAAAATTTCTTTTATAGATGCGCCTTTTTCAGCTGTTTATTGTTATAAAACTTGTTTTCGATTTGCATTCTTAAAAATACTAATAAGACAGAAGACATCCAAAGAGACAGAAAGAGAGAGAAAAAGAAAGAAAGAGACAGAGAGAGAGAGAGAGAAAACGAGAGGGAGAGAGAAAGACAGTGGGAAAGCAAGAGGCAATGAAACAAAAAAATCAATTCAACATCAACTCTAGAAGTTAACCAAAAAAGCAGCCAAAAGCAAAACTGAGGACTCGCGTTGTGTTGTGCGTTACTCTGCTGTGAGTTCCTTTTATAGTCCTCTATCAAGGGATTTTTATCGTTCTCATTATTGTTTCTTATCCGGCATTCTTTCATCCTGTGATTTGCTGAAAAAGATAAAATGACAAAGATATGCGTCGATTCGAACCGGATCTACGGTTTGCGTCTTTCGGTCCACTGCCACCTGTGTTTTGATGACGTAAATTAAACACTGATTTTTTTAATTTTGATTTTGTGGTTTCATTTTACTATGTATGTAAGTAATACTATTTTTATTGTTTTTATTGCTTTTGTTGATGCTTAGTCTGTTTACGCTTCCTTTAGTTTAGACAACCAAGAAATGTCAAGCGAAATCCTCGTTGGCGCATCTGAGGCCATCTCTGGAGAGGACGCGCTGTCATTTTTAACTAAAATTTTTAACTCACAAGAAAGAACAACGACGGATAAATTTTAAATATAAAAATGTTTATTATTAGTATTATATTTTGCTTAAAGCATTCCCACATCCCCAAAAAGCGCATCCCCAACCGACAGCCACCAGCCACCGACCATCGACCACCGACCACCGACCAACGATTTTGTCGTATTTTTTATTTATATTAGATATACTATTTTTTCTTGTATCGCCTACTGCTTTTGCACTATTTTTTATCGGGGCAATTAAAAAAATAAAAAAAGTACATTTATACGTAAAGATTGGAAGAATTCTTTCCACACAGACTTGTTACACTTTTTTTAGTATCTGTAGCAAGTCTTTCTTTATACAGACATTGTTTGTGGTAAATATCTAAAGCTCAACCCTTGCCTTTTAAAAGTTTTGGAAAGCTGGTCGCGTGTAGAATTACTGTGCGAAGCTTCATGCTTCTAGCATTATTTTTACGGATTTCAGTATGCAAAGTTTGAGGGGTCTACGGCCTTCCGTTGCAAAGTTATGGCTGTTTAAAGTTTTGCCATCTTTCAGATCGAATTGCGAGAGAACCAGACATCGTACAACAATAATGATTAGCGTTTTGGAAAGCTGGTCGCGTGTAGAATTACTGTGCGAAGTTTCATGCTCCTAGCATTATTTTTACGGATTTCAGTATGCAAAGTTTGAGGGGTCTACGGCCTTCCGTTGCAAAGTTATGGCTGTTTAAAGTTTTGCCATCTTTCAGATCGAATTGCGAGAGAACCAGACATCGTACAACAATAATGATTAGCGTTTTGGAAAGCTGGTCGCGTGTAGAATTACTGTGCGAAGTTTCATGCTTCTAGCATTATTTGTACGGATTTCAGTATGCAAAGTTTGAGGGGTCTACGGCCTTCCGTTGCAAAGTTATGGCTGTTTAAAGTTTTGCCATCTTTCAGATCGAATTGCGAGAGAACCAGACATCGTACAACAATAATGATTAGCGTTTTGGAAAGCTGGTCGCGTGTAGAATTACTGTGCGAAGTTTCATGCTTCTAGCATTATTTTTACGGATTTCAGTATGCAAAGTTTGAGGGGTCTACGGCCTTCCGTTGCAAAGTTATGGCTGTTTAAAGTTTTGCCATCTTTCAGATCGAATTGCGAGAGAACCAGACATCGTACAACAATAATGATTAGCGTTTTGGAAAGCTGGTCGCGTGTAGAATTACTGTGCGAAGTTTCATGCTTCTAGCATTATTTTTACGGATTTCAGTATGCAAAGTTTGAGGGGTCTACGGCCTTCCGTTGCAAAGTTATGGCTGTTTAAAGTTTTGCCATCTTTCAGATCGAATTGCGAGAGAACCAGACATCGTACAACAATAATGATTAGCGTTTTGGAAAGCTGGTCGCGTGTAGAATTACTGTGCGAAGTTTCACGCTTCTAGCATTATTTTTACGGATTTCAGTATGCAAAGTTTGAGGGGTCTGCGGCCTTCCGTTGCAAAGTTATGGCTGTTTAAAGTTTTGCCATCTTTCAGATCGAATTACGAGAGAACCAGACATCGTACAACAATAATGATTAGCGTTTTGGAAAGCTGGTCGCGTGTAGAATTACTGTGCGAAGTTTCATGCTTCTAGCATTATTTTTACGGATTTCAGTATGCAAAGTTTGAGGGGTCTACGGCCTTCCGTTGCAAAGTTATGGCTGTTTAAAGTTTTGCCATCTTTCAGATCGAATTGCGAGAGAACCAGACATCGTACAACAATAATGATTAGCGTTTTGGAAAGCTGGTCGCGTGTAGAATTACTGTGCGAAGTTTCATGCTTCTAGCATTATTTTTACGGATTTCAGTATGCAAAGTTTGAGGGGTCTACGGCCTTCCGTTGCAAAGTTATGGCTGTTTAAAGTTTTGCCATATTTCAGATCGAATTGCGAGAGAACCAGACATCGTAAAACAATAATGATTAGCGTTTTGGAAAGCTGGTCGCGTGTAGAATTACTGTGCGAAGTTTCATGCTCCTAGCATTATTTTTACGGATTTCAGTATGCAAAGTTTGAGGGGTCTACGGCCTTCCGTTGCAAAGTTATGGCTGTTTAAAGTTTTGCCATCTTTCAGATCGAATTGCGAGAGAACCAGACATCGTACAACAATAATGATTAGCGTTTTGGAAAGCTGGTCGCGTGTAGAATTACTGTGCGAAGTTTCATGCTTCTAGCATTATTTTTACGGATTTCAGTATGCAAAGTTTGAGGGGTCTACGGCCTTCCGTTGCAAAGTTATGGCTGTTTAAAGTTTTGCCATCTTTCAGATCGAATTGCGAGAGAACCAGACATCGTACAACAATAATGATTAGCGTTTTGGAAAGCTGGTCGCGTGTAGAATTACTGTGCGAAGTTTCATGCTCCTAGCATTATTTTTACGGATTTCAGTATGCAAAGTTTGAGGGGTCTACGGCCTTCCGTTGCAAAGTTATGGCTGTTTAAAGTTTTGCCATCTTTCAGATCGAATTGCGAGAGAACCAGACATCGTACAACAATAATGATTAGCGTTTTGGAAAGCTGGTCGCGTGTAGAATTACTGTGCGAAGTTTCATGCTTCTAGCATTATTTGTACGGATTTCAGTATGCAAAGTTTGAGGGGTCTACGGCCTTCCGTTGCAAAGTTATGGCTGTTTAAAGTTTTGCCATCTTTCAGATCGAATTGCGAGAGAACCAGACATCGTACAACAATAATGATTAGCGTTTTGGAAAGCTGGTCGCGTGTAGAATTACTGTGCGAAGTTTCATGCTTCTAGCATTATTTTTACGGATTTCAGTATGCAAAGTTTGAGGGGTCTACGGCCTTCCGTTGCAAAGTTATGGCTGTTTAAAGTTTTGCCATCTTTCAGATCGAATTGCGAGAGAACCAGACATCGTACAACAATAATGATTAGCGTTTTGGAAAGCTGGTCGCGTGTAGAATTACTGTGCGAAGTTTCATGCTTCTAGCATTATTTTTACGGATTTCAGTATGCAAAGTTTGAGGGGTCTACGGCCTTCCGTTGCAAAGTTATGGCTGTTTAAAGTTTTGCCATCTTTCAGATCGAATTGCGAGAGAACCAGACATCGTACAACAATAATGATTAGCGTTTTGGAAAGCTGGTCGCGTGTAGAATTACTGTGCGAAGTTTCATGCTCCTAGCATTATTTTTACGGATTTCAGTATGCAAAGTTTGAGGGGTCTACGGCCTTCCGTTGCAAAGTTATGGCTGTTTAAAGTTTTGCCATCTTTCAGATCGAATTGCGAGAGAACCAGACATCGTACAACAATAATGATTAGCGTTTTGGAAAGCTGGTCGCGTGTAGAATTACTGTGCGAAGTTTCATGCTTCTAGCATTATTTGTACGGATTTCAGTATGCAAAGTTTGAGGGGTCTACGGCCTTCCGTTGCAAAGTTATGGCTGTTTAAAGTTTTGCCATCTTTCAGATCGAATTGCGAGAGAACCAGACATCGTACAACAATAATGATTAGCGTTTTGGAAAGCTGGTCGCGTGTAGAATTACTGTGCGAAGTTTCATGCTTCTAGCATTATTTTTACGGATTTCAGTATGCAAAGTTTGAGGGGTCTACGGCCTTCCGTTGCAAAGTTATGGCTGTTTAAAGTTTTGCCATCTTTCAGATCGAATTGCGAGAGAACCAGACATCGTACAACAATAATGATTAGCGTTTTGGAAAGCTGGTCGCGTGTAGAATTACTATGCTAAGTTTCATGCTTCTAGCATTATTTTTACGGATTTTCAGTATGCAAAGTTTGAGGGGTCTACGGCCTTCCGTTGCAAAGTTATGGCTGTTTAAAGTTTTGCCATCTTTCAGATCGAATTGCGAGAGAACCAGACATCGTACAACAATAATGATTAGCGTTTTGGAAAGCTGGTCGCGTGTAGAATTACTGTGCGAAGTTTCATGCTTCTAGCATTATTTTTACGGATTTCAGTATGCAAAGTTTGAGGGGTCTACGGCCTTCCGTTGCAAAGTTATGGCTGTTTAAAGTTTTGCCATCTTTCAGATCGAATTGCGAGAGAACCAGACATCGTAAAACAATAATGATTAGCGTTTTGGAAAGCTGGTCGCGTGTAGAATTACTGTGCGAAGTTTCACGCTTCTAGCATTATTTTTACGGATTTCAGTATGCAAAGTTTGAGGGGTCTACGGCCTTCCGTTGCAAAGTTATGGCTGTTTAAAGTTTTGCCATCTTTCAGATCGAATTGCGAGAGAACCAGACATCGTACAACAATAATGATTAGCGTTTTGGAAAGCTGGTCGCGTGTAGAATTACTGTGCGAAGTTTCATGCTTCTAGCATTATTTTTACGGATTTCAGTATGCAAAGTTTGAGGGGTCTACGGCCTTCCGTTGCAAAGTTATGGCTGTTTAAAGTTTTGCCATCTTTCAGATCGAATTGCGAGAGAACCAGACATCGTACAACAATAATGATTAGCGTTTTGGAAAGCTGGTCGCGTGTAGAATTACTGTGCGAAGTTTCACGCTTCTAGCATTATTTTTACGGATTTCAGTATGCAAAGTTATGGCTGTTTAAAGTTTTGCCATCTTTCAGATCGAATTACGAGAGAACCAGACATCGTACAACAATAATGATTAGCGTTTTGGAAAGCTGGTCGCGTGTAGAATTACTGTGCGAAGTTTCATGCTTCTAGCATTATTTGTACGGATTTCAGTATGCAAAGTTTGAGGGGTCTACGGCCTTCCGTTGCAAAGTTATGGCTGTTTAAAGTTTTGCCATCTTTCAGATCGAATTGCGAGAGAACCAGACATCGTACAACAATAATGATTAGCGTTTTGGAAAGCTGGTCGCGTGTAGAATTACTGTGCGAAGTTTCATGCTTCTAGCATTATTTTTACGGATTTCAGTATGCAAAGTTTGAGGGGTCTACGGCCTTCCGTTGCAAAGTTATGGCTGTTTAAAGTTTTGCCATCTTTCAGATCGAATTGCGAGAGAACCAGACATCGTACAACAATAATGATTAGCGTTTTGGAAAGCTGGTCGCGTGTAGAATTACTATGCTAAGTTTCATGCTTCTAGCATTATTTTTACGGATTTTCAGTATGCAAAGTTTGAGGGGTCTACGGCCTTCCGTTGCAAAGTTATGGCTGTTTAAAGTTTTGCCATCTTTCAGATCGAATTGCGAGAGAACCAGACATCGTACAACAATAATGATTAGCGTTTTGGAAAGCTGGTCGCGTGTAGAATTACTGTGCGAAGTTTCACGCTTCTAGCATTATTTTTACGGATTTCAGTATGCAAAGTTTGAGGGGTCTACGGCCTTCCGTTGCAAAGTTATGGCTGTTTAAAGTTTTGCCATCTTTCAGATCGAATTGCGAGAGAACCAGACATCGTACAACAATAATGATTAGCGTTTTGGAAAGCTGGTCGCGTGTAGAATTACTGTGCGAAGTTTCATGCTTCTAGCATTATTTTTACGGATTTCAGTATGCAAAGTTTGAGGGGTCTACGGCCTTCCGTTGCAAAGTTATGGCTGTTTAAAGTTTTGCCATCTTTCAGATCGAATTGCGAGAGAACCAGACATCGTACAACAATAATGATTAGCGTTTTGGAAAGCTGGTCGCGTGTAGAATTACTGTGCGAAGTTTCACGCTTCTAGCATTATTTTTACGGATTTCAGTATGCAAAGTTATGGCTGTTTAAAGTTTTGCCATCTTTCAGATCGAATTACGAGAGAACCAGACATCGTACAACAATAATGATTAGCGTTTTGGAAAGCTGGTCGCGTGTAGAATTACTGTGCGAAGTTTCATGCTTCTAGCATTATTTTTACGGATTTCAGTATGCAAAGTTTGAGGGGTCTACGGCCTTCCGTTGCAAAGTTATGGCTGTTTAAAGTTTTGCCATCTTTCAGATCGAATTACGAGAGAACCAGACATCGTACAACAATAATGATTAGCGTTTTGGAAAGCTGGTCGCGTGTAGAATTACTGTGCGAAGTTTCACGCTTCTAGCATTATTTTTACGGATTTCAGTATGCAAAGTTTGAGGGGTCTACGGCCTTCCGTTGCAAAGTTATGGCTGTTTAAAGTTTTGCCATCTTTCAGATCGAATTGCGAGAGAACCAGACATCGTACAACAATAATGATTAGCGTTTTGGAAAGCTGGTCGCGTGTAGAATTACTATGCGAAGTTTCATGCTTCTAGCATTATTTTTACGGATTTCAGTATGCAAAGTTTGAGGGGTCTACGGCCTTCCGTTGCAAAGTTATGGCTGTTTAAAGTTTTGCCATCTTTCAGATCGAATTGCGAGAGAACCAGACATCGTACAACAATAATGATTAGCGTTTTGGAAAGCTGGTCGCGTGTAGAATTACTGTGCGAAGTTTCATGCTTCTAGCATTATTTTTACGGATTTCAGTATGCAAAGTTTGAGGGGTCTACGGCCTTCCGTTGCAAAGTTATGGCTGTTTAAAGTTTTGCCATCTTTCAGATCGAATTGCGAGAGAACCAGACATCGTACAACAATAATGATTAGCGTTTTGGAAAGCTGGTCGCGTGTAGAATTACTGTGCGAAGTTTCACGCTTCTAGCATTATTTTTACGGATTTCAGTATGCAAAGTTTGAGGGGTCTACGGCCTTCCGTTGCAAAGTTATGGCTGTTTAAAGTTTTGCCATCTTTCAGATCGAATTGCGAGAGAACCAGACATCGTACAACAATAATGATTAGCGTTTTGGAAAGCTGGTCGCGTGTAGAATTACTATGCGAAGTTTCATGCTTCTAGCATTATTTTTACGGATTTCAGTATGCAAAGTTTGAGGGGTCTACGGCCTTCCGTTGCAAAGTTATGGCTGTTTAAAGTTTTGCCATCTTTCAGATCGAATTGCGAGAGAACCAGACATCGTACAACAATAATGATTAGCGTTTTGGAAAGCTGGTCGCGTGTAGAATTACTGTGCGAAGTTTCACGCTTCTAGCATTATTTTTACGGATTTCAGTATGCAAAGTTTGAGGGGTCTACGGCCTTCCGTTGCAAAGTTATGGCTGTTTAAAGTTTTGCCATCTTTCAGATCGAATTGCGAGAGAACCAGACATCGTACAACAATAATGATTAGCGTTTTGGAAAGCTGGTCGCGTGTAGAATTACTGTGCGAAGTTTCACGCTTCTAGCATTGTTTTTACAGATTTTCAGTATGCAAAGTTTGAGGGGTCTACGGCCTTCCGTTGCAAAGTTATGGCTGTTTAAAGTTTTGCCATCTTTCAGATCGAATTGCCAGAGTACCAGAGATCGTACAACAATAATGATTAGCGTTTTGGAAAGCTGGTCGCGTGTAGAATTACTGTGCGAAGTTTCATGCTTCTAGCATTATTTTTACGGATTTCAGTATGCAAAGTTTGAGGGGTCTACGGCCTTCCGTTGCAAAGTTATGGCTGTTTAAAGTTTTGCCATCTTTCAGATCGAATTGCGAGAGAACCAGACATCGTACAACAATAATGATTAGCGTTTTGGAAAGCTGGTCGCGTGTAGAATTACTGTGCGAAGTTTCATGCTTCTAGCATTATTTTTACGGATTTCAGTATGCAAAGTTTGAGGGGTCTACGGCCTTCCGTTGCAAAGTTATGGCTGTTTAAAGTTTTGCCATCTTTCAGATCGAATTGCGAGAGAACCAGACATCGTACAACAATAATGATTAGCGTTTTGGAAAGCTGGTCGCGTGTAGAATTACTGTGCGAAGTTTCACGCTTCTAGCATTGTTTTTACAGATTTTCAGTATGCAAAGTTTGAGGGGTCTACGGCCTTCCGTTGCAAAGTTATGGCTGTTTAAAGTTTTGCCATCTTTCAGATCGAATTGCCAGAGAACCAGAGATCGTACAACAATAATGATTAGCGTTTTGGAAAGCTGGTCGCGTGTAGAATTACTGTGCGAAGTTTCATGCTTCTAGCATTATTTTTACGGATTTCAGTATGCAAAGTTTGAGGGGTCTACGGCCTTCCGTTGCAAAGTTATGGCTGTTTAAAGTTTTGCCATCTTTCAGATCGAATTGCGAGAGAACCAGACATCGTACAACAATAATGATTAGCGTTTTGGAAAGCTGGTCGCGTGTAGAATTACTGTGCGAAGTTTCACGCTTCTAGCATTGTTTTTACAGATTTTCAGTATGCAAAGTTTGAGGGGTCTACGGCCTTCCGTTGCAAAGTTATGGCTGTTTAAAGTTTTGCCATCTTTCAGATCGAATTGCGAGAGAACCAGACATCGTACAACAATAATGATTAGCGTTTTGGAAAGCTGGTCGCGTGTAGAATTACTGTGCGAAGTTTCACGCTTCTAGCATTGTTTTTACAGATTTTCAGTATGCAAAGTTTGAGGGGTCTACGGCCTTCCGTTGCAAAGTTATGGCTGTTTAAAGTTTTGCCATCTTTCAGATCGAATTGCGAGAGAACCAGACATCGTACAACAATAATGATTAGCGTTTTGGAAAGCTGGTCGCGTGTAGAATTACTGTGCGAAGTTTCACGCTTCTAGCATTGTTTTTACAGATTTTCAGTATGCAAAGTTTGAGGGGTCTACGGCCTTCCGTTGCAAAGTTATGGCTGTTTAAAGTTTTGCCATCTTTCAGATCGAATTGCGAGAGAACCAGACATCGTACAACAATAATGATTAGCGTTTTGGAAAGCTGGTCGCGTGTAGAATTACTGTGCGAAGTTTCACGCTTCTAGCATTATTTTTACGGATTTCAGTATGCAAAGTTTGAGGGGTCTACGGCCTTCCGTTGCAAAGTTATGGCTGTTTAAAGTTTTGCCATCTTTCAGATCGAATTGCGAGAGAACCAGACATCGTACAACAATAATGATTAGCGTTTTGGAAAGCTGGTCGCGTGTAGAATTACTGTGCGAAGTTTCACGCTTCTAGCATTATTTTTACGGATTTCAGTATGCAAAGTTTGAGGGGTCTACGGCCTTCCGTTGCAAAGTTATGGCTGTTTAAAGTTTTGCCATCTTTCAGATCGAATTGCGAGAGAACCAGACATCGTACAACAATAATGATTAGCGTTTTGGAAAGCTGGTCGCGTGTAGAATTACTATGCGAAGTTTCATGCTTCTAGCATTATTTTTACGGATTTCAGTATGCAAAGTTTGAGGGGTCTACGGCCTTCCGTTGCAAAGTTATGGCTGTTTAAAGTTTTGCCATCTTTCAGATCGAATTGCGAGAGAACCAGACATCGTACAACAATAATGATTAGCGTTTTGGAAAGCTGGTCGCGTGTAGAATTACTGTGCGAAGTTTCATGCTTCTAGCATTATTTTTACGGATTTCAGTATGCAAAGTTTGAGGGGTCTACGGCCTTCCGTTGCAAAGTTATGGCTGTTTAAAGTTTTGCCATCTTTCAGATCGAATTGCGAGAGAACCAGACATCGTACAACAATAATGATTAGCGTTTTGGAAAGCTGGTCGCGTGTAGAATTACTATGCGAAGTTTCATGCTTCTAGCATTATTTTTACGGATTTCAGTATGCAAAGTTTGAGGGGTCTACGGCCTTCCGTTGCAAAGTTATGGCTGTTTAAAGTTTTGCCATCTTTCAGATCGAATTGCGAGAGAACCAGACATCGTACAACAATAATGATTAGCGTTTTGGAAAGCTGGTCGCGTGTAGAATTACTGTGCGAAGTTTCATGCTTCTAGCATTATTTTTACGGATTTCAGTATGCAAAGTTTGAGGGGTCTACGGCCTTCCGTTGCAAAGTTATGGCTGTTTAAAGTTTTGCCATCTTTCAGATCGAATTGCGAGAGAACCAGACATCGTACAACAATAATGATTAGCGTTTTGGAAAGCTGGTCGCGTGTAGAATTACTGTGCGAAGTTTCACGCTTCTAGCATTATTTTTACGGATTTCAGTATGCAAAGTTTGAGGGGTCTACGGCCTTCCGTTGCAAAGTTATGGCTGTTTAAAGTTTTGCCATCTTTCAGATCGAATTGCGAGAGAACCAGACATCGTACAACAATAATGATTAGCGTTTTGGAAAGCTGGTCGCGTGTAGAATTACTATGCGAAGTTTCATGCTTCTAGCATTATTTTTACGGATTTCAGTATGCAAAGTTTGAGGGGTCTACGGCCTTCCGTTGCAAAGTTATGGCTGTTTAAAGTTTTGCCATCTTTCAGATCGAATTGCGAGAGAACCAGACATCGTACAACAATAATGATTAGCGTTTTGGAAAGCTGGTCGCGTGTAGAATTACTGTGCGAAGTTTCACGCTTCTAGCATTATTTTTACGGATTTCAGTATGCAAAGTTTGAGGGGTCTACGGCCTTCCGTTGCAAAGTTATGGCTGTTTAAAGTTTTGCCATCTTTCAGATCGAATTGCGAGAGAACCAGACATCGTACAACAATAATGATTAGCGTTTTGGAAAGCTGGTCGCGTGTAGAATTACTGTGCGAAGTTTCACGCTTCTAGCATTGTTTTTACAGATTTTCAGTATGCAAAGTTTGAGGGGTCTACGGCCTTCCGTTGCAAAGTTATGGCTGTTTAAAGTTTTGCCATCTTTCAGATCGAATTGCCAGAGAACCAGAGATCGTACAACAATAATGATTAGCGTTTTGGAAAGCTGGTCGCGTGTAGAATTACTGTGCGAAGTTTCATGCTTCTAGCATTATTTTTACGGATTTCAGTATGCAAAGTTTGAGGGGTCTACGGCCTTCCGTTGCAAAGTTATGGCTGTTTAAAGTTTTGCCATCTTTCAGATCGAATTGCGAGAGAACCAGACATCGTACAACAATAATGATTAGCGTTTTGGAAAGCTGGTCGCGTGTAGAATTACTGTGCGAAGTTTCATGCTTCTAGCATTATTTTTACGGATTTCAGTATGCAAAGTTTGAGGGGTCTACGGCCTTCCGTTGCAAAGTTATGGCTGTTTAAAGTTTTGCCATCTTTCAGATCGAATTGCGAGAGAACCAGACATCGTACAACAATAATGATTAGCGTTTTGGAAAGCTGGTCGCGTGTAGAATTACTATGCGAAGTTTCATGCTTCTAGCATTATTTTTACGGATTTCAGTATGCAAAGTTTGAGGGGTCTACGGCCTTCCGTTGCAAAGTTATGGCTGTTTAAAGTTTTGCCATCTTTCAGATCGAATTGCGAGAGAACCAGACATCGTACAACAATAATGATTAGCGTTTTGGAAAGCTGGTCGCGTGTAGAATTACTGTGCGAAGTTTCATGCTTCTAGCATTATTTTTACGGATTTCAGTATGCAAAGTTTGAGGGGTCTACGGCCTTCCGTTGCAAAGTTATGGCTGTTTAAAGTTTTGCCATCTTTCAGATCGAATTGCGAGAGAACCAGACATCGTACAACAATAATGATTAGCGTTTTGGAAAGCTGGTCGCGTGTAGAATTACTATGCGAAGTTTCATGCTTCTAGCATTATTTTTACGGATTTCAGTATGCAAAGTTTGAGGGGTCTACGGCCTTCCGTTGCAAAGTTATGGCTGTTTAAAGTTTTGCCATCTTTCAGATCGAATTGCGAGAGAACCAGACATCGTACAACAATAATGATTAGCGTTTTGGAAAGCTGGTCGCGTGGAGAATTACTGTGCGAAGTTTCATGCTTCTAGCATTATTTTTACGGATTTCAGTATGCAAAGTTTGAGGGGTCTACGGCCTTCCGTTGCAAAGTTATGGCTGTTTAAAGTTTTGCCATCTTTCAGATCGAATTGCGAGAGAACCAGACATCGTACAACAATAATGATTAGCGTTTTGGAAAGCTGGTCGCGTGTAGAATTACTGTGCGAAGTTTCATGCTTCTAGCATTATTTTTACGGATTTCAGTATGCAAAGTTTGAGGGGTCTACGGCCTTCCGTTGCAAAGTTATGGCTGTTTAAAGTTTTGCCATCTTTCAGATCGAATTGCGAGAGAACCAGACATCGTACAACAATAATGATTAGCGTTTTGGAAAGCTGGTCGCGTGTAGAATTACTATGCGAAGTTTCATGCTTCTAGCATTATTTTTACGGATTTCAGTATGCAAAGTTTGAGGGGTCTACGGCCTTCCGTTGCAAAGTTATGGCTGTTTAAAGTTTTGCCATCTTTCAGATCGAATTGCGAGAGAACCAGACATCGTACAACAATAATGATTAGCGTTTTGGAAAGCTGGTCGCGTGTAGAATTACTATGCGAAGTTTCATGCTTCTAGCATTATTTTTACGGATTTCAGTATGCAAAGTTTGAGGGGTCTACGGCCTTCCGTTGCAAAGTTATGGCTGTTTAAAGTTTTGCCATCTTTCAGATCGAATTGCGAGAGAACCAGACATCGTACAACAATAATGATTAGCGTTTTGGAAAGCTGGTCGCGTGTAGAATTACTGTGCGAAGTTTCACGCTTCTAGCATTATTTTTACGGATTTCAGTATGCAAAGTTTGAGGGGTCTACGGCCTTCCGTTGCAAAGTTATGGCTGTTTAAAGTTTTGCCATCTTTCAGATCGAATTGCGAGAGAACCAGACATCGTACAACAATAATGATTAGCGTTTTGGAAAGCTGGTCGCGTGTAGAATTACTGTGCGAAGTTTCACGCTTCTAGCATTGTTTTTACAGATTTTCAGTATGCAAAGTTTGAGGGGTCTACGGCCTTCCGTTGCAAAGTTATGGCTGTTTAAAGTTTTGCCATCTTTCAGATCGAATTGCCAGAGAACCAGAGATCGTACAACAATAATGATTAGCGTTTTGGAAAGCTGGTCGCGTGTAGAATTACTGTGCGAAGTTTCATGCTTCTAGCATTATTTTTACGGATTTCAGTATGCAAAGTTTGAGGGGTCTACGGCCTTCCGTTGCAAAGTTATGGCTGTTTAAAGTTTTGCCATCTTTCAGATCGAATTGCGAGAGAACCAGACATCGTACAACAATAATGATTAGCGTTTTGGAAAGCTGGTCGCGTGTAGAATTACTGTGCGAAGTTTCACGCTTCTAGCATTATTTTTACGGATTTCAGTATGCAAAGTTTGAGGGGTCTACGGCCTTCCGTTGCAAAGTTATGGCTGTTTAAAGTTTTGCCATCTTTCAGATCGAATTGCGAGAGAACCAGACATCGTACAACAATAATGATTAGCGTTTTGGAAAGCTGGTCGCGTGTAGAATTACTATGCGAAGTTTCATGCTTCTAGCATTATTTTTACGGATTTCAGTATGCAAAGTTTGAGGGGTCTACGGCCTTCCGTTGCAAAGTTATGGCTGTTTAAAGTTTTGCCATCTTTCAGATCGAATTGCGAGAGAACCAGACATCGTACAACAATAATGATTAGCGTTTTGGAAAGCTGGTCGCGTGTAGAATTACTGTGCGAAGTTTCATGCTTCTAGCATTATTTTTACGGATTTCAGTATGCAAAGTTTGAGGGGTCTACGGCCTTCCGTTGCAAAGTTATGGCTGTTTAAAGTTTTGCCATCTTTCAGATCGAATTGCGAGAGAACCAGACATCGTACAACAATAATGATTAGCGTTTTGGAAAGCTGGTCGCGTGTAGAATTACTATGCGAAGTTTCATGCTTCTAGCATTATTTTTACGGATTTCAGTATGCAAAGTTTGAGGGGTCTACGGCCTTCCGTTGCAAAGTTATGGCTGTTTAAAGTTTTGCCATCTTTCAGATCGAATTGCGAGAGAACCAGACATCGTACAACAATAATGATTAGCGTTTTGGAAAGCTGGTCGCGTGTAGAATTACTGTGCGAAGTTTCATGCTTCTAGCATTATTTTTACGGATTTCAGTATGCAAAGTTTGAGGGGTCTACGGCCTTCCGTTGCAAAGTTATGGCTGTTTAAAGTTTTGCCATCTTTCAGATCGAATTGCGAGAGAACCAGACATCGTACAACAATAATGATTAGCGTTTTGGAAAGCTGGTCGCGTGTAGAATTACTGTGCGAAGTTTCACGCTTCTAGCATTATTTTTACGGATTTCAGTATGCAAAGTTTGAGGGGTCTACGGCCTTCCGTTGCAAAGTTATGGCTGTTTAAAGTTTTGCCATCTTTCAGATCGAATTGCGAGAGAACCAGACATCGTACAACAATAATGATTAGCGTTTTGGAAAGCTGGTCGCGTGTAGAATTACTATGCGAAGTTTCATGCTTCTAGCATTATTTTTACGGATTTCAGTATGCAAAGTTTGAGGGGTCTACGGCCTTCCGTTGCAAAGTTATGGCTGTTTAAAGTTTTGCCATCTTTCAGATCGAATTGCGAGAGAACCAGACATCGTACAACAATAATGATTAGCGTTTTGGAAAGCTGGTCGCGTGTAGAATTACTGTGCGAAGTTTCACGCTTCTAGCATTATTTTTACGGATTTCAGTATGCAAAGTTTGAGGGGTCTACGGCCTTCCGTTGCAAAGTTATGGCTGTTTAAAGTTTTGCCATCTTTCAGATCGAATTGCGAGAGAACCAGACATCGTACAACAATAATGATTAGCGTTTTGGAAAGCTGGTCGCGTGTAGAATTACTGTGCGAAGTTTCACGCTTCTAGCATTGTTTTTACAGATTTTCAGTATGCAAAGTTTGAGGGGTCTACGGCCTTCCGTTGCAAAGTTATGGCTGTTTAAAGTTTTGCCATCTTTCAGATCGAATTGCCAGAGAACCAGAGATCGTACAACAATAATGATTAGCGTTTTGGAAAGCTGGTCGCGTGTAGAATTACTGTGCGAAGTTTCATGCTTCTAGCATTATTTTTACGGATTTCAGTATGCAAAGTTTGAGGGGTCTACGGCCTTCCGTTGCAAAGTTATGGCTGTTTAAAGTTTTGCCATCTTTCAGATCGAATTGCGAGAGAACCAGACATCGTACAACAATAATGATTAGCGTTTTGGAAAGCTGGTCGCGTGTAGAATTACTGTGCGAAGTTTCATGCTTCTAGCATTATTTTTACGGATTTCAGTATGCAAAGTTTGAGGGGTCTACGGCCTTCCGTTGCAAAGTTATGGCTGTTTAAAGTTTTGCCATCTTTCAGATCGAATTGCGAGAGAACCAGACATCGTACAACAATAATGATTAGCGTTTTGGAAAGCTGGTCGCGTGTAGAATTACTGTGCGAAGTTTCACGCTTCTAGCATTATTTTTACGGATTTCAGTATGCAAAGTTTGAGGGGTCTACGGCCTTCCGTTGCAAAGTTATGGCTGTTTAAAGTTTTGCCATCTTTCAGATCGAATTGCGAGAGAACCAGACATCGTACAACAATAATGATTAGCGTTTTGGAAAGCTGGTCGCGTGTAGAATTACTGTGCGAAGTTTCATGCTTCTAGCATTATTTTTACGGATTTCAGTATGCAAAGTTTGAGGGGTCTACGGCCTTCCGTTGCAAAGTTATGGCTGTTTAAAGTTTTGCCATCTTTCAGATCGAATTGCGAGAGAACCAGACATCGTACAACAATAATGATTAGCGTTTTGGAAAGCTGGTCGCGTGTAGAATTACTGTGCGAAGTTTCATGCTTCTAGCATTATTTTTACGGATTTCAGTATGCAAAGTTTGAGGGGTCTACGGCCTTCCGTTGCAAAGTTATGGCTGTTTAAAGTTTTGCCATCTTTCAGATCGAATTGCCAGAGAACCAGAGATCGTACAACAATAATGATTAGCGTTTTGGAAAGCTGGTCGCGTGTAGAATTACTGTGCGAAGTTTCATGCTTCTAGCATTATTTTTACGGATTTCAGTATGCAAAGTTTGAGGGGTCTACGGCCTTCCGTTGCAAAGTTATGGCTGTTTAAAGTTTTGCCATCTTTCAGATCGAATTGCGAGAGAACCAGACATCGTACAACAATAATGATTAGCGTTTTGGAAAGCTGGTCGCGTGTAGAATTACTGTGCGAAGTTTCACGCTTCTAGCATTGTTTTTACAGATTTTCAGTATGCAAAGTTTGAGGGGTCTACGGCCTTCCGTTGCAAAGTTATGGCTGTTTAAAGTTTTGCCATCTTTCAGATCGAATTGCCAGAGAACCAGAGATCGTACAACAATAATGATTAGCGTTTTGGAAAGCTGGTCGCGTGTAGAATTACTGTGCGAAGTTTCATGCTTCTAGCATTATTTTTACGGATTTCAGTATGCAAAGTTTGAGGGGTCTACGGCCTTCCGTTGCAAAGTTATGGCTGTTTAAAGTTTTGCCATCTTTCAGATCGAATTGCGAGAGAACCAGACATCGTACAACAATAATGATTAGCGTTTTGGAAAGCTGGTCGCGTGTAGAATTACTGTGCGAAGTTTCACGCTTCTAGCATTGTTTTTACAGATTTTCAGTATGCAAAGTTTGAGGGGTCTACGGCCTTCCGTTGCAAAGTTATGGCTGTTTAAAGTTTTGCCATCTTTCAGATCGAATTGCCAGAGAACCAGAGATCGTACAACAATAATGATTAGCGTTTTGGAAAGCTGGTCGCGTGTAGAATTACTGTGCGAAGTTTCACGCTTCTAGCATTGTTTTTACAGATTTTCAGTATGCAAAGTTTGAGGGGTCTACGGCCTTCCGTTGCAAAGTTATGGCTGTTTAAAGTTTTGCCATCTTTCAGATCGAATTGCGAGAGAACCAGACATCGTACAACAATAATGATTAGCGTTTTGGAAAGCTGGTCGCGTGTAGAATTACTGTGCGAAGTTTCACGCTTCTAGCATTGTTTTTACAGATTTTCAGTATGCAAAGTTTGAGGGGTCTACGGCCTTCCGTTGCAAAGTTATGGCTGTTTAAAGTTTTGCCATCTTTCAGATCGAATTGCGAGAGAACCAGAGATCGTACAACAATAATGATTAGCGTTTTGGAAAGCTGGTCGCGTGTAGAATTACTGTGCGAAGTTTCACGCTTCTAGCATTGTTTTTACAGATTTTCAGTATGCAAAGTTTGAGGGGTCTACGGCCTTCCGTTGCAAAGTTATGGCTGTTTAAAGTTTTGCCATCTTTCAGATCGAATTGCGAGAGAACCAGACATCGTACAACAATAATGATTAGCGTTTTGGAAAGCTGGTCGCGTGTAGAATTACTGTGCGAAGTTTCACGCTTCTAGCATTGTTTTTACAGATTTTCAGTATGCAAAGTTTGAGGGGTCTACGGCCTTCCGTTGCAAAGTTATGGCTGTTTAAAGTTTTGCCATCTTTCAGATCGAATTGCGAGAGAACCAGAGATCGTACAACAATAATGATTAGCGTTTTGGAAAGCTGGTCGCGTGTAGAATTACTGTGCGAAGTTTCACGCTTCTAGCATTGTTTTTACAGATTTTCAGTATGCAAAGTTTGAGGGGTCTACGGCCTTCCGTTGCAAAGTTATGGCTGTTTAAAGTTTTGCCATCTTTCAGATCGAATTGCCAGAGAACCAGAGATCGTACAACAATAATGATTAGCGTTTTGGAAAGCTGGTCGCGTGTAGAATTACTGTGCGAAGTTTCATGCTTCTAGCATTATTTTTACGGATTTCAGTATGCAAAGTTTGAGGGGTCTACGGCCTTCCGTTGCAAAGTTATGGCTGTTTAAAGTTTTGCCATCTTTCAGATCGAATTGCGAGAGAACCAGACATCGTACAACAATAATGATTAGCGTTTTGGAAAGCTGGTCGCGTGTAGAATTACTGTGCGAAGTTTCACGCTTCTAGCATTATTTTTACGGATTTCAGTATGCAAAGTTTGAGGGGTCTACGGCCTTCCGTTGCAAAGTTATGGCTGTTTAAAGTTTTGCCATCTTTCAGATCGAATTGCGAGAGAACCAGACATCGTACAACAATAATGATTAGCGTTTTGGAAAGCTGGTCGCGTGTAGAATTACTGTGCGAAGTTTAATGCTTCTAGCATTACTTTTACGGATTTCAGTATGCAAAGTTTGAGGGGTCTACGGCCTTCCGTTGCAAAGTTATGGCTGTTTAAAGTTTTGCCATATTTCAGATCGAATTGCGAGAGAACCAGACATCGTAAAACAATAATGATTAGCGTTTTGGAAAGCTGGTCGCGTGTAGAATTACTGTGCGAAGTTTCATGCTTCTAGCATTACTTTTACGGATTTCAGTATGCAAAGTTTGAGGGGTCTACGGCCTTCCGTTGCAAAGTTATGGCTGTTTAAAGTTTTGCCATCTTTCAGATCGAATTGCGAGAGAACCAGACATCGTACAACAATAATGATTAGCGTTTTGGAAAGCTGGTCGCGTGTAGAATTACTGTGCGAAGTTTCATGCTTCTAGCATTATTTTTACGGATTTCAGTATGCAAAGTTTGAGGGGTCTACGGCCTTCCGTTGCAAAGTTATGGCTGTTTAAAGTTTTTCCATCTTTCAGATCGAATTGCGAGAGAACCAGACATCGTAAAACAATAATGATTAGCGTTTTGGAAAGCTGGTCGCGTGTAGAATTACTGTGCGAAGTTTCATGCTTCTAGCATTATTTTTACGGATTTCAGTATGCAAAGTTTGAGGGGTCTACGGCCTTCCGTTGCAAAGTTATGGCTGTTTAAAGTTTTTCCATCTTTCAGATCGAATTGCGAGAGAACCAGACATCGTAAAACAATAATGATTAGCGTTTTGGAAAGCTGGTCGCGTGTAGAATTACTGTGCGAAGTTTCATGCTTCTAGCATTATTTTTACGGATTTCAGTATGCAAAGTTTGAGGGGTCTACGGCCTTCCGTTGCAAAGTTATGGCTGTTTAAAGTTTTGCCATCTTTCAGATCGAATTGCGAGAGAACCAGACATCGTACAACAATAATGATTAGCGTTTTGGAAAGCTGGTCGCGTGTAGAATTACTGTGCGAAGTTTCATGCTTCTAGCATTATTTTTACGGATTTCAGTATGCAAAGTTTGAGGGGTCTACGGCCTTCCGTTGCAAAGTTATGGCTGTTTAAAGTTTTGCCATATTTCAGATCGAATTGCGAGAGAACCAGACATCGTAAAACAATAATGATTAGCGTTTTGGAAAGCTGGTCGCGTGTAGAATTACTGTGCGAAGTTTCATGCTTCTAGCATTATTTTTACGGATTTCAGTATGCAAAGTTTGAGGGGTCTACGGCCTTCCGTTGCAAAGTTATGGCTGTTTAAAGTTTTTCCATCTTTCAGATCGAATTGCGAGAGAACCAGACATCGTAAAACAATAATGATTAGCGTTTTGGAAAGCTGGTCGCGTGTAGAATTACTGTGCGAAGTTTCATGCTTCTAGCATTATTTTTACGGATTTCAGTATGCAAAGTTTGAGGGGTCTACGGCCTTCCGTTGCAAAGTTATGGCTGTTTAAAGTTTTGCCATATTTCAGATCGAATTGTGAGAGAACCAGACATCGTAAAACAATAATGATTAGCGTTTTGGAAAGCTGGTCGCGTGTAGAATTACTGTGCGAAGTTTCATGCTTCTAGCATTATTTTTACGGATTTCAGTATGCAAAGTTTGAGGGGTCTACGGCCTTCCGTTGCAAAGTTATGGCTGTTTAAAGTTTTGCCATCTTTCAGATCGAATTGCGAGAGAACCAGACATCGTACAACAATAATGATTAGCGTTTTGGAAAGCTGGTCGCGTGTAGAATTACTGTGCGAAGTTTCACGCTTCTAGCATTATTTTTACGGATTTCAGTATGCAAAGTTTGAGGGGTCTACGGCCTTCCGTTGCAAAGTTATGGCTGTTTAAAGTTTTGCCATCTTTCAGATCGAATTGCGAGAGAACCAGACATCGTACAACAATAATGATTAGCGTTTTGGAAAGCTGGTCGCGTGTAGAATTACTGTGCGAAGTTTAATGCTTCTAGCATTACTTTTACGGATTTCAGTATGCAAAGTTTGAGGGGTCTACGGCCTTCCGTTGCAAAGTTATGGCTGTTTAAAGTTTTGCCATATTTCAGATCGAATTGCGAGAGAACCAGACATCGTAAAACAATAATGATTAGCGTTTTGGAAAGCTGGTCGCGTGTAGAATTACTGTGCGAAGTTTCATGCTTCTAGCATTACTTTTACGGATTTCAGTATGCAAAGTTTGAGGGGTCTACGGCCTTCCGTTGCAAAGTTATGGCTGTTTAAAGTTTTGCCATCTTTCAGATCGAATTGCGAGAGAACCAGACATCGTACAACAATAATGATTAGCGTTTTGGAAAGCTGGTCGCGTGTAGAATTACTGTGCGAAGTTTCATGCTTCTAGCATTATTTTTACGGATTTCAGTATGCAAAGTTTGAGGGGTCTACGGCCTTCCGTTGCAAAGTTATGGCTGTTTAAAGTTTTGCCATCTTTCAGATCGAATTGCCAGAGAACCAGAGATCGTACAACAATAATGATTAGCGTTTTGGAAAGCTGGTCGCGTGTAGAATTACTGTGCGAAGTTTCATGCTTCTAGCATTATTTTTACGGATTTCAGTATGCAAAGTTTGAGGGGTCTACGGCCTTCCGTTGCAAAGTTATGGCTGTTTAAAGTTTTGCCATCTTTCAGATCGAATTGCGAGAGAACCAGACATCGTACAACAATAATGATTAGCGTTTTGGAAAGCTGGTCGCGTGTAGAATTACTGTGCGAAGTTTCACGCTTCTAGCATTGTTTTTACAGATTTTCAGTATGCAAAGTTTGAGGGGTCTACGGCCTTCCGTTGCAAAGTTATGGCTGTTTAAAGTTTTGCCATCTTTCAGATCGAATTGCCAGAGAACCAGAGATCGTACAACAATAATGATTAGCGTTTTGGAAAGCTGGTCGCGTGTAGAATTACTGTGCGAAGTTTCATGCTTCTAGCATTATTTTTACGGATTTCAGTATGCAAAGTTTGAGGGGTCTACGGCCTTCCGTTGCAAAGTTATGGCTGTTTAAAGTTTTGCCATCTTTCAGATCGAATTGCGAGAGAACCAGACATCGTACAACAATAATGATTAGCGTTTTGGAAAGCTGGTCGCGTGTAGAATTACTGTGCGAAGTTTCACGCTTCTAGCATTGTTTTTACAGATTTTCAGTATGCAAAGTTTGAGGGGTCTACGGCCTTCCGTTGCAAAGTTATGGCTGTTTAAAGTTTTGCCATCTTTCAGATCGAATTGCCAGAGAACCAGAGATCGTACAACAATAATGATTAGCGTTTTGGAAAGCTGGTCGCGTGTAGAATTACTGTGCGAAGTTTCACGCTTCTAGCATTGTTTTTACAGATTTTCAGTATGCAAAGTTTGAGGGGTCTACGGCCTTCCGTTGCAAAGTTATGGCTGTTTAAAGTTTTGCCATCTTTCAGATCGAATTGCGAGAGAACCAGACATCGTACAACAATAATGATTAGCGTTTTGGAAAGCTGGTCGCGTGTAGAATTACTGTGCGAAGTTTCACGCTTCTAGCATTGTTTTTACAGATTTTCAGTATGCAAAGTTTGAGGGGTCTACGGCCTTCCGTTGCAAAGTTATGGCTGTTTAAAGTTTTGCCATCTTTCAGATCGAATTGCGAGAGAACCAGAGATCGTACAACAATAATGATTAGCGTTTTGGAAAGCTGGTCGCGTGTAGAATTACTGTGCGAAGTTTCACGCTTCTAGCATTGTTTTTACAGATTTTCAGTATGCAAAGTTTGAGGGGTCTACGGCCTTCCGTTGCAAAGTTATGGCTGTTTAAAGTTTTGCCATCTTTCAGATCGAATTGCGAGAGAACCAGACATCGTACAACAATAATGATTAGCGTTTTGGAAAGCTGGTCGCGTGTAGAATTACTGTGCGAAGTTTCACGCTTCTAGCATTGTTTTTACAGATTTTCAGTATGCAAAGTTTGAGGGGTCTACGGCCTTCCGTTGCAAAGTTATGGCTGTTTAAAGTTTTGCCATCTTTCAGATCGAATTGCGAGAGAACCAGAGATCGTACAACAATAATGATTAGCGTTTTGGAAAGCTGGTCGCGTGTAGAATTACTGTGCGAAGTTTCACGCTTCTAGCATTGTTT
This sequence comes from Myopa testacea, assembly GCA_949629155.1. Lineage (NCBI taxonomy): Eukaryota > Metazoa > Arthropoda > Insecta > Diptera > Conopidae > Myopa > Myopa testacea. The sequence continues at coordinate 46,564,677 of OX451345.1, read as the reverse complement.
TTACAGATTTTCAGTATGCAAAGTTTGAGGGGTCTACGGCCTTCCGTTGCAAAGTTATGGCTGTTTAAAGTTTTGCCATCTTTCAGATCGAATTGCCAGAGAACCAGAGATCGTACAACAATAATGATTAGCGTTTTGGAAAGCTGGTCGCGTGTAGAATTACTGTGCGAAGTTTCATGCTTCTAGCATTATTTTTACGGATTTCAGTATGCAAAGTTTGAGGGGTCTACGGCCTTCCGTTGCAAAGTTATGGCTGTTTAAAGTTTTGCCATCTTTCAGATCGAATTGCGAGAGAACCAGACATCGTACAACAATAATGATTAGCGTTTTGGAAAGCTGGTCGCGTGTAGAATTACTGTGCGAAGTTTCACGCTTCTAGCATTATTTTTACGGATTTCAGTATGCAAAGTTTGAGGGGTCTACGGCCTTCCGTTGCAAAGTTATGGCTGTTTAAAGTTTTGCCATCTTTCAGATCGAATTGCGAGAGAACCAGACATCGTACAACAATAATGATTAGCGTTTTGGAAAGCTGGTCGCGTGTAGAATTACTGTGCGAAGTTTAATGCTTCTAGCATTACTTTTACGGATTTCAGTATGCAAAGTTTGAGGGGTCTACGGCCTTCCGTTGCAAAGTTATGGCTGTTTAAAGTTTTGCCATATTTCAGATCGAATTGCGAGAGAACCAGACATCGTAAAACAATAATGATTAGCGTTTTGGAAAGCTGGTCGCGTGTAGAATTACTGTGCGAAGTTTCATGCTTCTAGCATTACTTTTACGGATTTCAGTATGCAAAGTTTGAGGGGTCTACGGCCTTCCGTTGCAAAGTTATGGCTGTTTAAAGTTTTGCCATCTTTCAGATCGAATTGCGAGAGAACCAGACATCGTACAACAATAATGATTAGCGTTTTGGAAAGCTGGTCGCGTGTAGAATTACTGTGCGAAGTTTCATGCTTCTAGCATTATTTTTACGGATTTCAGTATGCAAAGTTTGAGGGGTCTACGGCCTTCCGTTGCAAAGTTATGGCTGTTTAAAGTTTTTCCATCTTTCAGATCGAATTGCGAGAGAACCAGACATCGTAAAACAATAATGATTAGCGTTTTGGAAAGCTGGTCGCGTGTAGAATTACTGTGCGAAGTTTCATGCTTCTAGCATTATTTTTACGGATTTCAGTATGCAAAGTTTGAGGGGTCTACGGCCTTCCGTTGCAAAGTTATGGCTGTTTAAAGTTTTTCCATCTTTCAGATCGAATTGCGAGAGAACCAGACATCGTAAAACAATAATGATTAGCGTTTTGGAAAGCTGGTCGCGTGTAGAATTACTGTGCGAAGTTTCATGCTTCTAGCATTATTTTTACGGATTTCAGTATGCAAAGTTTGAGGGGTCTACGGCCTTCCGTTGCAAAGTTATGGCTGTTTAAAGTTTTGCCATCTTTCAGATCGAATTGCGAGAGAACCAGACATCGTACAACAATAATGATTAGCGTTTTGGAAAGCTGGTCGCGTGTAGAATTACTGTGCGAAGTTTCATGCTTCTAGCATTATTTTTACGGATTTCAGTATGCAAAGTTTGAGGGGTCTACGGCCTTCCGTTGCAAAGTTATGGCTGTTTAAAGTTTTGCCATATTTCAGATCGAATTGCGAGAGAACCAGACATCGTAAAACAATAATGATTAGCGTTTTGGAAAGCTGGTCGCGTGTAGAATTACTGTGCGAAGTTTCATGCTTCTAGCATTATTTTTACGGATTTCAGTATGCAAAGTTTGAGGGGTCTACGGCCTTCCGTTGCAAAGTTATGGCTGTTTAAAGTTTTTCCATCTTTCAGATCGAATTGCGAGAGAACCAGACATCGTAAAACAATAATGATTAGCGTTTTGGAAAGCTGGTCGCGTGTAGAATTACTGTGCGAAGTTTCATGCTTCTAGCATTATTTTTACGGATTTCAGTATGCAAAGTTTGAGGGGTCTACGGCCTTCCGTTGCAAAGTTATGGCTGTTTAAAGTTTTGCCATATTTCAGATCGAATTGTGAGAGAACCAGACATCGTAAAACAATAATGATTAGCGTTTTGGAAAGCTGGTCGCGTGTAGAATTACTGTGCGAAGTTTCATGCTTCTAGCATTATTTTTACGGATTTCAGTATGCAAAGTTTGAGGGGTCTACGGCCTTCCGTTGCAAAGTTATGGCTGTTTAAAGTTTTGCCATCTTTCAGATCGAATTGCGAGAGAACCAGACATCGTACAACAATAATGATTAGCGTTTTGGAAAGCTGGTCGCGTGTAGAATTACTGTGCGAAGTTTCACGCTTCTAGCATTATTTTTACGGATTTCAGTATGCAAAGTTTGAGGGGTCTACGGCCTTCCGTTGCAAAGTTATGGCTGTTTAAAGTTTTGCCATCTTTCAGATCGAATTGCGAGAGAACCAGACATCGTACAACAATAATGATTAGCGTTTTGGAAAGCTGGTCGCGTGTAGAATTACTGTGCGAAGTTTAATGCTTCTAGCATTACTTTTACGGATTTCAGTATGCAAAGTTTGAGGGGTCTACGGCCTTCCGTTGCAAAGTTATGGCTGTTTAAAGTTTTTCCATCTTTCAGATCGAATTGCGAGAGAACCAGACATCGTAAAACAATAATGATTAGCGTTTTGGAAAGCTGGTCGCGTGTAGAATTACTGTGCGAAGTTTCACGCTTCTAGCATTATTTTTACGGATTTCAGTATGCAAAGTTTGAGGGGTCTACGGCCTTCCGTTGCAAAGTTATGGCTGTTTAAAGTTTTGCCATCTTTCAGATCGAATTGCGAGAGAACCAGACATCGTACAACAATAATGATTAGCGTTTTGGAAAGCTGGTCGCGTGTAGAATTACTGTGCGAAGTTTAATGCTTCTAGCATTACTTTTACGGATTTCAGTATGCAAAGTTTGAGGGGTCTACGGCCTTCCGTTGCAAAGTTATGGCTGTTTAAAGTTTTGCCATATTTCAGATCGAATTGCGAGAGAACCAGACATCGTAAAACAATAATGATTAGCGTTTTGGAAAGCTGGTCGCGTGTAGAATTACTGTGCGAAGTTTCATGCTTCTAGCATTACTTTTACGGATTTCAGTATGCAAAGTTTGAGGGGTCTACGGCCTTCCGTTGCAAAGTTATGGCTGTTTAAAGTTTTGCCATCTTTCAGATCGAATTGCGAGAGAACCAGACATCGTACAACAATAATGATTAGCGTTTTGGAAAGCTGGTCGCGTGTAGAATTACTGTGCGAAGTTTCATGCTTCTAGCATTATTTTTACGGATTTCAGTATGCAAAGTTTGAGGGGTCTACGGCCTTCCGTTGCAAAGTTATGGCTGTTTAAAGTTTTTCCATCTTTCAGATCGAATTGCGAGAGAACCAGACATCGTAAAACAATAATGATTAGCGTTTTGGAAAGCTGGTCGCGTGTAGAATTACTGTGCGAAGTTTCATGCTTCTAGCATTATTTTTACGGATTTCAGTATGCAAAGTTTGAGGGGTCTACGGCCTTCCGTTGCAAAGTTATGGCTGTTTAAAGTTTTTCCATCTTTCAGATCGAATTGCGAGAGAACCAGACATCGTAAAACAATAATGATTAGCGTTTTGGAAAGCTGGTCGCGTGTAGAATTACTGTGCGAAGTTTCATGCTTCTAGCATTATTTTTACGGATTTCAGTATGCAAAGTTTGAGGGGTCTACGGCCTTCCGTTGCAAAGTTATGGCTGTTTAAAGTTTTGCCATATTTCAGATCGAATTGTGAGAGAACCAGACATCGTAAAACAATAATGATTAGCGTTTTGGAAAGCTGGTCGCGTGTAGAATTACTGTGCGAAGTTTCATGCTTCTAGCATTATTTTTACGGATTTCAGTATGCAAAGTTTGAGGGGTCTACGGCCTTCCGTTGCAAAGTTATGGCTGTTTAAAGTTTTGCCATCTTTCAGATCGAATTGCGAGAGAACCAGACATCGTACAACAATAATGATTAGCGTTTTGGAAAGCTGGTCGCGTGTAGAATTACTGTGCGAAGTTTCATGCTTCTAGCATTATTTTTACGGATTTCAGTATGCAAAGTTTGAGGGGTCTACGGCCTTCCGTTGCAAAGTTATGGCTGTTTAAAGTTTTGCCATATTTCAGATCGAATTGCGAGAGAACCAGACATCGTAAAACAATAATGATTAGCGTTTTGGAAAGCTGGTCGCGTGTAGAATTACTGTGCGAAGTTTCATGCTTCTAGCATTATTTTTACGGATTTCAGTATGCAAAGTTTGAGGGGTCTACGGCCTTCCGTTGCAAAGTTATGGCTGTTTAAAGTTTTGCCATATTTCAGATCGAATTGTGAGAGAACCAGACATCGTAAAACAATAATGATTAGCGTTTTGGAAAGCTGGTCGCGTGTAGAATTACTGTGCGAAGTTTCATGCTTCTAGCATTATTTTTACGGATTTCAGTATGCAAAGTTTGAGGGGTCTACGGCCTTCCGTTGCAAAGTTATGGCTGTTTAAAGTTTTGCCATCTTTCAGATCGAATTGCGAGAGAACCAGACATCGTACAACAATAATGATTAGCGTTTTGGAAAGCTGGTCGCGTGTAGAATTACTGTGCGAAGTTTCACGCTTCTAGCATTATTTTTACGGATTTCAGTATGCAAAGTTTGAGGGGTCTACGGCCTTCCGTTGCAAAGTTATGGCTGTTTAAAGTTTTGCCATCTTTCAGATCGAATTGCGAGAGAACCAGACATCGTACAACAATAATGATTAGCGTTTTGGAAAGCTGGTCGCGTGTAGAATTACTGTGCGAAGTTTAATGCTTCTAGCATTACTTTTACGGATTTCAGTATGCAAAGTTTGAGGGGTCTACGGCCTTCCGTTGCAAAGTTATGGCTGTTTAAAGTTTTGCCATATTTCAGATCGAATTGCGAGAGAACCAGACATCGTAAAACAATAATGATTAGCGTTTTGGAAAGCTGGTCGCGTGTAGAATTACTGTGCGAAGTTTCATGCTTCTAGCATTACTTTTACGGATTTCAGTATGCAAAGTTTGAGGGGTCTACGGCCTTCCGTTGCAAAGTTATGGCTGTTTAAAGTTTTGCCATCTTTCAGATCGAATTGCGAGAGAACCAGACATCGTACAACAATAATGATTAGCGTTTTGGAAAGCTGGTCGCGTGTAGAATTACTGTGCGAAGTTTCATGCTTCTAGCATTATTTTTACGGATTTCAGTATGCAAAGTTTGAGGGGTCTACGGCCTTCCGTTGCAAAGTTATGGCTGTTTAAAGTTTTTCCATCTTTCAGATCGAATTGCGAGAGAACCAGACATCGTAAAACAATAATGATTAGCGTTTTGGAAAGCTGGTCGCGTGTAGAATTACTGTGCGAAGTTTCATGCTTCTAGCATTATTTTTACGGATTTCAGTATGCAAAGTTTGAGGGGTCTACGGCCTTCCGTTGCAAAGTTATGGCTGTTTAAAGTTTTTCCATCTTTCAGATCGAATTGCGAGAGAACCAGACATCGTAAAACAATAATGATTAGCGTTTTGGAAAGCTGGTCGCGTGTAGAATTACTGTGCGAAGTTTCATGCTTCTAGCATTATTTTTACGGATTTCAGTATGCAAAGTTTGAGGGGTCTACGGCCTTCCGTTGCAAAGTTATGGCTGTTTAAAGTTTTGCCATATTTCAGATCGAATTGTGAGAGAACCAGACATCGTAAAACAATAATGATTAGCGTTTTGGAAAGCTGGTCGCGTGTAGAATTACTGTGCGAAGTTTCATGCTTCTAGCATTATTTTTACGGATTTCAGTATGCAAAGTTTGAGGGGTCTACGGCCTTCCGTTGCAAAGTTATGGCTGTTTAAAGTTTTGCCATCTTTCAGATCGAATTGCGAGAGAACCAGACATCGTACAACAATAATGATTAGCGTTTTGGAAAGCTGGTCGCGTGTAGAATTACTGTGCGAAGTTTCATGCTTCTAGCATTATTTTTACGGATTTCAGTATGCAAAGTTTGAGGGGTCTACGGCCTTCCGTTGCAAAGTTATGGCTGTTTAAAGTTTTGCCATATTTCAGATCGAATTGCGAGAGAACCAGACATCGTAAAACAATAATGATTAGCGTTTTGGAAAGCTGGTCGCGTGTAGAATTACTGTGCGAAGTTTCATGCTTCTAGCATTATTTTTACGGATTTCAGTATGCAAAGTTTGAGGGGTCTACGGCCTTCCGTTGCAAAGTTATGGCTGTTTAAAGTTTTGCCATATTTCAGATCGAATTGTGAGAGAACCAGACATCGTAAAACAATAATGATTAGCGTTTTGGAAAGCTGGTCGCGTGTATAATTACTGTGCGAAGTTTCATGCTTCTAGCATTATTTTTACGGATTTCAGTATGCAAAGTTTGAGGGGTCTACGGCCTTCCGTTGCAAAGTTATGGCTGTTTAAAGTTTTGCCATCTTTCAGATCGAATTGCGAGAGAACCAGACATCGTACAACAATAATGATTAGCGTTTTGGAAAGCTGGTCGCGTGTAGAATTACTGTGCGAAGTTTCATGCTTCTAGCATTATTTTTACGGATTTCAGTATGCAAAGTTTGAGGGGTCTACGGCCTTCCGTTGCAAAGTTATGGCTGTTTAAAGTTTTGCCATATTTCAGATCGAATTGCGAGAGAACCAGACATCGTAAAACAATAATGATTAGCGTTTTGGAAAGCTGGTCGCGTGTAGAATTACTGTGCGAAGTTTCACGCTTCTAGCATTATTTTTACGGATTTCAGTATGCAAAGTTTGAGGGGTCTACGGCCTTCCGTTGCAAAGTTATGGCTGTTTAAAGTTTTGCCATCTTTCAGATCGAATTGCGAGAGAACCAGACATCGTACAACAATAATGATTAGCGTTTTGGAAAGCTGGTCGCGTGTAGAATTACTGTGCGAAGTTTCATGCTTCTAGCATTATTTTTACGGATTTCAGTATGCAAAGTTTGAGGGGTCTACGGCCTTCCGTTGCAAAGTTATGGCTGTTTAAAGTTTTGCCATCTTTCAGATCGAATTGCGAGAGAACCAGACATCGTACAACAATAATGATTAGCGTTTTGGAAAGCTGGTCGCGTGTAGAATTACTGTGCGAAGTTTCATGCTTCTAGCATTATTTTTACGGATTTCAGTATGCAAAGTTTGAGGGGTCTACGGCCTTCCGTTGCAAAGTTATGGCTGTTTAAAGTTTTTCCATCTTTCAGATCGAATTGCGAGAGAACCAGACATCGTAAAACAATAATGATTAGCGTTTTGGAAAGCTGGTCGCGTGTAGAATTACTGTGCGAAGTTTCACGCTTCTAGCATTATTTTTACGGATTTCAGTATGCAAAGTTTGAGGGGTCTACGGCCTTCCGTTGCAAAGTTATGGCTGTTTAAAGTTTTGCCATCTTTCAGATCGAATTGCGAGAGAACCAGACATCGTACAACAATAATGATTAGCGTTTTGGAAAGCTGGTCGCGTGTAGAATTACTGTGCGAAGTTTCATGCTTCTAGCATTATTTTTACGGATTTCAGTATGCAAAGTTTGAGGGGTCTACGGCCTTCCGTTGCAAAGTTATGGCTGTTTAAAGTTTTTCCATCTTTCAGATCGAATTGCGAGAGAACCAGACATCGTAAAACAATAATGATTAGCGTTTTGGAAAGCTGGTCGCGTGTAGAATTACTGTGCGAAGTTTCATGCTTCTAGCATTATTTTTACGGATTTCAGTATGCAAAGTTTGAGGGGTCTACGGCCTTCCGTTGCAAAGTTATGGCTGTTTAAAGTTTTGCCATATTTCAGATCGAATTGTGAGAGAACCAGACATCGTAAAACAATAATGATTAGCGTTTTGGAAAGCTGGTCGCGTGTAGAATTACTGTGCGAAGTTTCATGCTTCTAGCATTATTTTTACGGATTTCAGTATGCAAAGTTTGAGGGGTCTACGGCCTTCCGTTGCAAAGTTATGGCTGTTTAAAGTTTTGCCATCTTTCAGATCGAATTGCGAGAGAACCAGACATCGTACAACAATAATGATTAGCGTTTTGGAAAGCTGGTCGCGTGTAGAATTACTGTGCGAAGTTTCATGCTTCTAGCATTATTTTTACGGATTTCAGTATGCAAAGTTTGAGGGGTCTACGGCCTTCCGTTGCAAAGTTATGGCTGTTTAAAGTTTTGCCATATTTCAGATCGAATTGCGAGAGAACCAGACATCGTAAAACAATAATGATTAGCGTTTTGGAAAGCTGGTCGCGTGTAGAATTACTGTGCGAAGTTTCATGCTTCTAGCATTATTTTTACGGATTTCAGTATGCAAAGTTTGAGGGGTCTACGGCCTTCCGTTGCAAAGTTATGGCTGTTTAAAGTTTTGCCATCTTTCAGATCGAATTGCGAGAGAAACAGACATCGTAAAACAATAATGATTAGCGTTTTGGAAAGCTGGTCGCGTGTAGAATTACTGTGCGCAGTTTCATGCTTCTAGCATTATTTTTACGGATTTCAGTATGCAAAGTTTGAGGGGTCTACGGCCTTCCGTTGCAAAGTTATGGCTGTTTAAAGTTTTGCCATCTTTCAGATCGAATTGCGAGAGAAACAGACATCGTAAAACAATAATGATTAGCGTTTTGGAAAGCTGGTCGCGTGTAGAATTACTGTGCGCAGTTTCATGCTTCTAGCATTATTTTTACGGATTTCAGTATGCAAAGTTTGAGGGGTCTACGGCCTTCCGTTGCAAAGTTATGGCTGTTTAATGTTTTGCCATCTTTCAGATCGAATTGCGAGAGAACCAGACATCGTACAACAATAATGATTAGCGTTTTGGAAAGCTGGTCGCGTGTAGAATTACTGTGCGAAGTTTCACGCTTCTAGCATTATTTTTACGGATTTCAGTATGCAAAGTTTGAGGGGTCTACGGCCTTCCGTTGCAAAGTTATGGCTGTTTAAAGTTTTGCCATCTTTCAGATCGAATTGCGAGAGAACCAGACATCGTACAACAATAATGATTAGCGTTTTGGAAAGCTGGTCGCGTGTAGAATTACTGTGCGAAGTTTCACGCTTCTAGCATTATTTTTACGGATTTCAGTATGCAAAGTTTGAGGGGTCTACGGCCTTCCGTTGCAAAGTTATGGCTGTTTAAAGTTTTGCCATCTTTCAGATCGAATTGCGAGAGAACCAGACATCGTACAACAATAATGATTAGCGTTTTGGAGAGCTGGTCGCATGTAGAATTACTGTGCGAAGTTTCACGCTTCTAGCATTATTTTTACGGATTTCAGTATGCAAAGTTTGAGGGGTCTACGGCCTTCCGTTGCAAAGTTATGGCTGTTTAAAGTTTTGCCATCTTTCAGATCGAATTGCGAGAGAACCAGACATCGTAAAACAATAATGATTAGCGTTTTGGAAAGCTGGTCGCGTGTAGAATTACTGTGCGAAGTTTCATGCTTCTAGCATTATTTTTACGGATTTCAGTATGCAAAGTTTGAGGGGTCTACGGCCTTCCGTTGCAAAGTTATGGCTGTTTAATGTTTTGCCATCTTTCAGATCGAATTGCGAGAGAACCAGACATCGTACAACAATAATGATTAGCGTTTTGGAAAGCTGGTCGCGTGTAGAATTACTGTGCGAAGTTTCACGCTTCTAGCATTATTTTTACGGATTTCAGTATGCAAAGTTTGAGGGGTCTACGGCCTTCCGTTGCAAAGTTATGGCTGTTTAAAGTTTTGCCATCTTTCAGATCGAATTGCGAGAGAACCAGACATCGTAAAACAATAATGATTAGCGTTTTGGAAAGCTGGTCGCGTGTAGAATTACTGTGCGAAGTTTCATGCTTCTAGCATTATTTTTACGGATTTCAGTATGCAAAGTTTGAGGGGTCTACGGCCTTCCGTTGCAAAGTTATGGCTGTTTAAAGTTTTGCCATCTTTCAGATCGAATTGCGAGAGAACCAGACATCGTACAACAATAATGATTAGCGTTTTGGAGAGCTGGTCGCGTGTAGAATTACTGTGCGAAGTTTCACGCTTCTAGCATTATTTTTACGGATTTCAGTATGCAAAGTTTGAGGGGTCTACGGCCTTCCGTTGCAAAGTTATGGCTGTTTAAAGTTTTGCCATCTTTCAGATCGAATTGCGAGAGAACCAGACATCGTACAACAATAATGATTAGCGTTTTGGAAAGCTGGTCGCGTGTAGAATTACTGTGCGAAGTTTCATGCTTCTAGCATTATTTTTACGGATTTCAGTATGCAAAGTTTGAGGGGTCTACGGCCTTCCGTTGCAAAGTTATGGCTGTTTAAAATTTTGCCATCTTTCAGATCGAATTGCGAGAGAACCAGACATCGTACAACAATAATGATTAGCGTTTTGGAAAGCTGGTCGCGTGTAGAATTACTGTGCGAAGTTTCATGCTTCTAGCATTATTTTTACGGATTTCAGTATGCAAAGTTTGAGGGGTCTACGGCCTTCCGTTGCAAAGTTATGGCTGTTTAAAGTTTTGCCATCTTTCAGATCGAATTGCGAGAGAACCAGACATCGTAAAACAATAATGATTAGCGTTTTGGAAAGCTGGTCGCGTGTAGAATTACTGTGCGCAGTTTCATGCTTCTAGCATTATTTTTACGGATTTCAGTATGCAAAGTTTGAGGGGTCTACGGCCTTCCGTTGCAAAGTTATGGCTGTTTAATGTTTTGCCATCTTTCAGATCGAATTGCGAGAGAACCAGACATCGTACAACAATAATGATTAGCGTTTTGGAAAGCTGGTCGCGTGTAGAATTACTGTGCGAAGTTTCACGCTTCTAGCATTATTTTTACGGATTTCAGTATGCAAAGTTTGAGGGGTCTACGGCCTTGCGTTGCAAAGTTATGGCTGTTTAAAGTTTTGCCATCTTTCAGATCGAATTGCGAGAGAACCAGACATCGTACAACAATAATGATTAGCGTTTTGGAAAGCTGGTCGCGTGTAGAATTACTGTGCGAAGTTTCATGCTTCTAGCATTATTTTTACGGATTTCAGTATGCAAAGTTTGAGGGGTCTACGGCCTTCCGTTGCAAAGTTATGGCTGTTTAAAGTTTTGCCATATTTCAGATCGAATTGCGAGAGAACCAGACATCGTAAAACAATAATGATTAGCGTTTTGGAAAGCTGGTCGCGTGTAGAATTACTGTGCGAAGTTTCATGCTTCTAGCATTATTTTTACGGATTTCAGTATGCAAAGTTTGAGGGGTCTACGGCCTTCCGTTGCAAAGTTATGGCTGTTTAAAGTTTTGCCATCTTTCAGATCGAATTGCGAGAGAACCAGACATCGTACAACAATAATGATTAGCGTTTTGGAAAGCTGGTCGCGTGTAGAATTACTGTGCGAAGTTTCATGCTTCTAGCATTATTTTTACGGATTTCAGTATGCAAAGTTTGAGGGGTCTACGGCCTTCCGTTGCAAAGTTATGGCTGTTTAAAGTTTTGCCATATTTCAGATCGAATTGCGAGAGAACCAGACATCGTAAAACAATAATGATTAGCGTTTTGGAAAGCTGGTCGCGTGTAGAATTACTGTGCGAAGTTTCATGCTTCTAGCATTATTTTTACGGATTTCAGTATGCAAAGTTTGAGGGGTCTACGGCCTTCCGTTGCAAAGTTATGGCTGTTTAAAGTTTTGCCATCTTTCAGATCGAATTGCGAGAGAAACAGACATCGTAAAACAATAATGATTAGCGTTTTGGAAAGCTGGTCGCGTGTAGAATTACTGTGCGAAGTTTCATGCTTCTAGCATTATTTTTACGGATTTCAGTATGCAAAGTTTGAGGGGTCTACGGCTTTCCGTTGCAAAGTTATGGCTGTTTAATGTTTTGCCATCTTTCAGATCGAATTGCGAGAGAACCCGACATCGTACAACAATAATGATTAGCGTTTTGGAAAGCTGGTCGCGTGTAGAATTACTGTGCGAAGTTTCATGCTTCTAGCATTATTTTTACGGATTTCAGTATGCAAAGTTTGAGGGGTCTACGGCCTTCCGTTGCAAAGTTATGGCTGTTTAATGTTTTGCCATCTTTCAGATCGAATTGCGAGAGAACCAGACATCGTACAACAATAATGATTAGCGTTTTGGAAAGCTGGTCGCGTGTAGAATTACTGTGCGAAGTTTCACGCTTCTAGCATTATTTTTACGGATTTCAGTATGCAAAGTTTGAGGGGTCTACGGCCTTCCGTTGCAAAGTTATGGCTGTTTAAAGTTTTGCCATCTTTCAGATCGAATTGCGAGAGAACCAGACATCGTACAACAATAATGATTAGCGTTTTGGAAAGCTGGTCGCGTGTAGAATTACTGTGCGAAGTTTCACGCTTCTAGCATTATTTTTACGGATTTCAGTATGCAAAGTTTGAGGGGTCTACGGCCTTCCGTTGCAAAGTTATGGCTGTTTAAAGTTTTGCCATCTTTCAGATCGAATTGCGAGAGAACCAGACATCGTACAACAATAATGATTAGCGTTTTGGAGAGCTGGTCGCGTGTAGAATTACTGTGCGAAGTTTCACGCTTCTAGCATTATTTTTACGGATTTCAGTATGCAAAGTTTGAGGGGTCTACGGCCTTCCGTTGCAAAGTTATGGCTGTTTAAAGTTTTGCCATCTTTCAGATCGAATTGCGAGAGAACCAGACATCGTACAACAATAATGATTAGCGTTTTGGAAAGCTGGTCGCGTGTAGAATTACTGTGCGAAGTTTCATTCTTCTAGCATTATTTTTACGGATTTCAGTATGCAAAGTTTGAGGGGTCTACGGCCTTGCGTTGCAAAGTTATGGCTGTTTAAAGTTTTGCCATCTTTCAGATCGAATTGCGAGAGAACCAGACATCGTACAACAATAATGATTAGCGTTTTGGAGAGCTGGTCGCGTGTAGAATTACTGTGCGAAGTTTCACGCTTCTAGCATTATTTTTACGGATTTCAGTATGCAAAGTTTGAGGGGTCTACGGCCTTCCGTTGCAAAGTTATGGCTGTTTAAAGTTTTGCCATCTTTCAGATCGAATTGCGAGAGAACCAGACATCGTAAAACAATAATGATTAGCGTTTTGGAAAGCTGGTCGCGTGTAGAATTACTGTGCGAAGTTTCATGCTTCTAGCATTATTTTTACGGATTTCAGTATGCAAAGTTTGAGGGGTCTACGGCCTTCCGTTGCAAAGTTATGGCTGTTTAAAGTTTTGCCATCTTTCAGATCGAATTGCGAGAGAACCAGACATCGTACAACAATAATGATTAGCGTTTTGGAGAGCTGGTCGCGTGTAGAATTACTGTGCGAAGTTTCACGCTTCTAGCATTATTTTTACGGATTTCAGTATGCAAAGTTTGAGGGGTCTACGGCCTTCCGTTGCAAAGTTATGGCTGTTTAAAGTTTTGCCATCTTTCAGATCGAATTGCGAGAGATTATTTTTACGGATTTCAGTATGCAAAGTTTGAGGGGTCTACGGCCTTCCGTTGCAAAGTTATGGCTGTTTAAAGTTTTGCCATATTTCAGATCGAATTGCGAGAGAACCAGACATCGTACAACAATAATGATTAGCGTTTTGGAGAGCTGGTCGCGTGTAGAATTACTGTGCGAAGTTTCACGCTTCTAGCATTATTTTTACGGATTTCAGTATGCAAAGTTTGAGGGGTCTACGGCCTTCCGTTGCAAAGTTATGGCTGTTTAAAGTTTTGCCATCTTTCAGATCGAATTGCGAGAGATTATTTTTACGGATTTCAGTATGCAAAGTTTGAGGGGTCTACGGCCTTCCGTTGCAAAGTTATGGCTGTTTAAAGTTTTGCCATATTTCAGATCGAATTGCGAGAGAACCAGACATCGTAAAACAATAATGATTAGCGTTTTGAAAAGCTGGTCGCGTGTAGAATTACTGTGCGAAGTTTCATGCTTCTAGCATTATTTTTACGGATTTCAGTATGCAAAGTTTGAGGGGTCTACGGCCTTCCGTTGCAAAGTTATGGCTGTTTAAAGTTTTGCCATCTTTCAGATCGAATTGCGAGAGAACCAGACATCGTACAACAATAATGATTAGCGTTTTGGAAAGCTGGTCGCGTGTAGAATTACTGTGCGAAGTTTCATGCTTCTAGCATTATTTTTACGGATTTCAGTATGCAAAGTTTGAGGGGTCTACGGCCTTCCGTTGCAAAGTTATGGCTGTTTAAAGTTTTGCCATATTTCAGATCGAATTGCGAGAGAACCAGACATCGTACAACAATAATGATTAGCGTTTTGGAAAGCTGGTCGCGTGTAGAATTACTGTGCGAAGTTTCATGCTTCTAGCATTATTTTTACGGATTTCAGTATGCAAAGTTTGAGGGGTCTACGGCCTTCCGTTGCAAAGTTATGGCTGTTTAAAGTTTTGCCATCTTTCAGATCGAATTGCGAGAGAACCAGACATCGTACAACAATAATGATTAGCGTTTTGGAGAGCTGGTCGCGTGTAGAATTACTGTGCGAAGTTTCACGCTTCTAGCATTATTTTTACGGATTTCAGTATGCAAAGTTTGAGGGGTCTACGGCCTTCCGTTGCAAAGTTATGGCTGTTTAAAGTTTTGCCATCTTTCAGATCGAATTGCGAGAGAACCAGACATCGTAAAACAATAATGATTAGCGTTTTGGAAAGCTGGTCGCGTGTAGAATTACTGTGCGAAGTTTCATGCTTCTAGCATTATTTTTACGGATTTCAGTATGCAAAGTTTGAGGGGTCTACGGCCTTCCGTTGCAAAGTTATGCCTGTTTAAAGTTTTGCCATCTTTCAGATCGAATTGCGAGAGAACCAGACATCGTAAAACAATAATGATTAGCGTTTTGGAAAGCTGGTCGCGTGTAGAATTACTGTGCGAAGTTTCATTCTTCTAGCATTATTTTTACGGATTTCAGTATGGAAAGTTTGAGGGGTCTACGGCCTTGCGTTGCAAAGTTATGGCTGTTTAAAGTTTTGCCATATTTCAGATCGAATTGCGAGAGAACCAGACATCGTAAAACAATAATGATTAGCGTTTTGGAAAGCTGGTCGCGTGTAGAATTACTGTGCGAAGTTTCATGCTTCTAGCATTATTTTTACGGATTTCAGTATGCAAAGTTTGAGGGGTCTACGGCCTTCCGTTGCAAAGTTATGCCTGTTTAAAGTTTTGCCATCTTTCAGATCGAATTGCGAGAGAACCAGACATCGTAAAACAATAATGATTAGCGTTTTGGAAAGCTGGTCGCGTGTAGAATTACTGTGCGAAGTTTCATTCTTCTAGCATTATTTTTACGGATTTCAGTATGCAAAGTTTGAGGGGTCTACGGCCTTCCGTTGCAAAGTTATGGCTGTTTAAAGTTTTGCCATCTTTCAGATCGAATTGCGAGAGAACCAGACATCGTACAACAATAATGATTAGCGTTTTGGAAAGCTGGTCGCGTGTAGAATTACTGTGCGAAGTTTCATGCTTCTAGCATTATTTTTACGGATTTCAGTATGCAAAGTTTGAGGGGTCTACGGCCTTCCGTTGCAAAGTTATGGCTGTTTAAAGTTTTGCCATCTTTCAAATCGAATTGCGAGAGAACCAGACATCGTACAACAATAATGATTAGCGTTTTGGAAAGCTGGTCGCGTGTAGAATTACTGTGCGAAGTTTCATGCTTCTAGCATTATTTTTACGGATTTCAGTATGCAAAGTTTGAGGGGTCTACGGCCTTCCGTTGCAAAGTTATGGCTGTTTAAAGTTTTGCCATCTTTCAGATCGAATTGCGAGAGAACCAGACATCGTACAACAATAATGATTAGCGTTTTGGAAAGCTGGTCGCGTGTAGAATTACTGTGCGAAGTTTCATGCTTCTAGCATTATTTTTACGGATTTCAGTATGCAAAGTTTGAGGGGTCTACGGCCTTCCGTTGCAAAGTTATGGCTGTTTAAAGTTTTGCCATCTTTCAGATCGAATTGCGAGAGAACCAGACATCGTACAACAATAATGATTAGCGTTTTGGAAAGCTGGTCGCGTGTAGAATTACTGTGCGAAGTTTCATGCTTCTAGCATTATTTTTACGGATTTCAGTATGCAAAGTTTGAGGGGTCTACGGCCTTCCGTTGCAAAGTTATGGCTGTTTAAAGTTTTGCCATCTTTCAGATCGAATTGCGAGAGAACCAGACATCGTACAACAATAATGATTAGCGTTTTGGAAAGCTGGTCGCGTGTAGAATTACTGTGCGAAGTTTCATGCTTCTAGCATTATTTTTACGGATTTCAGTATGCAAAGTTTGAGGGGTCTACGGCCTTCCGTTGCAAAGTTATGGCTGTTTAAAGTTTTGCCATCTTTCAGATCGAATTGCGAGAGAACCAGACATCGTACAACAATAATGATTAGCGTTTTGGAAAGCTGGTCGCGTGTAGAATTACTGTGCGAAGTTTCATGCTTCTAGCATTATTTTTACGGATTTCAGTATGCAAAGTTTGAGGGGTCTACGGCCTTCCGTTGCAAAGTTATGGCTGTTTAAAGTGTTGCCATCTTTCAGATCGAATTGCGAGAGAACCAGACATCGTACAACAATAATGATTAGCGTTTTGGAAAGCTGGTCGCGTGTAGAATTACTGTGCGAAGTTTCATGCTTCTAGCATTATTTTTACGGATTTCAGTATGCAAAGTTTGAGGGGTCTACGGCCTTCCGTTGCAAAGTTATGGCTGTTTAAAGTTTTGCCATCTTTCAGATCGAATTGCGAGAGAACCAGACATCGTACAACAATAATGATTAGCGTTTTGGAAAGCTGGTCGCGTGTAGAATTACTGTGCGAAGTTTCATGCTTCTAGCATTATTTTTACGGATTTCAGTATGCAAAGTTTGAGGGGTCTACGGCCTTCCGTTGCAAAGTTATGGCTGTTTAAAGTTTTGCCATATTTCAGATCGAATTGCGAGAGAACCAGACATCGTACAACAATAATGATTAGCGTTTTGGAAAGCTGGTCGCGTGTAGAATTACTGTGCAAAGTTTCATGCTTCTAGCATTATTTTTACGGATTTCAGTATGCAAAGTTTGAGGGGTCTACGGCCTTCCGTTGCAAAGTTATGGCTGTTTAAAGTTTTGCCATATTTCAGATCGAATTGCGAGAGAACCAGACATCGTACAACAATAATGATTAGCGTTTTGGAAAGCTGGTCGCGTGTAGAATTACTGTGCGAAGTTTCATGCTTCTAGCATTATTTTTACGGATTTCAGTATGCAAAGTTTGAGGGGTCTACGGCCTTCCGTTGCAAAGTTATGGCTGTTTAAAGTTTTGCCATCTTTCAGATCGAATTGCGAGAGAACCAGACATCGTACAACAATAATGATTAGCGTTTTGGAAAGCTGGTCGCGTGTAGAATTACTGTGCGAAGTTTCATGCTTCTAGCATTATTTTTACGGATTTCAGTATGCAAAGTTTGAGGGGTCTACGGCCTTCCGTTGCAAAGTTATGGCTGTTTAAAGTTTTGCCATCTTTCAGATCGAATTGCGAGAGAACCAGACATCGTACAACAATAATGATTAGCGTTTTGGAAAGCTGGTCGCGTGTAGAATTACTGTGCGAAGTTTCATGCTTCTAGCATTATTTTTACGGATTTCAGTATGCAAAGTTTGAGGGGTCTACGGCCTTCCGTTGCAAAGTTATGGCTGTTTAAAGTTTTGCCATCTTTCAGATCGAATTGCGAGAGAACCAGACATCGTACAACAATAATGATTAGCGTTTTGGAAAGCTGGTCGCGTGTAGAATTACTGTGCGAAGTTTCATGCTTCTAGCATTATTTTTACGGATTTCAGTATGCAAAGTTTGAGGGGTCTACGGCCTTCCGTTGCAAAGTTATGGCTGTTTAAAGTTTTGCCATCTTTCAAATCGAATTGCGAGAGAACCAGACATCGTACAACAATAATGATTAGCGTTTTGGAAAGCTGGTCGCGTGTAGAATTACTGTGCGAAGTTTCATGCTTCTAGCATTATTTTTACGGATTTCAGTATGCAAAGTTTGAGGGGTCTACGGCCTTCCGTTGCAAAGTTATGGCTGTTTAAAGTTTTGCCATCTTTCAGATCGAATTGCGAGAGAACCAGACATCGTACAACAATAATGATTAGCGTTTTGGAAAGCTGGTCGCGTGTAGAATTACTGTGCGAAGTTTCATGCTTCTAGCATTATTTTTACGGATTTCAGTATGCAAAGTTTGAGGGGTCTACGGCCTTCCGTTGCAAAGTTATGGCTGTTTAAAGTTTTGCCATCTTTCAGATCGAATTGCGAGAGAACCAGACATCGTACAACAATAATGATTAGCGTTTTGGAAAGCTGGTCGCGTGTAGAATTACTGTGCGAAGTTTCATGCTTCTAGCATTATTTTTACGGATTTCAGTATGCAAAGTTTGAGGGGTCTACGGCCTTCCGTTGCAAAGTTATGGCTGTTTAAAGTTTTGCCATATTTCAGATCGAATTGCGAGAGAACCAGACATCGTACAACAATAATGATTAGCGTTTTGGAAAGCTGGTCGCGTGTAGAATTACTGTGCGAAGTTTCATGCTTCTAGCATTATTTTTACGGATTTCAGTATGCAAAGTTTGAGGGGTCTACGGCCTTCCGTTGCAAAGTTATGGCTGTTTAAAGTTTTGCCATCTTTCAGATCGAATTGCGAGAGAACCAGACATCGTACAACAATAATGATTAGCGTTTTGGAAAGCTGGTCGCGTGTAGAATTACTGTGCGAAGTTTCATGCTTCTAGCATTATTTTTACGGATTTCAGTATGCAAAGTTTGAGGGGTCTACGGCCTTCCGTTGCAAAGTTATGGCTGTTTAAAGTTTTGCCATCTTTCAGATCGAATTGCGAGAGAACCAGACATCGTACAACAATAATGATTAGCGTTTTGGAAAGCTGGTCGCGTGTAGAATTACTGTGCGAAGTTTCATGCTTCTAGCATTATTTTTACGGATTTCAGTATGCAAAGTTTGAGGGGTCTACGGCCTTCCGTTGCAAAGTTATGGCTGTTTAAAGTTTTGCCATCTTTCAGATCGAATTGCGAGAGAACCAGACATCGTACAACAATAATGATTAGCGTTTTGGAAAGCTGGTCGCGTGTAGAATTACTGTGCGAAGTTTCATGCTTCTAGCATTATTTTTACGGATTTCAGTATGCAAAGTTTGAGGGGTCTACGGCCTTCCGTTGCAAAGTTATGGCTGTTTAAAGTTTTGCCATCTTTCAGATCGAATTGCGAGAGAACCAGACATCGTACAACAATAATGATTAGCGTTTTGGAAAGCTGGTCGCGTGTAGAATTACTGTGCGAAGTTTCATGCTTCTAGCATTATTTTTACGGATTTCAGTATGCAAAGTTTGAGGGGTCTACGGCCTTCCGTTGCAAAGTTATGGCTGTTTAAAGTTTTGCCATCTTTCAAATCGAATTGCGAGAGAACCAGACATCGTACAACAATAATGATTAGCGTTTTGGAAAGCTGGTCGCGTGTAGAATTACTGTGCGAAGTTTCATGCTTCTAGCATTATTTTTACGGATTTCAGTATGCAAAGTTTGAGGGGTCTACGGCCTTCCGTTGCAAAGTTATGGCTGTTTAAAGTTTTGCCATCTTTCAGATCGAATTGCGAGAGAACCAGACATCGTACAACAATAATGATTAGCGTTTTGGAAAGCTGGTCGCGTGTAGAATTACTGTGCGAAGTTTCATGCTTCTAGCATTATTTTTACGGATTTCAGTATGCAAAGTTTGAGGGGTCTACGGCCTTCCGTTGCAAAGTTATGGCTGTTTAAAGTTTTGCCATCTTTCAGATCGAATTGCGAGAGAACCAGACATCGTACAACAATAATGATTAGCGTTTTGGAAAGCTGGTCGCGTGTAGAATTACTGTGCGAAGTTTCATGCTTCTAGCATTATTTTTACGGATTTCAGTATGCAAAGTTTGAGGGGTCTACGGCCTTCCGTTGCAAAGTTATGGCTGTTTAAAGTTTTGCCATATTTCAGATCGAATTGCGAGAGAACCAGACATCGTACAACAATAATGATTAGCGTTTTGGAAAGCTGGTCGCGTGTAGAATTACTGTGCGAAGTTTCATGCTTCTAGCATTATTTTTACGGATTTCAGTATGCAAAGTTTGAGGGGTCTACGGCCTTCCGTTGCAAAGTTATGGCTGTTTAAAGTTTTGCCATCTTTCAGATCGAATTGCGAGAGAACCAGACATCGTACAACAATAATGATTAGCGTTTTGGAAAGCTGGTCGCGTGTAGAATTACTGTGCGAAGTTTCATGCTTCTAGCATTATTTTTACGGATTTCAGTATGCAAAGTTTGAGGGGTCTACGGCCTTCCGTTGCAAAGTTATGGCTGTTTAAAGTTTTGCCATATTTCAGATCGAATTGCGAGAGAACCAGACATCGTACAACAATAATGATTAGCGTTTTGGAAAGCTGGTCGCGTGTAGAATTACTGTGCGAAGTTTCATGCTTCTAGCATTATTTTTACGGATTTCAGTATGCAAAGTTTGAGGGGTCTACGGCCTTGCGTTGCAAAGTTATGGCTGTTTAAAGTTTTGCCATCTTTCAGATCGAATTGCGAGAGAACCAGACATCGTACAACAATAATGATTAGCGTTTTGGAAAGCTGGTCGCGTGTAGAATTACTGTGCGAAGTTTCATGCTTCTAGCATTATTTTTACGGATTTCAGTATGCAAAGTTTGAGGGGTCTACGGCCTTCCGTTGCAAAGTTATGGCTGTTTAAAGTTTTGCCATCTTTCAGATCGAATTGCGAGAGAACCAGACATCGTACAACAAT
Organism: Myopa testacea; assembly: GCA_949629155.1. Taxonomy (NCBI): domain Eukaryota; kingdom Metazoa; phylum Arthropoda; class Insecta; order Diptera; family Conopidae; genus Myopa; species Myopa testacea. The sequence goes on along the minus strand of OX451345.1, from coordinate 46,543,883 downwards.
AATGATTAGCGTTTTGGAAAGCTGGTCGCGTGTAGAATTACTGTGCGAAGTTTCATGCTTCTAGCATTATTTTTACGGATTTCAGTATGCAAAGTTTGAGGGGTCTACGGCCTTCCGTTGCAAAGTTATGGCTGTTTAAAGTTTTGCCATCTTTCAGATCGAATTGCGAGAGAACCAGACATCGTACAACAATAATGATTAGCGTTTTGGAAAGCTGGTCGCGTGTAGAATTACTGTGCGAAGTTTCATGCTTCTAGCATTATTTTACGGATTTCAGTATGCAAAGTTTGAGGGGTCTACGGCCTTCCGTTGCAAAGTTATGGCTGTTTAAAGTTTTGCCATCTTTCAAATCGAATTGCGAGAGAACCAGGACATCGTACAACAATAATGATTAGCGTTTTGGAAAGCTGTCGCGTGTAGAATTACTGTGCGAAGTTTCATGCTTCTAGCATTATTTTTACGGATTTCAGTATGCAAAGTTTGAGGGGTCTACGGCCTTCCGTTGCAAAGTTATGGCTGTTTAAAGTTTTGCCATCTTTCAGATCGAATTGCGAGAGAACCAGACATCGTACAACAATAATGATTAGCGTTTTGGAAAGCTGGTCGCGTGTAGAATTACTGTGCGAAGTTTCATGCTTCTAGCATTATTTTTACGGATTTCAGTATGCAAAGTTTGAGGGGTCTACGGCCTTCCGTTGCAAAGTTATGGCTGTTTAAAGTTTTGCCATCTTTCAGATCGAATTGCGAGAGAACCAGACATCGTACAACAATAATGATTAGCGTTTTGGAAAGCTGGTCGCGTGTAGAATTACTGTGCGAAGTTTCATGCTTCTAGCATTATTTTTACGGATTTCAGTATGCAAAGTTTGAGGGGTCTACGGCCTTCCGTTGCAAAGTTATGGCTGTTTAAAGTTTTGCCATATTTCAGATCGAATTGCGAGAGAACCAGACATCGTACAACAATAATGATTAGCGTTTTGGAAAGCTGGTCGCGTGTAGAATTACTGTGCGAAGTTTCATGCTTCTAGCATTATTTTTACGGATTTCAGTATGCAAAGTTTGAGGGGTCTACGGCCTTCCGTTGCAAAGTTATGGCTGTTTAAAGTTTTGCCATCTTTCAGATCGAATTGCGAGAGAACCAGACATCGTACAACAATAATGATTAGCGTTTTGGAAAGCTGGTCGCGTGTAGAATTACTGTGCGAAGTTTCATGCTTCTAGCATTATTTTTACGGATTTCAGTATGCAAAGTTTGAGGGGTCTACGGCCTTCCGTTGCAAAGTTATGGCTGTTTAAAGTTTTGCCATCTTTCAGATCGAATTGCGAGAGAACCAGACATCGTACAACAATAATGATTAGCGTTTTGGAAAGCTGGTCGCGTGTAGAATTACTGTGCGAAGTTTCATGCTTCTAGCATTATTTTTACGGATTTCAGTATGCAAAGTTTGAGGGGTCTACGGCCTTGCGTTGCAAAGTTATGGCTGTTTAAAGTTTTGCCATCTTTCAGATCGAATTGCGAGAGAACCAGACATCGTACAACAATAATGATTAGCGTTTTGGAAAGCTGGTCGCGTGTAGAATTACTGTGCGAAGTTTCATGCTTCTAGCATTATTTTTACGGATTTCAGTATGCAAAGTTTGAGGGGTCTACGGCCTTCCGTTGCAAAGTTATGGCTGTTTAAAGTTTTGCCATCTTTCAGATCGAATTGCGAGAGAACCAGACATCGTACAACAATAATGATTAGCGTTTTGGAAAGCTGGGCGGGTGTAGAATTACTATGCGAAGTTTCATGCTTCTAGCATTATTTTTACGGATTTCAGTATGCAAAGTTTGAGGGGTCTACGGCCTTCCGTTGCAAAGTTATGGCTGTTTAAAGTTTTGCCATCTTTCAGATCGAATTGCGAGAGAACCAGACATCGTAAAACAATAATGATTAGCGTTTTGGAAAGCTGGGCGGGTGTAGAATTACTATGCGAAGTTTCATGCTTCTAGCATTATTTTTACGGATTTCAGTATGCAAAGTTTGAGGGGTCTACGGCCTTCCGTTGCAAAGTTATGGCTGTTTAAAGTTTTGCCATCTTTCAGATCGAATTGCGAGAGAACCAGACATCGTAAAACAATAATGATTAGCGTTTTGGAAAGCTGGTCGCGTGTAGAATTACTGTGCGAAGTTTCATGCTTCTAGCATTATTTTTACGGATTTCAGTATGCAAAGTTTGAGGGGTCTACGGCCTTCCGTTGCAAAGTTATGGCTGTTTAAAGTTTTGCCATCTTTCAGATCGAATTGCGAGAGAACCAGACATCGTACAACAATAATGATTAGCGTTTTGGAAAGCTGGTCGCGTGTAGAATTACTGTGCGAAGTTTCATGCTTCTAGCATTATTTTTACGGATTTCAGTATGCAAAGTTTGAGGGGTCTACGGCCTTCCGTTGCAAAGTTATGGCTGTTTAAAGTTTTGCCATCTTTCAAATCGAATTGCGAGAGAACCAGACATCGTACAACAATAATGATTAGCGTTTTGGAAAGCTGGTCGCGTGTAGAATTACTGTGCGAAGTTTCATGCTTCTAGCATTATTTTTACGGATTTCAGTATGCAAAGTTTGAGGGGTCTACGGCCTTCCGTTGCAAAGTTATGGCTGTTTAAAGTTTTGCCATCTTTCAGATCGAATTGCGAGAGAACCAGACATCGTACAACAATAATGATTAGCGTTTTGGAAAGCTGGTCGCGTGTAGAATTACTGTGCGAAGTTTCATGCTTCTAGCATTATTTTTACGGATTTCAGTATGCAAAGTTTGAGGGGTCTACGGCCTTCCGTTGCAAAGTTATGGCTGTTTAAAGTTTTGCCATCTTTCAGATCGAATTGCGAGAGAACCAGACATCGTACAACAATAATGATTAGCGTTTTGGAAAGCTGGTCGCGTGTAGAATTACTGTGCGAAGTTTCATGCTTCTAGCATTATTTTTACGGATTTCAGTATGCAAAGTTTGAGGGGTCTACGGCCTTCCGTTGCAAAGTTATGGCTGTTTAAAGTTTTGCCATATTTCAGATCGAATTGCGAGAGAACCAGACATCGTACAACAATAATGATTAGCGTTTTGGAAAGCTGGTCGCGTGTAGAATTACTGTGCGAAGTTTCATGCTTCTAGCATTATTTTTACGGATTTCAGTATGCAAAGTTTGAGGGGTCTACGGCCTTCCGTTGCAAAGTTATGGCTGTTTAAAGTTTTGCCATCTTTCAGATCGAATTGCGAGAGAACCAGACATCGTACAACAATAATGATTAGCGTTTTGGAAAGCTGGTCGCGTGTAGAATTACTGTGCGAAGTTTCATGCTTCTAGCATTATTTTTACGGATTTCAGTATGCAAAGTTTGAGGGGTCTACGGCCTTCCGTTGCAAAGTTATGGCTGTTTAAAGTTTTGCCATATTTCAGATCGAATTGCGAGAGAACCAGACATCGTACAACAATAATGATTAGCGTTTTGGAAAGCTGGTCGCGTGTAGAATTACTGTGCGAAGTTTCATGCTTCTAGCATTATTTTTACGGATTTCAGTATGCAAAGTTTGAGGGGTCTACGGCCTTGCGTTGCAAAGTTATGGCTGTTTAAAGTTTTGCCATCTTTCAGATCGAATTGCGAGAGAACCAGACATCGTACAACAATAATGATTAGCGTTTTGGAAAGCTGGTCGCGTGTAGAATTACTGTGCGAAGTTTCATGCTTCTAGCATTATTTTTACGGATTTCAGTATGCAAAGTTTGAGGGGTCTACGGCCTTCCGTTGCAAAGTTATGGCTGTTTAAAGTTTTGCCATCTTTCAGATCGAATTGCGAGAGAACCAGACATCGTACAACAATAATGATTAGCGTTTTGGAAAGCTGGTCGCGTGTAGAATTACTGTGCGAAGTTTCATGCTTCTAGCATTATTTTTACGGATTTCAGTATGCAAAGTTTGAGGGGTCTACGGCCTTCCGTTGCAAAGTTATGGCTGTTTAAAGTTTTGCCATCTTTCAGATCGAATTGCGAGAGAACCAGACATCGTACAACAATAATGATTAGCGTTTTGGAAAGCTGGTCGCGTGTAGAATTACTGTGCGAAGTTTCATGCTTCTAGCATTATTTTTACGGATTTCAGTATGCAAAGTTTGAGGGGTCTACGGCCTTCCGTTGCAAAGTTATGGCTGTTTAAAGTTTTGCCATCTTTCAAATCGAATTGCGAGAGAACCAGACATCGTACAACAATAATGATTAGCGTTTTGGAAAGCTGGTCGCGTGTAGAATTACTGTGCGAAGTTTCATGCTTCTAGCATTATTTTTACGGATTTCAGTATGCAAAGTTTGAGGGGTCTACGGCCTTCCGTTGCAAAGTTATGGCTGTTTAAAGTTTTGCCATCTTTCAGATCGAATTGCGAGAGAACCAGACATCGTACAACAATAATGATTAGCGTTTTGGAAAGCTGGTCGCGTGTAGAATTACTGTGCGAAGTTTCATGCTTCTAGCATTATTTTTACGGATTTCAGTATGCAAAGTTTGAGGGGTCTACGGCCTTCCGTTGCAAAGTTATGGCTGTTTAAAGTTTTGCCATCTTTCAGATCGAATTGCGAGAGAACCAGACATCGTACAACAATAATGATTAGCGTTTTGGAAAGCTGGTCGCGTGTAGAATTACTGTGCGAAGTTTCATGCTTCTAGCATTATTTTTACGGATTTCAGTATGCAAAGTTTGAGGGGTCTACGGCCTTCCGTTGCAAAGTTATGGCTGTTTAAAGTTTTGCCATATTTCAGATCGAATTGCGAGAGAACCAGACATCGTACAACAATAATGATTAGCGTTTTGGAAAGCTGGTCGCGTGTAGAATTACTGTGCGAAGTTTCATGCTTCTAGCATTATTTTTACGGATTTCAGTATGCAAAGTTTGAGGGGTCTACGGCCTTCCGTTGCAAAGTTATGGCTGTTTAAAGTTTTGCCATCTTTCAGATCGAATTGCGAGAGAACCAGACATCGTACAACAATAATGATTAGCGTTTTGGAAAGCTGGTCGCGTGTAGAATTACTGTGCGAAGTTTCATGCTTCTAGCATTATTTTTACGGATTTCAGTATGCAAAGTTTGAGGGGTCTACGGCCTTCCGTTGCAAAGTTATGGCTGTTTAAAGTTTTGCCATCTTTCAGATCGAATTGCGAGAGAACCAGACATCGTACAACAATAATGATTAGCGTTTTGGAAAGCTGGTCGCGTGTAGAATTACTGTGCGAAGTTTCATGCTTCTAGCATTATTTTTACGGATTTCAGTATGCAAAGTTTGAGGGGTCTACGGCCTTGCGTTGCAAAGTTATGGCTGTTTAAAGTTTTGCCATCTTTCAGATCGAATTGCGAGAGAACCAGACATCGTACAACAATAATGATTAGCGTTTTGGAAAGCTGGTCGCGTGTAGAATTACTGTGCGAAGTTTCATGCTTCTAGCATTATTTTTACGGATTTCAGTATGCAAAGTTTGAGGGGTCTACGGCCTTCCGTTGCAAAGTTATGGCTGTTTAAAGTTTTGCCATCTTTCAGATCGAATTGCGAGAGAACCAGACATCGTACAACAATAATGATTAGCGTTTTGGAAAGCTGGGCGGGTGTAGAATTACTATGCGAAGTTTCATGCTTCTAGCATTATTTTTACGGATTTCAGTATGCAAAGTTTGAGGGGTCTACGGCCTTCCGTTGCAAAGTTATGGCTGTTTAAAGTTTTGCCATCTTTCAGATCGAATTGCGAGAGAACCAGACATCGTAAAACAATAATGATTAGCGTTTTGGAAAGCTGGGCGGGTGTAGAATTACTATGCGAAGTTTCATGCTTCTAGCATTATTTTTACGGATTTCAGTATGCAAAGTTTGAGGGGTCTACGGCCTTCCGTTGCAAAGTTATGGCTGTTTAAAGTTTTGCCATCTTTCAGATCGAATTGCGAGAGAACCAGACATCGTAAAACAATAATGATTAGCGTTTTGGAAAGCTGGTCGCGTGTAGAATTACTGTGCGAAGTTTCATGCTTCTAGCATTATTTTTACGGATTTCAGTATGCAAAGTTTGAGGGGTCTACGGCCTTCCGTTGCAAAGTTATGGCTGTTTAAAGTTTTGCCATATTTCAGATCGAATTGCGAGAGAACCAGACATCGTAAAACAATAATGATTAGCGTTTTGAAAAGCTGGTCGCGTGTAGAATTACTGTGCGAAGTTTCATGCTTCTAGCATTATTTTTACGGATTTCAGTATGCAAAGTTTGAGGGGTCTACGGCCTTCCGTTGCAAAGTTATGGCTGTTTAAAGTTTTGCCATCTTTCAGATCGAATTGCGAGAGAACCAGACATCGTACAACAATAATGATTAGCGTTTTGGAAAGCTGGTCGCGTGTAGAATTACTGTGCGAAGTTTCATGCTTCTAGCATTATTTTTACGGATTTCAGTATGCAAAGTTTGAGGGGTCTACGGCCTTCCGTTGCAAAGTTATGGCTGTTTAAAGTTTTGCCATCTTTCAGATCGAATTGCGAGAGAACCAGACATCGTACAACAATAATGATTAGCGTTTTGGAAAGCTGGTCGCGTGTAGAATTACTGTGCGAAGTTTCATGCTTCTAGCATTATTTTTACGGATTTCAGTATGCAAAGTTTGAGGGGTCTACGGCCTTGCGTTGCAAAGTTATGGCTGTTTAAAGTTTTGCCATCTTTCAGATCGAATTGCGAGAGAACCAGACATCGTACAACAATAATGATTAGCGTTTTGGAAAGCTGGTCGCGTGTAGAATTACTGTGCGAAGTTTCATGCTTCTAGCATTATTTTTACGGATTTCAGTATGCAAAGTTTGAGGGGTCTACGGCCTTCCGTTGCAAAGTTATGGCTGTTTAAAGTTTTGCCATCTTTCAGATCGAATTGCGAGAGAACCAGACATCGTACAACAATAATGATTAGCGTTTTGGAAAGCTGGGCGGGTGTAGAATTACTATGCGAAGTTTCATGCTTCTAGCATTATTTTTACGGATTTCAGTATGCAAAGTTTGAGGGGTCTACGGCCTTCCGTTGCAAAGTTATGGCTGTTTAAAGTTTTGCCATCTTTCAGATCGAATTGCGAGAGAACCAGACATCGTAAAACAATAATGATTAGCGTTTTGGAAAGCTGGGCGGGTGTAGAATTACTATGCGAAGTTTCATGCTTCTAGCATTATTTTTACGGATTTCAGTATGCAAAGTTTGAGGGGTCTACGGCCTTCCGTTGCAAAGTTATGGCTGTTTAAAGTTTTGCCATCTTTCAGATCGAATTGCGAGAGAACCAGACATCGTAAAACAATAATGATTAGCGTTTTGGAAAGCTGGTCGCGTGTAGAATTACTGTGCGAAGTTTCATGCTTCTAGCATTATTTTTACGGATTTCAGTATGCAAAGTTTGAGGGGTCTACGGCCTTCCGTTGCAAAGTTATGGCTGTTTAAAGTTTTGCCATATTTCAGATCGAATTGCGAGAGAACCAGACATCGTAAAACAATAATGATTAGCGTTTTGAAAAGCTGGTCGCGTGTAGAATTACTGTGCGAAGTTTCATGCTTCTAGCATTATTTTTACGGATTTCAGTATGCAAAGTTTGAGGGGTCTACGGCCTTCCGTTGCAAAGTTATGGCTGTTTAAAGTTTTGCCATCTTTCAAATCGAATTGCGAGAGAACCAGACATCGTACAACAATAATGATTAGCGTTTTGGAAAGCTGGTCGCGTGTAGAATTACTGTGCGAAGTTTCATGCTTCTAGCATTATTTTTACGGATTTCAGTATGCAAAGTTTGAGGGGTCTACGGCCTTCCGTTGCAAAGTTATGGCTGTTTAAAGTTTTGCCATCTTTCAGATCGAATTGCGAGAGAACCAGACATCGTACAACAATAATGATTAGCGTTTTGGAAAGCTGGTCGCGTCTAGAATTACTGTGCGAAGTTTCATGCTTCTAGCATTATTTTTACAGATTTTCAGTATGCAAAGTTTGAGGGGTCTACGGCCTTCCGTTGCAAAGTTATGGCTGTTTAAAGTTTTGCCATCTTTCAGATCGAATTGCGAGAGAACCAGATATCGTACAACAATAATGATTAGCGTTTTGGAAAGCTGGTCGCGTCTAGAATTACTGTGCGAAGTTTCATGCTTCTAGCATTATTTTTACAGATTTTCAGTATGCAAAGTTTGAGGGGTCTACGGCCTTCCGTTGCAAAGTTATGGCTGTTTAAAGTTTTGCCATCTTTCAGATCGAATTGCGAGAGAACCAGACATCGTACAACAATAATGATTAGCGTTTTGGAAAGCTGGTCGCGTCTAGAATTACTGTGCGAAGTTTCATGCTTCTAGCATTATTTTTACAGATTTTCAGTATGCAAAGTTTGAGGGGTCTACGGCCTTCCGTTGCAAAGTTATGGCTGTTTAAAGTTTTGCCATCTTTCAGATCGAATTGCGAGAGAACCAGACATCGTACAACAATAATGATTGGCGTTTTGGAAAGCTGGTCGCGTGTAGAATTACTGTGCGAAGTTTCATGCTTCTAGCATTATTTTTACGGATTTCAGTATGCAAAGTTTGAGGGGTCTACGGCCTTCCGTTGCAAAGTTATGCCTGTTTAAAGTTTTGCCATCTTTCAGATCGAATTGCGAGAGAACCAGACATCGTAAAACAATAATGATTAGCGTTTTGGAAAGCTGGTCGCGTGTAGAATTACTGTGCGAAGTTTCATTCTTCTAGCATTATTTTTACGGATTTCAGTATGCAAAGTTTGAGGGGTCTACGGCCTTGCGTTGCAAAGTTATGGCTGTTTAAAGTTTTGCCATCTTTCAGATCGAATTGCGAGAGAACCAGACATCGTACAACAATAATGATTAGCGTTTTGGAAAGCTGGTCGCGTGTAGAATTACTGTGCGAAGTTTCATGCTTCTAGCATTATTTTTACGGATTTCAGTATGCAAAGTTTGAGGGGTCTACGGCCTTCCGTTGCAAAGTTATGGCTGTTTAAAGTTTTGCCATCTTTCAGATCGAATTGCGAGAGAACCAGACATCGTAAAACAATAATGATTAGCGTTTTGGAAAGCTGGTCGCGTGTAGAATTACTGTGCGAAGTTTCATGCTTCTAGCATTATTTTTACAGATTTTCAGTATGCAAAGTTTGAGGGGTCTACGGCCTTCCGTTGCAAAGTTATGGCTGTTTAAAGTTTTGCCATCTTTCAGATCGAATTGCGAGAGAACCAGATATCGTACAACAATAATGATTAGCGTTTTGGAAAGCTGGTCGCGTCTAGAATTACTGTGCGAAGTTTCATGCTTCTAGCATTATTTTTACAGATTTTCAGTATGCAAAGTTTGAGGGGTCTACGGCCTTCCGTTGCAAAGTTATGGCTGTTTAAAGTTTTGCCATCTTTCAGATCGAATTGCGAGAGAACCAGACATCGTACAACAATAATGATTAGCGTTTTGGAAAGCTGGTCGCGTCTAGAATTACTGTGCGAAGTTTCATGCTTCTAGCATTATTTTTACAGATTTTCAGTATGCAAAGTTTGAGGGGTCTACGGCCTTCCGTTGCAAAGTTATGGCTGTTTAAAGTTTTGCCATCTTTCAGATCGAATTGCGAGAGAACCAGACATCGTACAACAATAATGATTGGCGTTTTGGAAAGCTGGTCGCGTGTAGAATTACTGTGCGAAGTTTCATGCTTCTAGCATTATTTTTACGGATTTCAGTATGCAAAGTTTGAGGGGTCTACGGCCTTCCGTTGCAAAGTTATGCCTGTTTAAAGTTTTGCCATCTTTCAGATCGAATTGCGAGAGAACCAGACATCGTAAAACAATAATGATTAGCGTTTTGGAAAGCTGGTCGCGTGTAGAATTACTGTGCGAAGTTTCATTCTTCTAGCATTATTTTTACGGATTTCAGTATGCAAAGTTTGAGGGGTCTACGGCCTTGCGTTGCAAAGTTATGGCTGTTTAAAGTTTTGCCATCTTTCAGATCGAATTGCGAGAGAACCAGACATCGTACAACAATAATGATTAGCGTTTTGGAAAGCTGGTCGCGTGTAGAATTACTGTGCGAAGTTTCATGCTTCTAGCATTATTTTTACGGATTTCAGTATGCAAAGTTTGAGGGGTCTACGGCCTTCCGTTGCAAAGTTATGGCTGTTTAAAGTTTTGCCATCTTTCAGATCGAATTGCGAGAGAACCAGACATCGTACAACAATAATGATTAGCGTTTTGGAAAGCTGGGCGGGTGTAGAATTACTATGCGAAGTTTCATGCTTCTAGCATTATTTTTACGGATTTCAGTATGCAAAGTTTGAGGGGTCTACGGCCTTCCGTTGCAAAGTTATGGCTGTTTAAAGTTTTGCCATATTTCAGATCGAATTGCGAGAGAACCAGACATCGTAAAACAATAATGATTAGCGTTTTGGAAAGCTGGTCGCGTGTAGAATTACTGTGCGAAGTTTCATGCTTCTAGCATTATTTTTACGGATTTCAGTATGCAAAGTTTGAGGGGTCTACGGCCTTCCGTTGCAAAGTTATGGCTGTTTAAAGTTTTGCCATATTTCAGATCGAATTGCGAGAGAACCAGACATCGTAAAACAATAATGATTAGCGTTTTGGAAAGCTGGGCGGGTGTAGAATTACTATGCGAAGTTTCATGCTTCTAGCATTATTTTTACGGATTTCAGTATGCAAAGTTTGAGGGGTCTACGGCCTTCCGTTGCAAAGTTATGGCTGTTTAAAGTTTTGCCATCTTTCAGATCGAATTGCGAGAGAACCAGACATCGTACAACAATAATGATTGGCGTTTTGGAAAGCTGGTCGCGTGTAGAATTACTGTGCGAAGTTTCATGCTTCTAGCATTATTTTTACGGATTTCAGTATGCAAAGTTTGAGGGGTCTACGGCCTTCCGTTGCAAAGTTATGCCTGTTTAAAGTTTTGCCATCTTTCAGATCGAATTGCGAGAGAACCAGACATCGTAAAACAATAATGATTAGCGTTTTGGAAAGCTGGTCGCGTGTAGAATTACTGTGCGAAGTTTCATTCTTCTAGCATTATTTTTACGGATTTCAGTATGCAAAGTTTGAGGGGTCTACGGCCTTGCGTTGCAAAGTTATGGCTGTTTAAAGTTTTGCCATCTTTCAGATCGAATTGCGAGAGAACCAGACATCGTACAACAATAATGATTAGCGTTTTGGAAAGCTGGTCGCGTGTAGAATTACTGTGCGAAGTTTCATGCTTCTAGCATTATTTTTACGGATTTCAGTATGCAAAGTTTGAGGGGTCTACGGCCTTCCGTTGCAAAGTTATGGCTGTTTAAAGTTTTGCCATCTTTCAGATCGAATTGCGAGAGAACCAGACATCGTACAACAATAATGATTAGCGTTTTGGAAAGCTGGGCGGGTGTAGAATTACTATGCGAAGTTTCATGCTTCTAGCATTATTTTTACGGATTTCAGTATGCAAAGTTTGAGGGGTCTACGGCCTTCCGTTGCAAAGTTATGGCTGTTTAAAGTTTTGCCATATTTCAGATCGAATTGCGAGAGAACCAGACATCGTAAAACAATAATGATTAGCGTTTTGGAAAGCTGGTCGCGTGTAGAATTACTGTGCGAAGTTTCATGCTTCTTGCATTATTTTTACGGATTTCAGTATGCAAAGTTTGAGGGGTCTACGGCCTTCCGTTGCAAAGTTATGGTTGTTTAAAGTTTTGCCATATTTCAGATCGAATTGCGAGAGAACCAGACATCGTAAAACAATAATGATTAGCGTTTTGGAAAGCTGGGCGGGTGTAGAATTACTATGCGAAGTTTCATGCTTCTAGCATTATTTTTACGGATTTCAGTATGCAAAGTTTGAGGGGTCTACGGCCTTCCGTTGCAAAGTTATGGCTGTTTAAAGTTTTGCCATCTTTCAGATCGAATTGCGAGAGAACCAGACATCGTAAAACAATAATGATTAGCGTTTTGGAAAGCTGGTCGCGTGTAGAATTACTGTGCGAAGTTTCATGCTTCTAGCATTATTTTTACGGATTTCAGTATGCAAAGTTTGAGGGGTCTACGGCCTTCCGTTGCAAAGTTATGGCTGTTTAAAGTTTTGCCATATTTCAGATCGAATTGCGAGAGAACCAGACATCGTAAAACAATAATGATTAGCGTTTTGAAAAGCTGGTCGCGTGTAGAATTACTGTGCGAAGTTTCATGCTTCTAGCATTATTTTTACGGATTTCAGTATGCAAAGTTTGAGGGGTCTACGGCCTTCCGTTGCAAAGTTATGGCTGTTTAAAGTTTTGCCATCTTTCAAATCGAATTGCGAGAGAACCAGACATCGTAAAACAATAATGATTAGCGTTTTGGAAAGCTGGTCGCGTGTAGAATTACTGTGCGAAGTTTCATGCTTCTAGCATTATTTTTACGGATTTCAGTATGCAAAGTTTGAGGGGTCTACGGCCTTCCGTTGCAAAGTTATGGCTGTTTAAAGTTTTGCCATCTTTCAGATCGAATTGCGAGAGAACCAGACATCGTACAACAATAATGATTAGCGTTTTGGAAAGCTGGGCGGGTGTAGAATTACTATGCGAAGTTTCATGCTTCTAGCATTATTTTTACGGATTTCAGTATGCAAAGTTTGAGGGGTCTACGGCCTTCCGTTGCAAAGTTATGGCTGTTTAAAGTTTTGCCATATTTCAGATCGAATTGCGAGAGAACCAGACATCGTAAAACAATAATGATTAGCGTTTTGGAAAGCTGGGCGGGTGTAGAATTACTATGCGAAGTTTCATGCTTCTAGCATTATTTTTACGGATTTCAGTATGCAAAGTTTGAGGGGTCTACGGCCTTCCGTTGCAAAGTTATGGCTGTTTAAAGTTTTGCCATCTTTCAGATCGAATTGCGAGAGAACCAGACATCGTAAAACAATAATGATTAGCGTTTTGGAAAGCTGGTCGCGTGTAGAATTACTGTGCGAAGTTTCATGCTTCTAGCATTATTTTTACGGATTTCAGTATGCAAAGTTTGAGGGGTCTACGGCCTTCCGTTGCAAAGTTATGGCTGTTTAAAGTTTTGCCATATTTCAGATCGAATTGCGAGAGAACCAGACATCGTAAAACAATAATGATTAGCGTTTTGAAAAGCTGGTCGCGTGTAGAATTACTGTGCGAAGTTTCATGCTTCTAGCATTATTTTTACGGATTTCAGTATGCAAAGTTTGAGGGGTCTACGGCCTTCCGTTGCAAAGTTATGGCTGTTTAAAGTTTTGCCATCTTTCAAATCGAATTGCGAGAGAACCAGACATCGTAAAACAATAATGATTAGCGTTTTGGAAAGCTGGTCGCGTGTAGAATTACTGTGCGAAGTTTCATGCTTCTAGCATTATTTTTACGGATTTCAGTATGCAAAGTTTGAGGGGTCTACGGCCTTCCGTTGCAAAGTTATGGCTGTTTAAAGTTTTGGCATATTTCAGATCGAATTGCGAGAGAACCAGACATCGTAAAACAATAATGATTAGCGTTTTGAAAAGCTGGTCGCGTGTAGAATTACTGTGCGAAGTTTCATGCTTCTAGCATTATTTTTACGGATTTCAGTATGCAAAGTTTGAGGGGTCTACGGCCTTCCGTTGCAAAGTTATGGCTGTTTAAAGTTTTGCCATCTTTCAGATCGAATTGCGAGAGAACCAGACATCGTACAACAATAATGATTGGCGTTTTGGAAAGCTGGTCGCGTGTAGAATTACTGTGCGAAGTTTCATGCTTCTAGCATTATTTTTACGGATTTCAGTATGCAAAGTTTGAGGGGTCTACGGCCTTCCGTTGCAAAGTTATGGCTGTTTAAAGTTTTGCCATATTTCAGATCGAATTGCGAGAGAACCAGACATCGTAAAACAATAATGATTAGCGTTTTGAAAAGCTGGTCGCGTGTAGAATTACTGTGCGAAGTTTCATGCTTCTAGCATTATTTTTACGGATTTCAGTATGCAAAGTTTGAGGGGTCTACGGCCTTCCGTTGCAAAGTTATGGCTGTTTAAAGTTTTGCCATCTTTCAAATCGAATTGCGAGAGAACCAGACATCGTAAAACAATAATGATTAGCGTTTTGGAAAGCTGGTCGCGTGTAGAATTACTGTGCGAAGTTTCATGCTTCTAGCATTATTTTTACGGATTTCAGTATGCAAAGTTTGAGGGGTCTACGGCCTTCCGTTGCAAAGTTATGGCTGTTTAAAGTTTTGCCATCTTTCAGATCGAATTGCGAGAGAACCAGACATCGTACAACAATAATGATTAGCGTTTTGGAAAGCTGGGCGGGTGTAGAATTACTATGCGAAGTTTCATGCTTCTAGCATTATTTTTACGGATTTCAGTATGCAAAGTTTGAGGGGTCTACGGCCTTCCGTTGCAAAGTTATGGCTGTTTAAAGTTTTGCCATATTTCAGATCGAATTGCGAGAGAACCAGACATCGTAAAACAATAATGATTAGCGTTTTGGAAAGCTGGTCGCGTGTAGAATTACTGTGCGAAGTTTCATGCTTCTAGCATTATTTTTACGGATTTCAGTATGCAAAGTTTGAGGGGTCTACGGCCTTCCGTTGCAAAGTTATGGCTGTTTAAAGTTTTGCCATATTTCAGATCGAATTGCGAGAGAACCAGACATCGTAAAACAATAATGATTAGCGTTTTGGAAAGCTGGGCGGGTGTAGAATTACTATGCGAAGTTTCATGCTTCTAGCATTATTTTTACGGATTTCAGTATGCAAAGTTTGAGGGGTCTACGGCCTTCCGTTGCAAAGTTATGGCTGTTTAAAGTTTTGCCATCTTTCAGATCGAATTGCGAGAGAACCAGACATCGTAAAACAATAATGATTAGCGTTTTGGAAAGCTGGTCGCGTGTAGAATTACTGTGCGAAGTTTCATGCTTCTAGCATTATTTTTACGGATTTCAGTATGCAAAGTTTGAGGGGTCTACGGCCTTCCGTTGCAAAGTTATGGCTGTTTAAAGTTTTGCCATATTTCAGATCGAATTGCGAGAGAACCAGACATCGTAAAACAATAATGATTAGCGTTTTGAAAAGCTGGTCGCGTGTAGAATTACTGTGCGAAGTTTCATGCTTCTAGCATTATTTTTACGGATTTCAGTATGCAAAGTTTGAGGGGTCTACGGCCTTCCGTTGCAAAGTTATGGCTGTTTAAAGTTTTGCCATCTTTCAAATCGAATTGCGAGAGAACCAGACATCGTAAAACAATAATGATTAGCGTTTTGGAAAGCTGGTCGCGTGTAGAATTACTGTGCGAAGTTTCATGCTTCTAGCATTATTTTTACGGATTTCAGTATGCAAAGTTTGAGGGGTCTACGGCCTTCCGTTGCAAAGTTATGGCTGTTTAAAGTTTTGGCATATTTCAGATCGAATTGCGAGAGAACCAGACATCGTAAAACAATAATGATTAGCGTTTTGAAAAGCTGGTCGCGTGTAGAATTACTGTGCGAAGTTTCATGCTTCTAGCATTATTTTTACGGATTTCAGTATGCAAAGTTTGAGGGGTCTACGGCCTTCCGTTGCAAAGTTATGGCTGTTTAAAGTTTTGCCATCTTTCAGATCGAATTGCGAGAGAACCAGACATCGTACAACAATAATGATTGGCGTTTTGGAAAGCTGGTCGCGTGTAGAATTACTGTGCGAAGTTTCATTCTTCTAGCATTATTTTTACGGATTTCAGTATGCAAAGTTTGAGGGGTCTACGGCCTTGCGTTGCAAAGTTATGGCTGTTTAAAGTTTTGCCATCTTTCAGATCGAATTGCGAGAGAACCAGACATCGTACAACAATAATGATTAGCGTTTTGGAAAGCTGGTCGCGTGTAGAATTACTGTGCGAAGTTTCATGCTTCTAGCATTATTTTTACGGATTTCAGTATGCAAAGTTTGAGGGGTCTACGGCCTTCCGTTGCAAAGTTATGGCTGTTTAAAGTTTTGCCATCTTTCAGATCGAATTGCGAGAGAACCAGACATCGTACAACAATAATGATTAGCGTTTTGGAAAGCTGGGCGGGTGTAGAATTACTATGCGAAGTTTCATGCTTCTAGCATTATTTTTACGGATTTCAGTATGCAAAGTTTGAGGGGTCTACGGCCTTCCGTTGCAAAGTTATGGCTGTTTAAAGTTTTGCCATATTTCAGATCGAATTGCGAGAGAACCAGACATCGTAAAACAATAATGATTAGCGTTTTGGAAAGCTGGTCGCGTGTAGAATTACTGTGCGAAGTTTCATGCTTCTAGCATTATTTTTACGGATTTCAGTATGCAAAGTTTGAGGGGTCTACGGCCTTCCGTTGCAAAGTTATGGCTGTTTAAAGTTTTGCCATATTTCAGATCGAATTGCGAGAGAACCAGACATCGTAAAACAATAATGATTAGCGTTTTGGAAAGCTGGGCGGGTGTAGAATTACTATGCGAAGTTTCATGCTTCTAGCATTATTTTTACGGATTTCAGTATGCAAAGTTTGAGGGGTCTACGGCCTTCCGTTGCAAAGTTATGGCTGTTTAAAGTTTTGCCATCTTTCAGATCGAATTGCGAGAGAACCAGACATCGTAAAACAATAATGATTAGCGTTTTGGAAAGCTGGTCGCGTGTAGAATTACTGTGCGAAGTTTCATGCTTCTAGCATTATTTTTACGGATTTCAGTATGCAAAGTTTGAGGGGTCTACGGCCTTCCGTTGCAAAGTTATGGCTGTTTAAAGTTTTGCCATATTTCAGATCGAATTGCGAGAGAACCAGACATCGTAAAACAATAATGATTAGCGTTTTGAAAAGCTGGTCGCGTGTAAAATTACTGTGCGAAGTTTCATGCTTCTAGCATTATTTTTACGGATTTCAGTATGCAAAGTTTGAGGGGTCTACGGCCTTCCGTTGCAAAGTTATGGCTGTTTAAAGTTTTGCCATCTTTCAAATCGAATTGCGAGAGAACCAGACATCGTAAAACAATAATGATTAGCGTTTTGGAAAGCTGGTCGCGTGTAGAATTACTGTGCGAAGTTTCATGCTTCTAGCATTATTTTTACGGATTTCAGTATGCAAAGTTTGAGGGGTCTACGGCCTTCCGTTGCAAAGTTATGGCTGTTTAAAGTTTTGGCATATTTCAGATCGAATTGCGAGAGAACCAGACATCGTAAAACAATAATGATTAGCGTTTTGAAAAGCTGGTCGCGTGTAGAATTACTGTGCGAAGTTTCATGCTTCTAGCATTATTTTTACGGATTTCAGTATGCAAAGTTTGAGGGGTCTACGGCCTTCCGTTGCAAAGTTATGGCTGTTTAAAGTTTTGCCATCTTTCAGATCGAATTGCGAGAGAACCAGACATCGTACAACAATAATGATTAGCGTTTTGGAAAGCTGGGCGGGTGTAGAATTACTATGCGAAGTTTCATGCTTCTAGCATTATTTTTACGGATTTCAGTATGCAAAGTTTGAGGGGTCTACGGCCTTCCGTTGCAAAGTTATGGCTGTTTAAAGTTTTGCCATCTTTCAGATCGAATTGCGAGAGAACCAGACATCGTAAAACAATAATGATTAGCGTTTTGAAAAGCTGGTCGCGTGTAAAATTACTGTGCGAAGTTTCATGCTTCTAGCATTATTTTTACGGATTTCAGTATGCAAAGTTTGAGGGGTCTACGGCCTTCCGTTGCAAAGTTATGGCTGTTTAAAGTTTTGCCATCTTTCATGCTTCTAGCATTATTTTTACGGATTTCAGTATGCAAAGTTTGAGGGGTCTACGGCCTTCCGTTGCAAAGTTATGGCTGTTTAAAGTTTTGCCATATTTCAGATCGAATTGCGAGAGAACCAGACATCGTAAAACAATAATGATTAGCGTTTTGAAAAGCTGGTCGCGTGTAAAATTACTGTGCGAAGTTTCATGCTTCTAGCATTATTTTTACGGATTTCAGTATGCAAAGTTTGAGGGGTCTACGGCCTTCCGTTGCAAAGTTATGGCTGTTTAAAGTTTTGCCATCTTTCAAATCGAATTGCGAGAGAACCAGACATCGTAAAACAATAATGATTAGCGTTTTGGAAAGCTGGTCGCGTGTAGAATTACTGTGCGAAGTTTCATGCTTCTAGCATTATTTTTACGGATTTCAGTATGCAAAGTTTGAGGGGTCTACGGCCTTCCGTTGCAAAGTTATGGCTGTTTAAAGTTTTGGCATATTTCAGATCGAATTGCGAGAGAACCAGACATCGTAAAACAATAATGATTAGCGTTTTGAAAAGCTGGTCGCGTGTAGAATTACTGTGCGAAGTTTCATGCTTCTAGCATTATTTTTACGGATTTCAGTATGCAAAGTTTGAGGGGTCTACGGCCTTCCGTTGCAAAGTTATGGCTGTTTAAAGTTTTGCCATCTTTCAGATCGAATTGCGAGAGAACCAGACATCGTACAACAATAATGATTAGCGTTTTGGAAAGCTGGGCGGGTGTAGAATTACTATGCGAAGTTTCATGCTTCTAGCATTATTTTTACGGATTTCAGTATGCAAAGTTTGAGGGGTCTACGGCCTTCCGTTGCAAAGTTATGGCTGTTTAAAGTTTTGCCATCTTTCAGATCGAATTGCGAGAGAACCAGACATCGTAAAACAATAATGATTAGCGTTTTGAAAAGCTGGTCGCGTGTAAAATTACTGTGCGAAGTTTCATGCTTCTAGCATTATTTTTACGGATTTCAGTATGCAAAGTTTGAGGGGTCTACGGCCTTCCGTTGCAAAGTTATGGCTGTTTAAAGTTTTGCCATCTTTCAAATCGAATTGCGAGAGAACCAGACATCGTAAAACAATAATGATTAGCGTTTTGGAAAGCTGGTCGCGTGTAGAATTACTGTGCGAAGTTTCATGCTTCTAGCATTATTTTTACGGATTTCAGTATGCAAAGTTTGAGGGGTCTACGGCCTTCCGTTGCAAAGTTATGGCTGTTTAAAGTTTTGGCATATTTCAGATCGAATTGCGAGAGAACCAGACATCGTAAAACAATAATGATTAGCGTTTTGAAAAGCTGGTCGCGTGTAGAATTACTGTGCGAAGTTTCATGCTTCTAGCATTATTTTTACGGATTTCAGTATGCAAAGTTTGAGGGGTCTACGGCCTTCCGTTGCAAAGTTATGGCTGTTTAAAGTTTTGCCATCTTTCAGATCGAATTGCGAGAGAACCAGACATCGTACAACAATAATGATTAGCGTTTTGGAAAGCTGGGCGGGTGTAGAATTACTATGCGAAGTTTCATGCTTCTAGCATTATTTTTACGGATTTCAGTATGCAAAGTTTGAGGGGTCTACGGCCTTCCGTTGCAAAGTTATGGCTGTTTAAAGTTTTGCCATCTTTCAGATCGAATTGCGAGAGAACCAGACATCGTACAACAATAATGATTAGCGTTTTGGAAAGCTGGTCGCGTGTAGAATTACTGTGCGAAGTTTCATGCTTCTAGCATTATTTTTACGGATTTCAGTATGCAAAGTTTGAGGGGTCTACGGCCTTCCGTTGCAAAGTTATGGCTGTTTAAAGTTTTGCCATCTTTCAGATCGAATTGCGAGAGAACCAGACATCGTACAACAATAATGATTAGCGTTTTGGAAAGCTGGTCGCGTGTAGAATTACTGTGCGAAGTTTCATGCTTCTAGCATTATTTTTACGGATTTCAGTATGCAAAGTTTGAGGGGTCTACGGCCTTCCGTTGCAAAGTTATGGCTGTTTAAAGTTTTGCCATCTTTCAAATCGAATTGCGAGAGAACCAGACATCGTACAACAATAATGATTAGCGTTTTGGAAAGCTGGTCGCGTGTAGAATTACTGTGCGAAGTTTCATGCTTCTAGCATTATTTTTACGGATTTCAGTATGCAAAGTTTGAGGGGTCTACGGCCTTCCGTTGCAAAGTTATGGCTGTTTAAAGTTTTGCCATATTTCAGATCGAATTGCGAGAGAACCAGACATCGTAAAACAATAATGATTAGCGTTTTGAAAAGCTGGTCGCGTGTAGAATTACTGTGCGAAGTTTCATGCTTCTAGCATTATTTTTACGGATTTCAGTATGCAAAGTTTGAGGGGTCTACGGCCTTCCGTTGCAAAGTTATGGCTGTTTAAAGTTTTGGCATATTTCAGATCGAATTGCGAGAGAACCAGACATCGTAAAACAATAATGATTAGCGTTTTGGAAAGCTGGTCGCGTGTAGAATTACTGTGCGAAGTTTCATGCTTCTAGCATTATTTTTACGGATTTCAGTATGCAAAGTTTGAGGGGTCTACGGCCTTCCGTTGCAAAGTTATGGCTGTTTAAAGTTTTGCCATCTTTCAAATCGAATTGCGAGAGAACCAGACATCGTACAACAATAATGATTAGCGTTTTGGAAAGCTGGTCGCGTGTAGAATTACTGTGCGAAGTTTCATGCTTCTAGCATTATTTTTACGGATTTCAGTATGCAAAGTTTGAGGGGTCTACGGCCTTCCGTTGCAAAGTTATGGCTGTTTAAAGTTTTGCCATATTTCAGATCGAATTGCGAGAGAACCAGACATCGTAAAACAATAATGATTAGCGTTTTGAAAAGCTGGTCGCGTGTAGAATTACTGTGCGAAGTTTCATGCTTCTAGCATTATTTTTACGGATTTCAGTATGCAAAGTTTGAGGGGTCTACGGCCTTCCGTTGCAAAGTTATGGCTGTTTAAAGTTTTGCCATCTTTCAGATCGAATTGCGAGAGAACCAGACATCGTAAAACAATAATGATTAGCGTTTTGGAAAGCTGGTCGCGTGTAGAATTACTGTGCGAAGTTTCATGCTTCTAGCATTATTTTTACGGATTTCAGTATGCAAAGTTTGAGGGGTCTACGGCCTTCCGTTGCAAAGTTATGGCTGTTTAAAGTTTTGCCATCTTTCAGATCGAATTGCGAGAGAACCAGACATCGTACAACAATAATGATTAGCGTTTTGGAAAGCTGGGCGGGTGTAGAATTACTATGCGAAGTTGCATGCTTCTAGCATTATTTTTACGGATTTCAGTATGCAAAGTTTGAGGGGTCTACGGCCTTCCGTTGCAAAGTTATGGCTGTTTAAAGTTTTGCCATCTTTCAGATCGAATTGCGAGAGAACCAGACATCGTAAAACAATAATGATTAGCGTTTTGGAAAGCTGGTCGCGTGTAGAATTACTGTGCGAAGTTTCATGCTTCTAGCATTATTTTTACGGATTTCAGTATGCAAAGTTTGAGGGGTCTACGGCCTTCCGTTGCAAAGTTATGGCTGTTTAAAGTTTTGCCATCTTTCAAATCGAATTGCGAGAGAACCAGACATCGTAAAACAATAATGATTAGCGTTTTGGAAAGCTGGTCGCGTGTAGAATTACTGTGCGAAGTTTCATGCTTCTAGCATTATTTTTACGGATTTCAGTATGCAAAGTTTGAGGGGTCTACGGCCTTCCGTTGCAAAGTTATGGCTGTTTAAAGTTTTGGCATATTTCAGATCGAATTGCGAGAGAACCAGACATCGTAAAACAATAATGATTAGCGTTTTGAAAAGCTGGTCGCGTGTAGAATTACTGTGCGAAGTTTCATGCTTCTAGCATTATTTTTACGGATTTCAGTATGCAAAGTTTGAGGGGTCTACGGCCTTCCGTTGCAAAGTTATGGCTGTTTAAAGTTTTGCCATCTTTCAAATCGAATTGCGAGAGAACCAGACATCGTACAACAATAATGATTAGCGTTTTGGAAAGCTGGTCGCGTGTAGAATTACTGTGCGAAGTTTCATGCTTCTAGCATTATTTTTACGGATTTCAGTATGCAAAGTTTGAGGGGTCTACGGCCTTCCGTTGCAAAGTTATGGCTGTTTAAAGTTTTGCCATATTTCAGATCGAATTGCGAGAGAACCAGACATCGTAAAACAATAATGATTAGCGTTTTGAAAAGCTGGTCGCGTGTAGAATTACTGTGCGAAGTTTCATGCTTCTAGCATTATTTTTACGGATTTCAGTATGCAAAGTTTGAGGGGTCTACGGCCTTCCGTTGCAAAGTTATGGCTGTTTAAAGTTTTGCCATCTTTCAGATCGAATTGCGAGAGAACCAGACATCGTAAAACAATAATGATTAGCGTTTTGGAAAGCTGGTCGCGTGTAGAATTACTGTGCGAAGTTTCATGCTTCTAGCATTATTTTTACGGATTTCAGTATGCAAAGTTTGAGGGGTCTACGGCCTTCCGTTGCAAAGTTATGGCTGTTTAAAGTTTTGGCATATTTCAGATCGAATTGCGAGAGAACCAGACATCGTAAAACAATAATGATTAGCGTTTTGAAAAGCTGGTCGCGTGTAGAATTACTGTGCGAAGTTTCATGCTTCTAGCATTATTTTTACGGATTTCAGTATGCAAAGTTTGAGGGGTCTACGGCCTTCCGTTGCAAAGTTATGGCTGTTTAAAGTTTTGCCATCTTTCAAATCGAATTGCGAGAGAACCAGACATCGTACAACAATAATGATTAGCGTTTTGGAAAGCTGGTCGCGTGTAGAATTACTGTGCGAAGTTTCATGCTTCTAGCATTATTTTTACGGATTTCAGTATGCAAAGTTTGAGGGGTCTACGGCCTTCCGTTGCAAAGTTATGGCTGTTTAAAGTTTTGCCATCTTTCAGATCGAATTGCGAGAGAACCAGACATCGTACAACAATAATGATTAGCGTTTTGGAAAGCTGGGCGGGTGTAGAATTACTATGCGAAGTTTCATGCTTCTAGCATTATTTTTACGGATTTCAGTATGCAAAGTTTGAGGGGTCTACGGCCTTCCGTTGCAAAGTTATGGCTGTTTAAAGTTTTGGCATATTTCAGATCGAATTGCGAGAGAACCAGACATCGTAAAACAATAATGATTAGCGTTTTGAAAAGCTGGTCGCGTGTAGAATTACTGTGCGAAGTTTCATGCTTCTAGCATTATTTTTACGGATTTCAGTATGCAAAGTTTGAGGGGTCTACGGCCTTCCGTTGCAAAGTTATGGCTGTTTAAAGTTTTGGCATATTTCAGATCGAATTGCGAGAGAACCAGACATCGTAAAACAATAATGATTAGCGTTTTGGAAAGCTGGGCGGGTGTAGAATTACTATGCGAAGTTGCATGCTTCTAGCATTATTTTTACGGATTTCAGTATGCAAAGTTTGAGGGGTCTACGGCCTTCCGTTGCAAAGTTATGGCTGTTTAAAGTTTTGCCATCTTTCAGATCGAATTGCGAGAGAACCAGACATCGTACAACAATAATGATTAGCGTTTTGGAAAGCTGGGCGGGTGTAGAATTACTATGCGAAGTTGCATGCTTCTAGCATTATTTTTACGGATTTCAGTATGCAAAGTTTGAGGGGTCTACGGCCTTCCGTTGCAAAGTTATGGCTGTTTAAAGTTTTGGCATATTTCAGATCGAATTGCGAGAGAACCAGACATCGTAAAACAATAATGATTAGCGTTTTGAAAAGCTGGTCGCGTGTAGAATTACTGTGCGAAGTTTCATGCTTCTAGCATTATTTTTACGGATTTCAGTATGCAAAGTTTGAGGGGTCTACGGCCTTCCGTTGCAAAGTTATGGCTGTTTAAAGTTTTGGCATATTTCAGATCGAATTGCGAGAGAACCAGACATCGTAAAACAATAATGATTAGCGTTTTGAAAAGCTGGTCGCGTGTAGAATTACTGTGCGAAGTTTCATGCTTCTAGCATTATTTTTACGGATTTCAGTATGCAAAGTTTGAGGGGTCTACGGCCTTCCGTTGCAAAGTTATGGCTGTTTAAAGTTTTGCCATCTTTCAGATCGAATTGCGAGAGAACCAGACATCGTACAACAATAATGATTAGCGTTTTGGAAAGCTGGGCGGGTGTAGAATTACTATGCGAAGTTTCATGCTTCTAGCATTATTTTTCATGTTTCATGCTTCTAGCATTATTTTTACGGATTTCAGTATGCAAAGTTTGAGGGGTCTACGGCCTTCCGTTGCAAAGTTATGGCTGTTTAAAGTTTTGGCATATTTCAGATCGAATTGCGAGAGAACCAGACATCGTAAAACAATAATGATTAGCGTTTTGAAAAGCTGGTCGCGTGTAGAATTACTGTGCGAAGTTTCATGCTTCTAGCATTATTTTTACGGATTTCAGTATGCAAAGTTTGAGGGGTCTACGGCCTTCCGTTGCAAAGTTATGGCTGTTTAAAGTTTTGCCATCTTTCAGATCGAATTGCGAGAGAACCAGACATCGTACAACAATAATGATTAGCGTTTTGGAAAGCTGGGCGGGTGTAGAATTACTATGCGAAGTTTCATGCTTCTAGCATTATTTTTACGGATTTCAGTATGCAAAGTTTGAGGGGTCTACGGCCTTCCGTTGCAAAGTTATGGCTGTTTAAAGTTTTGGCATATTTCAGATCGAATTGCGAGAGAACCAGACATCGTAAAACAATAATGATTAGCGTTTTGAAAAGCTGGTCGCGTGTAGAATTACTGTGCGAAGT
Source organism: Myopa testacea (assembly GCA_949629155.1). Classification (NCBI taxonomy): domain Eukaryota; kingdom Metazoa; phylum Arthropoda; class Insecta; order Diptera; family Conopidae; genus Myopa; species Myopa testacea. The sequence continues at coordinate 46,519,380 of OX451345.1, read as the reverse complement.
TTCATGCTTCTAGCATTATTTTTACGGATTTCAGTATGCAAAGTTTGAGGGGTCTACGGCCTTCCGTTGCAAAGTTATGGCTGTTTAAAGTTTTGGCATATTTCAGATCGAATTGCGAGAGAACCAGACATCGTAAAACAATAATGATTAGCGTTTTGGAAAGCTGGGCGGGTGTAGAATTACTATGCGAAGTTGCATGCTTCTAGCATTATTTTTACGGATTTCAGTATGCAAAGTTTGAGGGGTCTACGGCCTTCCGTTGCAAAGTTATGGCTGTTTAAAGTTTTGCCATCTTTCAGATCGAATTGCGAGAGAACCAGACATCGTACAACAATAATGATTAGCGTTTTGGAAAGCTGGGCGGGTGTAGAATTACTATGCGAAGTTGCATGCTTCTAGCATTATTTTTACGGATTTCAGTATGCAAAGTTTGAGGGGTCTACGGCCTTCCGTTGCAAAGTTATGGCTGTTTAAAGTTTTGGCATATTTCAGATCGAATTGCGAGAGAACCAGACATCGTAAAACAATAATGATTAGCGTTTTGAAAAGCTGGTCGCGTGTAGAATTACTGTGCGAAGTTTCATGCTTCTAGCATTATTTTTACGGATTTCAGTATGCAAAGTTTGAGGGGTCTACGGCCTTCCGTTGCAAAGTTATGGCTGTTTAAAGTTTTGGCATATTTCAGATCGAATTGCGAGAGAACCAGACATCGTAAAACAATAATGATTAGCGTTTTGAAAAGCTGGTCGCGTGTAGAATTACTGTGCGAAGTTTCATGCTTCTAGCATTATTTTTACGGATTTCAGTATGCAAAGTTTGAGGGGTCTACGGCCTTCCGTTGCAAAGTTATGGCTGTTTAAAGTTTTGCCATCTTTCAGATCGAATTGCGAGAGAACCAGACATCGTACAACAATAATGATTAGCGTTTTGGAAAGCTGGGCGGGTGTAGAATTACTATGCGAAGTTTCATGCTTCTAGCATTATTTTTACGGATTTCAGTATGCAAAGTTTGAGGGGTCTACGGCCTTCCGTTGCAAAGTTATGGCTGTTTAAAGTTTTGCCATCTTTCAGATCGAATTGCGAGAGAACCAGACATCGTACAACAATAATGATTAGCGTTTTGGAAAGCTGGTCGCGTGTAGAATTACTGTGCGAAGTTTCATGCTTCTAGCATTATTTTCAGTACGGATTTCAGTATGCAAAGTTTGAGGGGTCTACGGCCTTCCGTTGCAAAGTTATGGCTGTTTAAAGTTTTGCCATCTTTCAGATCGAATTGCGAGAGAACCAGACATCGTACAACAATAATGATTAGCGTTTTGGAAAGCTGGTCGCGTGTAGAATTACTGTGCGAAGTTTCATGCTTCTAGCATTATTTTTACGGATTTCAGTATGCAAAGTTTGAGGGGTCTACGGCCTTCCGTTGCAAAGTTATGGCTGTTTAAAGTTTTGCCATCTTTCAAATCGAATTGCGAGAGAACCAGACATCGTACAACAATAATGATTAGCGTTTTGGAAAGCTGGTCGCGTGTAGAATTACTGTGCGAAGTTTCATGCTTCTAGCATTATTTTTACGGATTTCAGTATGCAAAGTTTGAGGGGTCTACGGCCTTCCGTTGCAAAGTTATGGCTGTTTAAAGTTTTGCCATATTTCAGATCGAATTGCGAGAGAACCAGACATCGTAAAACAATAATGATTAGCGTTTTGAAAAGCTGGTCGCGTGTAGAATTACTGTGCGAAGTTTCATGCTTCTAGCATTATTTTTACGGATTTCAGTATGCAAAGTTTGAGGGGTCTACGGCCTTCCGTTGCAAAGTTATGGCTGTTTAAAGTTTTGCCATCTTTCAGATCGAATTGCGAGAGAACCAGACATCGTACAACAATAATGATTAGCGTTTTGGAAAGCTGGTCGCGTGTAGAATTACTGTGCGAAGTTTCATGCTTCTAGCATTATTTTTACGGATTTCAGTATGCAAAGTTTGAGGGGTCTACGGCCTTCCGTTGCAAAGTTATGGCTGTTTAAAGTTTTGCCATCTTTCAAATCGAATTGCGAGAGAACCAGACATCGTAAAACAATAATGATTAGCGTTTTGGAAAGCTGGTCGCGTGTAGAATTACTGTGCGAAGTTTCATGCTTCTAGCATTATTTTTACGGATTTCAGTATGCAAAGTTTGAGGGGTCTACGGCCTTCCGTTGCAAAGTTATGGCTGTTTAAAGTTTTGGCATATTTCAGATCGAATTGCGAGAGAACCAGACATCGTAAAACAATAATGATTAGCGTTTTGAAAAGCTGGTCGCGTGTAGAATTACTGTGCGAAGTTTCATGCTTCTAGCATTATTTTTACGGATTTCAGTATGCAAAGTTTGAGGGGTCTACGGCCTTCCGTTGCAAAGTTATGGCTGTTTAAAGTTTTGCCATCTTTCAGATCGAATTGCGAGAGAACCAGACATCGTACAACAATAATGATTAGCGTTTTGGAAAGCTGGTCGCGTGTAGAATTACTGTGCGAAGTTTCATGCTTCTAGCATTATTTTTACGGATTTCAGTATGCAAAGTTTGAGGGGTCTACGGCCTTCCGTTGCAAAGTTATGGCTGTTTAAAGTTTTGGCATATTTCAGATCGAATTGCGAGAGAACCAGACATCGTAAAACAATAATGATTAGCGTTTTGAAAAGCTGGTCGCGTGTAGAATTACTGTGCGAAGTTTCATGCTTCTAGCATTATTTTTACGGATTTCAGTATGCAAAGTTTGAGGGGTCTACGGCCTTCCGTTGCAAAGTTATGGCTGTTTAAAGTTTTGCCATCTTTCAGATCGAATTGCGAGAGAACCAGACATCGTACAACAATAATGATTAGCGTTTTGGAAAGCTGGGCGGGTGTAGAATTACTATGCGAAGTTTCATGCTTCTAGCATTATTTTTACGGATTTCAGTATGCAAAGTTTGAGGGGTCTACGGCCTTCCGTTGCAAAGTTATGGCTGTTTAAAGTTTTGGCATATTTCAGATCGAATTGCGAGAGAACCAGACATCGTAAAACAATAATGATTAGCGTTTTGAAAAGCTGGTCGCGTGTAGAATTACTGTGCGAAGTTTCATGCTTCTAGCATTATTTTTACGGATTTCAGTATGCAAAGTTTGAGGGGTCTACGGCCTTCCGTTGCAAAGTTATGGCTGTTTAAAGTTTTGGCATATTTCAGATCGAATTGCGAGAGAACCAGACATCGTAAAACAATAATGATTAGCGTTTTGGAAAGCTGGGCGGGTGTAGAATTACTATGCGAAGTTGCATGCTTCTAGCATTATTTTTACGGATTTCAGTATGCAAAGTTTGAGGGGTCTACGGCCTTCCGTTGCAAAGTTATGGCTGTTTAAAGTTTTGCCATCTTTCAGATCGAATTGCGAGAGAACCAGACATCGTACAACAATAATGATTAGCGTTTTGGAAAGCTGGGCGGGTGTAGAATTACTATGCGAAGTTGCATGCTTCTAGCATTATTTTTACGGATTTCAGTATGCAAAGTTTGAGGGGTCTACGGCCTTCCGTTGCAAAGTTATGGCTGTTTAAAGTTTTGGCATATTTCAGATCGAATTGCGAGAGAACCAGACATCGTAAAACAATAATGATTAGCGTTTTGAAAAGCTGGTCGCGTGTAGAATTACTGTGCGAAGTTTCATGCTTCTAGCATTATTTTTACGGATTTCAGTATGCAAAGTTTGAGGGGTCTACGGCCTTCCGTTGCAAAGTTATGGCTGTTTAAAGTTTTGGCATATTTCAGATCGAATTGCGAGAGAACCAGACATCGTAAAACAATAATGATTAGCGTTTTGAAAAGCTGGTCGCGTGTAGAATTACTGTGCGAAGTTTCATGCTTCTAGCATTATTTTTACGGATTTCAGTATGCAAAGTTTGAGGGGTCTACGGCCTTCCGTTGCAAAGTTATGGCTGTTTAAAGTTTTGCCATCTTTCAGATCGAATTGCGAGAGAACCAGACATCGTACAACAATAATGATTAGCGTTTTGGAAAGCTGGGCGGGTGTAGAATTACTATGCGAAGTTTCATGCTTCTAGCATTATTTTTACGGATTTCAGTATGCAAAGTTTGAGGGGTCTACGGCCTTCCGTTGCAAAGTTATGGCTGTTTAAAGTTTTGCCATCTTTCAGATCGAATTGCGAGAGAACCAGACATCGTACAACAATAATGATTAGCGTTTTGGAAAGCTGGTCGCGTGTAGAATTACTGTGCGAAGTTTCATGCTTCTAGCATTATTTTCAGTACGGATTTCAGTATGCAAAGTTTGAGGGGTCTACGGCCTTCCGTTGCAAAGTTATGGCTGTTTAAAGTTTTGCCATCTTTCAGATCGAATTGCGAGAGAACCAGACATCGTACAACAATAATGATTAGCGTTTTGGAAAGCTGGTCGCGTGTAGAATTACTGTGCGAAGTTTCATGCTTCTAGCATTATTTTTACGGATTTCAGTATGCAAAGTTTGAGGGGTCTACGGCCTTCCGTTGCAAAGTTATGGCTGTTTAAAGTTTTGCCATCTTTCAAATCGAATTGCGAGAGAACCAGACATCGTACAACAATAATGATTAGCGTTTTGGAAAGCTGGTCGCGTGTAGAATTACTGTGCGAAGTTTCATGCTTCTAGCATTATTTTTACGGATTTCAGTATGCAAAGTTTGAGGGGTCTACGGCCTTCCGTTGCAAAGTTATGGCTGTTTAAAGTTTTGCCATATTTCAGATCGAATTGCGAGAGAACCAGACATCGTAAAACAATAATGATTAGCGTTTTGAAAAGCTGGTCGCGTGTAGAATTACTGTGCGAAGTTTCATGCTTCTAGCATTATTTTTACGGATTTCAGTATGCAAAGTTTGAGGGGTCTACGGCCTTCCGTTGCAAAGTTATGGCTGTTTAAAGTTTTGCCATCTTTCAGATCGAATTGCGAGAGAACCAGACATCGTACAACAATAATGATTAGCGTTTTGGAAAGCTGGTCGCGTGTAGAATTACTGTGCGAAGTTTCATGCTTCTAGCATTATTTTTACGGATTTCAGTATGCAAAGTTTGAGGGGTCTACGGCCTTCCGTTGCAAAGTTATGGCTGTTTAAAGTTTTGCCATCTTTCAAATCGAATTGCGAGAGAACCAGACATCGTAAAACAATAATGATTAGCGTTTTGGAAAGCTGGTCGCGTGTAGAATTACTGTGCGAAGTTTCATGCTTCTAGCATTATTTTTACGGATTTCAGTATGCAAAGTTTGAGGGGTCTACGGCCTTCCGTTGCAAAGTTATGGCTGTTTAAAGTTTTGGCATATTTCAGATCGAATTGCGAGAGAACCAGACATCGTAAAACAATAATGATTAGCGTTTTGAAAAGCTGGTCGCGTGTAGAATTACTGTGCGAAGTTTCATGCTTCTAGCATTATTTTTACGGATTTCAGTATGCAAAGTTTGAGGGGTCTACGGCCTTCCGTTGCAAAGTTATGGCTGTTTAAAGTTTTGCCATCTTTCAGATCGAATTGCGAGAGAACCAGACATCGTACAACAATAATGATTAGCGTTTTGGAAAGCTGGGCGGGTGTAGAATTACTATGCGAAGTTTCATGCTTCTAGCATTATTTTTACGGATTTCAGTATGCAAAGTTTGAGGGGTCTACGGCCTTCCGTTGCAAAGTTATGGCTGTTTAAAGTTTTGCCATCTTTCAGATCGAATTGCGAGAGAACCAGACATCGTACAACAATAATGATTAGCGTTTTGGAAAGCTGGTCGCGTGTAGAATTACTGTGCGAAGTTTCATGCTTCTAGCATTATTTTCAGTACGGATTTCAGTATGCAAAGTTTGAGGGGTCTACGGCCTTCCGTTGCAAAGTTATGGCTGTTTAAAGTTTTGCCATCTTTCAGATCGAATTGCGAGAGAACCAGACATCGTACAACAATAATGATTAGCGTTTTGGAAAGCTGGTCGCGTGTAGAATTACTGTGCGAAGTTTCATGCTTCTAGCATTATTTTTACGGATTTCAGTATGCAAAGTTTGAGGGGTCTACGGCCTTCCGTTGCAAAGTTATGGCTGTTTAAAGTCTTGCCATCTTTCAAATCGAATTGCGAGAGAACCAGACATCGTACAACAATAATGATTAGCGTTTTGGAAAGCTGGTCGCGTGTAGAATTACTGTGCGAAGTTTCATGCTTCTAGCATTATTTTTACGGATTTCAGTATGCAAAGTTTGAGGGGTCTACGGCCTTCCGTTGCAAAGTTATGGCTGTTTAAAGTTTTGCCATATTTCAGATCGAATTGCGAGAGAACCAGACATCGTAAAACAATAATGATTAGCGTTTTGAAAAGCTGGTCGCGTGTAGAATTACTGTGCGAAGTTTCATGCTTCTAGCATTATTTTTACGGATTTCAGTATGCAAAGTTTGAGGGGTCTACGGCCTTCCGTTGCAAAGTTATGGCTGTTTAAAGTTTTGCCATCTTTCAGATCGAATTGCGAGAGAACCAGACATCGTACAACAATAATGATTAGCGTTTTGGAAAGCTGGTCGCGTGTAGAATTACTGTGCGAAGTTTCATGCTTCTAGCATTATTTTTACGGATTTCAGTATGCAAAGTTTGAGGGGTCTACGGCCTTCCGTTGCAAAGTTATGGCTGTTTAAAGTTTTGGCATATTTCAGATCGAATTGCGAGAGAACCAGACATCGTAAAACAATAATGATTAGCGTTTTGGAAAGCTGGTCGCGTGTAGAATTACTGTGCGAAGTTTCATGCTTCTAGCATTATTTTTACGGATTTCAGTATGCAAAGTTTGAGGGGTCTACGGCCTTCCGTTGCAAAGTTATGGCTGTTTAAAGTTTTGCCATCTTTCAAATCGAATTGCGAGAGAACCAGACATCGTACAACAATAATGATTAGCGTTTTGGAAAGCTGGTCGCGTGTAGAATTACTGTGCGAAGTTTCATGCTTCTAGCATTATTTTTACGGATTTCAGTATGCAAAGTTTGAGGGGTCTACGGCCTTCCGTTGCAAAGTTATGGCTGTTTAAAGTTTTGCCATATTTCAGATCGAATTGCGAGAGAACCAGACATCGTAAAACAATAATGATTAGCGTTTTGAAAAGCTGGTCGCGTGTAGAATTACTGTGCAAAGTTTCATGCTTCTAGCATTATTTTTACGGATTTCAGTATGCAAAGTTTGAGGGGTCTACGGCCTTCCGTTGCAAAGTTATGGCTGTTTAAAGTTTTGCCATCTTTCAGATCGAATTGCGAGAGAACCAGACATCGTAAAACAATAATGATTAGCGTTTTGGAAAGCTGGTCGCGTGTAGAATTACTGTGCGAAGTTTCATGCTTCTAGCATTATTTTTACGGATTTCAGTATGCAAAGTTTGAGGGGTCTACGGCCTTCCGTTGCAAAGTTATGGCTGTTTAAAGTTTTGCCATCTTTCAGATCGAATTGCGAGAGAACCAGACATCGTACAACAATAATGATTAGCGTTTTGGAAAGCTGGGCGGGTGTAGAATTACTATGCGAAGTTGCATGCTTCTAGCATTATTTTTACGGATTTCAGTATGCAAAGTTTGAGGGGTCTACGGCCTTCCGTTGCAAAGTTATGGCTGTTTAAAGTTTTGCCATCTTTCAGATCGAATTGCGAGAGAACCAGACATCGTACAACAATAATGATTAGCGTTTTGGAAAGCTGGGCGGGTGTAGAATTACTATGCGAAGTTTCATGCTTCTAGCATTATTTTTACGGATTTCAGTATGCAAAGTTTGAGGGGTCTACGGCCTTCCGTTGCAAAGTTATGGCTGTTTAAAGTTTTGCCATCTTTCAGATCGAATTGCGAGAGAACCAGACATCGTACAACAATAATGATTAGCGTTTTGGAAAGCTGGTCGCGTGTAGAATTACTGTGCGAAGTTTCATGCTTCTAGCATTATTTTCAGTACGGATTTCAGTATGCAAAGTTTGAGGGGTCTACGGCCTTCCGTTGCAAAGTTATGGCTGTTTAAAGTTTTGCCATCTTTCAGATCGAATTGCGAGAGAACCAGACATCGTACAACAATAATGATTAGCGTTTTGGAAAGCTGGTCGCGTGTAGAATTACTGTGCGAAGTTTCATGCTTCTAGCATTATTTTTACGGATTTCAGTATGCAAAGTTTGAGGGGTCTACGGCCTTCCGTTGCAAAGTTATGGCTGTTTAAAGTTTTGCCATCTTTCAAATCGAATTGCGAGAGAACCAGACATCGTACAACAATAATGATTAGCGTTTTGGAAAGCTGGTCGCGTGTAGAATTACTGTGCGAAGTTTCATGCTTCTAGCATTATTTTTACGGATTTCAGTATGCAAAGTTTGAGGGGTCTACGGCCTTCCGTTGCAAAGTTATGGCTGTTTAAAGTTTTGCCATATTTCAGATCGAATTGCGAGAGAACCAGACATCGTAAAACAATAATGATTAGCGTTTTGGAAAGCTGGTCGCGTGTAGAATTACTGTGCGAAGTTTCATGCTTCTAGCATTATTTTTACGGATTTCAGTATGCAAAGTTTGAGGGGTCTACGGCCTTCCGTTGCAAAGTTATGGCTGTTTAAAGTTTTGCCATCTTTCAAATCGAATTGCGAGAGAACCAGACATCGTACAACAATAATGATTAGCGTTTTGGAAAGCTGGTCGCGTGTAGAATTACTGTGCGAAGTTTCATGCTTCTAGCATTATTTTTACGGATTTCAGTATGCAAAGTTTGAGGGGTCTACGGCCTTCCGTTGCAAAGTTATGGCTGTTTAAAGTTTTGCCATATTTCAGATCGAATTGCGAGAGAACCAGACATCGTAAAACAATAATGATTAGCGTTTTGAAAAGCTGGTCGCGTGTAGAATTACTGTGCGAAGTTTCATGCTTCTAGCATTATTTTTACGGATTTCAGTATGCAAAGTTTGAGGGGTCTACGGCCTTCCGTTGCAAAGTTATGGCTGTTTAAAGTTTTGCCATCTTTCAGATCGAATTGCGAGAGAACCAGACATCGTAAAACAATAATGATTAGCGTTTTGGAAAGCTGGTCGCGTGTAGAATTACTGTGCGAAGTTTCATGCTTCTAGCATTATTTTTACGGATTTCAGTATGCAAAGTTTGAGGGGTCTACGGCCTTCCGTTGCAAAGTTATGGCTGTTTAAAGTTTTGCCATCTTTCAGATCGAATTGCGAGAGAACCAGACATCGTACAACAATAATGATTAGCGTTTTGGAAAGCTGGGCGGGTGTAGAATTACTATGCGAAGTTGCATGCTTCTAGCATTATTTTTACGGATTTCAGTATGCAAAGTTTGAGGGGTCTACGGCCTTCCGTTGCAAAGTTATGGCTGTTTAAAGTTTTGCCATCTTTCAGATCGAATTGCGAGAGAACCAGACATCGTACAACAATAATGATTAGCGTTTTGGAAAGCTGGTCGCGTGTAGAATTACTGTGCGAAGTTTCATGCTTCTAGCATTATTTTTACGGATTTCAGTATGCAAAGTTTGAGGGGTCTACGGCCTTCCGTTGCAAAGTTATGGCTGTTTAAAGTTTTGCCATCTTTCAGATCGAATTGCGAGAGAACCAGACATCGTACAACAATAATGATTAGCGTTTTGGAAAGCTGGGCGGGTGTAGAATTACTATGCGAAGTTTCATGCTTCTAGCATTATTTTTACGGATTTCAGTATGCAAAGTTTGAGGGGTCTATGGCCTTCCGTTGCAAAGTTATGGCTGTTTAAAGTTTTGCCATCTTTCAGATCGAATTGCGAGAGAACCAGACATCGTAAAACAATAATGATTAGCGTTTTGAAAAGCTGGTCGCGTGTAGAATTACTGTGCGAAGTTTCATGCTTCTAGCATTATTTTTACGGATTTCAGTATGCAAAGTTTGAGGGGTCTACGGCCTTCCGTTGCAAAGTTATGGCTGTTTAAAGTTTTGCCATCTTTCAGATCGAATTGCGAGAGAACCAGACATCGTACAACAATAATGATTAGCGTTTTGGAAAGCTGGTCGCGTGTAGAATTACTGTGCGAAGTTTCATGCTTCTAGCATTATTTTTACGGATTTCAGTATGCAAAGTTTGAGGGGTCTACGGCCTTCCGTTGCAAAGTTATGGCTGTTTAAAGTTTTGGCATATTTCAGATCGAATTGCGAGAGAACCAGACATCGTAAAACAATAATGATTAGCGTTTTGGAAAGCTGGTCGCGTGTAGAATTACTGTGCGAAGTTTCATGCTTCTAGCATTATTTTTACGGATTTCAGTATGCAAAGTTTGAGGGGTCTACGGCCTTCCGTTGCAAAGTTATGGCTGTTTAAAGTTTTGCCATCTTTCAAATCGAATTGCGAGAGAACCAGACATCGTACAACAATAATGATTAGCGTTTTGGAAAGCTGGTCGCGTGTAGAATTACTGTGCGAAGTTTCATGCTTCTAGCATTATTTTTACGGATTTCAGTATGCAAAGTTTGAGGGGTCTACGGCCTTCCGTTGCAAAGTTATGGCTGTTTAAAGTTTTGCCATATTTCAGATCGAATTGCGAGAGAACCAGACATCGTAAAACAATAATGATTAACGTTTTGAAAAGCTGGTCGCGTGTAGAATTACTGTGCGAAGTTTCATGCTTCTAGCATTATTTTTACGGATTTCAGTATGCAAAGTTTGAGGGGTCTACGGCCTTCCGTTGCAAAGTTATGGCTGTTTAAAGTTTTGCCATCTTTCAGATCGAATTGCGAGAGAACCAGACATCGTACAACAATAATGATTAGCGTTTTGGAAAGCTGGGCGGGTGTAGAATTACTATGCGAAGTTGCATGCTTCTAGCATTATTTTTACGGATTTCAGTATGCAAAGTTTGAGGGGTCTACGGCCTTCCGTTGCAAAGTTATGGCTGTTTAAAGTTTTGCCATCTTTCAGATCGAATTGCGAGAGAACCAGACATCGTACAACAATAATGATTAGCGTTTTGGAAAGCTGGTCGCGTGTAGAATTACTGTGCGAAGTTTCATGCTTCTAGCATTATTTTTACGGATTTCAGTATGCAAAGTTTGAGGGGTCTACGGCCTTCCGTTGCAAAGTTATGGCTGTTTAAAGTTTTGCCATCTTTCAGATCGAATTGCGAGAGAACCAGACATCGTACAACAATAATGATTAGCGTTTTGGAAAGCTGGGCGGGTGTAGAATTACTATGCGAAGTTTCATGCTTCTAGCATTATTTTTACGGATTTCAGTATGCAAAGTTTGAGGGGTCTACGGCCTTCCGTTGCAAAGTTATGGCTGTTTAAAGTTTTGCCATCTTTCAGATCGAATTGCGAGAGAACCAGACATCGTAAAACAATAATGATTAGCGTTTTGAAAAGCTGGTCGCGTGTAGAATTACTGTGCGAAGTTTCATGCTTCTAGCATTATTTTTACGGATTTCAGTATGCAAAGTTTGAGGGGTCTACGGCCTTCCGTTGCAAAGTTATGGCTTACCAGACATCGTAAAACAATAATGATTATTATAATAGTGCGAAGTTTCATGCTTCTAGCATTATTTTTACGGATTTCAGTATGCAAAGTTTGAGGGGTCTACGGCCTTCCGTTGCAAAGTTATGGCTGTTTAAAGTTTTGGCATATTTCAGATCGAATTGCGAGAGAACCAGACATCGTAAAACAATAATGATTAGCGTTTTGAAAAGCTGGTCGCGTGTAGAATTACTGTGCGAAGTTTCATGCTTCTAGCATTATTTTTACGGATTTCAGTATGCAAAGTTTGAGGGGTCTACGGCCTTCCGTTGCAAAGTTATGGCTGTTTAAAGTTTTGCCATCTTTCAAATCGAATTGCGAGAGAACCAGACATCGTACAACAATAATGATTAGCGTTTTGGAAAGCTGGTCGCGTGTAGAATTACTGTGCGAAGTTTCATGCTTCTAGCATTATTTTTACGGATTTCAGTATGCAAAGTTTGAGGGGTCTACGGCCTTCCGTTGCAAAGTTATGGCTGTTTAAAGTTTTGCCATCTTTCAAATCGAATTGCGAGAGAACCAGACATCGTACAACAATAATGATTAGCGTTTTGGAAAGCTGGTCGCGTGTAGAATTACTGTGCGAAGTTTCATGCTTCTAGCATTATTTTTACGGATTTCAGTATGCAAAGTTTGAGGGGTCTACGGCCTTCCGTTGCAAAGTTATGGCTGTTTAAAGTTTTGCCATATTTCAGATCGAATTGCGAGAGAACCAGACATCGTAAAACAATAATGATTAGCGTTTTGGAAAGCTGGTCGCGTGTAGAATTACTGTGCGAAGTTTCATGCTTCTAGCATTATTTTTACGGATTTCAGTATGCAAAGTTTGAGGGGTCTACGGCCTTCCGTTGCAAAGTTATGGCTGTTTAAAGTTTTGCCATCTTTCAGATCGAATTGCGAGAGAACCAGACATCGTACAACAATAATGATTAGCGTTTTGGAAAGCTGGTCGCGTGTAGAATTACTGTGCGAAGTTTCATGCTTCTAGCATTATTTTTACGGATTTCAGTATGCAAAGTTTGAGGGGTCTACGGCCTTCCGTTGCAAAGTTATGGCTGTTTAAAGTTTTGGCATATTTCAGATCGAATTGCGAGAGAACCAGACATCGTAAAACAATAATGATTAGCGTTTTGGAAAGCTGGTCGCGTGTAGAATTACTGTGCGAAGTTTCATGCTTCTAGCATTATTTTTACGGATTTCAGTATGCAAAGTTTGAGGGGTCTACGGCCTTCCGTTGCAAAGTTATGGCTGTTTAAAGTTTTGCCATCTTTCAAATCGAATTGCGAGAGAACCAGACATCGTACAACAATAATGATTAGCGTTTTGGAAAGCTGGTCGCGTGTAGAATTACTGTGCGAAGTTTCATGCTTCTAGCATTATTTTTACGGATTTCAGTATGCAAAGTTTGAGGGGTCTACGGCCTTCCGTTGCAAAGTTATGGCTGTTTAAAGTTTTGCCATATTTCAGATCGAATTGCGAGAGAACCAGACATCGTAAAACAATAATGATTAGCGTTTTGAAAAGCTGGTCGCGTGTAGAATTACTGTGCGAAGTTTCATGCTTCTAGCATTATTTTTACGGATTTCAGTATGCAAAGTTTGAGGGGTCTACGGCCTTCCGTTGCAAAGTTATGGCTGTTTAAAGTTTTGCCATCTTTCAGATCGAATTGCGAGAGAACCAGACATCGTACAACAATAATGATTAGCGTTTTGGAAAGCTGGTCGCGTGTAGAATTACTGTGCGAAGTTTCATGCTTCTAGCATTATTTTTACGGATTTCAGTATGCAAAGTTTGAGGGGTCTACGGCCTTCCGTTGCAAAGTTATGGCTGTTTAAAGTTTTGCCATATTTCAGATCGAATTGCGAGAGAACCAGACATCGTAAAACAATAATGATTAGCGTTTTGGAAAGCTGGTCGCGTGTAGAATTACTGTGCGAAGTTTCATGCTTCTAGCATTATTTTTACGGATTTCAGTATGCAAAGTTTGAGGGGTCTACGGCCTTCCGTTGCAAAGTTATGGCTGTTTAAAGTTTTGGCATATTTCAGATCGAATTGCGAGAGAACCAGACATCGTAAAACAATAATGATTAGCGTTTTGGAAAGCTGGTCGCGTGTAGAATTACTGTGCGAAGTTTCATGCTTCTAGCATTATTTTTACGGATTTCAGTATGCAAAGTTTGAGGGGTCTACGGCCTTCCGTTGCAAAGTTATGGCTGTTTAAAGTTTTGCCATCTTTCAAATCGAATTGCGAGAGAACCAGACATCGTACAACAATAATGATTAGCGTTTTGGAAAGCTGGTCGCGTGTAGAATTACTGTGCGAAGTTTCATGCTTCTAGCATTATTTTTACGGATTTCAGTATGCAAAGTTTGAGGGGTCTACGGCCTTCCGTTGCAAAGTTATGGCTGTTTAAAGTTTTGCCATATTTCAGATCGAATTGCGAGAGAACCAGACATCGTAAAACAATAATGATTAGCGTTTTGAAAAGCTGGTCGCGTGTAGAATTACTGTGCGAAGTTTCATGCTTCTAGCATTATTTTTACGGATTTCAGTATGCAAAGTTTGAGGGGTCTACGGCCTTCCGTTGCAAAGTTATGGCTGTTTAAAGTTTTGCCATCTTTCAGATCGAATTGCGAGAGAACCAGACATCGTACAACAATAATGATTAGCGTTTTGGAAAGCTGGTCGCGTGTAGAATTACTGTGCGAAGTTTCATGCTTCTAGCATTATTTTTACGGATTTCAGTATGCAAAGTTTGAGGGGTCTACGGCCTTCCGTTGCAAAGTTATGGCTGTTTAAAGTTTTGCCATATTTCAGATCGAATTGCGAGAGAACCAGACATCGTAAAACAATAATGATTAGCGTTTTGAAAAGCTGGTCGCGTGTAGAATTACTGTGCGAAGTTTCATGCTTCTAGCATTATTTTTACGGATTTCAGTATGCAAAGTTTGAGGGGTCTACGGCCTTCCGTTGCAAAGTTATGGCTGTTTAAAGTTTTGCCATCTTTCAGATCGAATTGCGAGAGAACCAGACATCGTACAACAATAATGATTAGCGTTTTGGAAAGCTGGTCGCGTGTAGAATTACTGTGCGAAGTTTCATGCTTCTAGCATTATTTTTACGGATTTCAGTATGCAAAGTTTGAGGGGTCTACGGCCTTCCGTTGCAAAGTTATGGCTGTTTAAAGTTTTGCCATCTTTCAGATCGAATTGCGAGAGAACCAGACATCGTAAAACAATAATGATTAGCGTTTTGGAAAGCTGGTCGCGTGTAGAATTACTGTGCGAAGTTTCATGCTTCTAGCATTATATTTACGGATTTCAGTATGCAAAGTTTGAGGGGTCTACGGCCTTCCGTTGCAAAGTTATGGCTGTTTAAAGTTTTGCCATCTTTCAGATCGAATTGCGAGAGAACCAGACATCGTACAACAATAATGATTAGCGTTTTGGAAAGCTGGTCGCGTGTAGAATTACTGTGCGAAGTTTCATGCTTCTAGCATTATATTTACGGATTTCAGTATGCAAAGTTTGAGGGGTCTACGGCCTTCCGTTGCAAAGTTATGGCTGTTTAAAGTTTTGCCATATTTCAGATCGAATTGCGAGAGAACCAGACATCGTAAAACAATAATGATTAGCGTTTTGGAAAGCTGGTCGCGTGTAGAATTACTGTGCGAAGTTTCATGCTTCTAGCATTATTTTTACGGATTTCAGTATGCAAAGTTTGAGGGGTCTACGGCCTTCCGTTGCAAAGTTATGGCTGTTTAAAGTTTTGCCATCTTTCAGATCGAATTGCGAGAGAACCAGACATCGTACAACAATAATGATTAGCGTTTTGGAAAGCTGGTCGCGTGTAGAATTACTGTGCGAAGTTTCATGCTTCTAGCATTATTTTTACGGATTTCAGTATGCAAAGTTTGAGGGGTCTACGGCCTTCCGTTGCAAAGTTATGGCTGTTTAAAGTTTTGCCATCTTTCAGATCGAATTGCGAGAGAACCAGACATCGTACAACAATAATGATTAGCGTTTTGGAAAGCTGGTCGCGTGTAGAATTACTGTGCGAAGTTTCATGCTTCTAGCATTATTTTTACGGATTTCAGTATGCAAAGTTTGAGGGGTCTACGGCCTTCCGTTGCAAAGTTATGGCTGTTTAAAGTTTTGCCATATTTCAGATCGAATTGCGAGAGAACCAGACATCGTAAAACAATAATGATTAGCGTTTTGGAAAGCTGGTCGCGTGTAGAATTACTGTGCGAAGTTTCACGCTTCTAGCATTATTTTTACGGATTTCAGTATGCAAAGTTTGAGGGGTCTACGGCCTTCCGTTGCAAAGTTATGGCTGTTTAAAGTTTTGCCATCTTTCAGATCGAATTGCGAGAGAACCAGACATCGTACAACAATAATGATTAGCGTTTTGGAAAGCTGGTCGCGTGTAGAATTACTGTGCGAAGTTTCATGCTTCTAGCATTATTTTTACGGATTTCAGTATGCAAAGTTTGAGGGGTCTACGGCCTTCCGTTGCAAAGTTATGGCTGTTTAAAGTTTTGCCATCTTTCAGATCGAATTGCGAGAGAACCAGACATCGTACAACAATAATGATTAGCGTTTTGGAAAGCTGGTCGCGTGTAGAATTACTGTGCGAAGTTTCATGCTTCTAGCATTATTTTTACGGATTTCAGTATGCAAAGTTTGAGGGGTCTACGGCCTTCCGTTGCAAAGTTATGGCTGTTTAAAGTTTTGCCATCTTTCAGATCGAATTGCGAGAGAACCAGACATCGTACAACAATAATGATTAGCGTTTTGGAAAGCTGGTCGCGTGTAGAATTACTGTGCGAAGTTTCATGCTTCTAGCATTATTTTTACGGATTTCAGTATGCAAAGTTTGAGGGGTCTACGGCCTTCCGTTGCAAAGTTATGGCTGTTTAAAGTTTTGCCATCTTTCAGATCGAATTGCGAGAGAACCAGACATCGTACAACAATAATGATTAGCGTTTTGGAAAGCTGGTCGCGTGTAGAATTACTGTGCGAAGTTTCATGCTTCTAGCATTATTTTTACGGATTTCAGTATGCAAAGTTTGAGGGGTCTACGGCCTTCCGTTGCAAAGTTATGGCTGTTTAAAGTTTTGCCATCTTTCAGATCGAATTGCGAGAGAACCAGACATCGTACAACAATAATGATTAGCGTTTTGGAAAGCTGGTCGCGTGTAGAATTACTGTGCGAAGTTTCATGCTTCTAGCATTATTTTTACGGATTTCAGTATGCAAAGTTTGAGGGGTCTACGGCCTTCCGTTGCAAAGTTATGGCTGTTTAAAGTTTTGCCATATTTCAGATCGAATTGCGAGAGAACCAGACATCGTAAAACAATAATGATTAGCGTTTTGGAAAGCTGGTCGCGTGTAGAATTACTGTGCGAAGTTTCACGCTTCTAGCATTATTTTTACGGATTTCAGTATGCAAAGTTTGAGGGGTCTACGGCCTTCCGTTGCAAAGTTATGGCTGTTTAAAGTTTTGCCATCTTTCAGATCGAATTGCGAGAGAACCAGACATCGTACAACAATAATGATTAGCGTTTTGGAAAGCTGGTCGCGTGTAGAATTACTGTGCGAAGTTTCATGCTTCTAGCATTATTTTTACGGATTTCAGTATGCAAAGTTTGAGGGGTCTACGGCCTTCCGTTGCAAAGTTATGGCTGTTTAAAGTTTTGCCATCTTTCAGATCGAATTGCGAGAGAACCAGACATCGTACAACAATAATGATTAGCGTTTTGGAAAGCTGGTCGCGTGTAGAATTACTGTGCGAAGTTTCATGCTTCTAGCATTATTTTTACGGATTTCAGTATGCAAAGTTTGAGGGGTCTACGGCCTTCCGTTGCAAAGTTATGGCTGTTTAAAGTTTTGCCATATTTCAGATCGAATTGCGAGAGAACCAGACATCGTAAAACAATAATGATTAGCGTTTTGGAAAGCTGGTCGCGTGTAGAATTACTGTGCGAAGTTTCATGCTTCCAGCATTACTTTTACGGATTTCAGTATGCAAAGTTTGAGGGGTCTACGGCCTTCCGTTGCAAAGTTATGGCTGTTTAAAGTTTTGCCATATTTCAGATCGAATTGCGAGAGAACCAGACATCGTAAAACAATAATGATTAGCGTTTTGGAAAGCTGGTCGCGTGTAGAATTACTGTGCGAAGTTTCATGCTTCTAGCATTACTTTTACGGATTTCAGTATGCAAAGTTTGAGGGGTCTACGGCCTTCCGTTGCAAAGTTATGGCTGTTTAAAGTTTTGCCATATTTCAGATCGAATTGCGAGAGAACCAGACATCGTAAAACAATAATGATTAGCGTTTTGGAAAGCTGGTCGCGTGTAGAATTACTGTGCGAAGTTTCATGCTTCTAGCATTATTTTTACGGATTTCAGTATGCAAAGTTTGAGGGGTCTACGGCCTTCCGTTGCAAAGTTATGGCTGTTTAAAGTTTTGCCATCTTTCAGATCGAATTGCGAGAGAACCAGACATCGTAAAACAATAATGATTAGCGTTTTGGAAAGCTGGTCGCGTGTAGAATTACTGTGCGAAGTTTAATGCTTCTAGCATTACTTTTACGGATTTCAGTATGCAAAGTTTGAGGGGTCTACGGCCTTCCGTTGCAAAGTTATGGCTGTTTAAAGTTTTGCCATATTTCAGATCGAATTGCGAGAGAACCAGACATCGTAAAACAATAATGATTAGCGTTTTGGAAAGCTGGTCGCGTGTAGAATTACTGTGCGAAGTTTCATGCTTCTAACATTATTTTTACGGATTTCAGTATGCAAAGTTTGAGGGGTCTACGGCCTTCCGTTGCAAAGTTATGGCTGTTTAAAGTTTTGCCATATTTCAGATCGAATTGCGAGAGAACCAGACATCGTAAAACAATAATGATTAGCGTTTTGGAAAGCTGGTCGCGTGTAGAATTACTGTGCGAAGTTTCATGCTTCTAGCATTATTTTTACGGATTTCAGTATGCAAAGTTTGAGGGGTCTACGGCCTTCCGTTGCAAAGTTATGGCTGTTTAAAGTTTTGCCATATTTCAGATCGAATTGCGAGAGAACCAGACATCGTAAAACAATAATGATTAGCGTTTTGGAAAGCTGGTCGCGTGTAGAATTACTGTGCGAAGTTTCATGCTTCTAGCATTATATTTACGGATTTCAGTATGCAAAGTTTGAGGGGTCTACGGCCTTCCGTTGCAAAGTTATGGCTGTTTAAAGTTTTGCCATCTTTCAGATCGAATTGCGAGAGAACCAGAGATCGTACAACAATAATGATTAGCGTTTTGGAAAGCTGGTCGCGTGTAGAATTACTGTGCGAAGTTTCATGCTTCTAGCGTTGTTTTTACAGATTTTCAGTATGCAAAGTTTGAGGGGTCTACGGCCTTCCGTTGCAAAGTTATGGCTGTTTAAAGTTTTGCCATCTTTCAGATCGAATTGCGAGAGAACCAGAGATCGTACAACAATAATGATTAGCGTTTTGGAAAGCTGGTCGCGTGTAGAATTACTGTGCGAAGTTTCATGCTTCTAGCATTATATTTACGGATTTCAGTATGCAAAGTTTGAGGGGTCTACGGCCTTCCGTTGCAAAGTTATGGCTGTTTAAAGTTTTGCCATCTTTCAGATCGAATTCCGAGAGAACCAGACATCGTACAACAATAATGATTAGCGTTTTGGAAAGCTGGTCGCGTGTAGAATTACTGTGCGAAGTTTCACGCTTCTAGCATTATTTTTACGGATTTCAGTATGCAAAGTTTGAGGGGTCTACGGCCTTCCGTTGCAAAGTTATGGCTGTTTAAAGTTTTGCCATCTTTCAGATCGAATTGCGAGAGAACCAGACATCGTACAACAATAATGATTAGCGTTTTGGAAAGCTGGTCGCGTGTAGAATTACTGTGCGAAGTTTCATGCTTCTAGCATTATTTTTACGGATTTCAGTATGCAAAGTTTGAGGGGTCTACGGCCTTCCGTTGCAAAGTTATGGCTGTTTAAAGTTTTGCCATCTTTCAGATCGAATTGCGAGAGAACCAGACATCGTACAACAATAATGATTAGCGTTTTGGAAAGCTGGTCGCGTGTAGAATTACTGTGCGAAGTTTCATGCTTCTAGCATTATTTTTACGGATTTCAGTATGCAAAGTTTGAGGGGTCTACGGCCTTCCGTTGCAAAGTTATGGCTGTTTAAAGTTTTGCCATATTTCAGATCGAATTGCGAGAGAACCAGACATCGTAAAACAATAATGATTAGCGTTTTGGAAAGCTGGTCGCGTGTAGAATTACTGTGCGAAGTTTCATGCTTCTAGCATTACTTTTACGGATTTCAGTATGCAAAGTTTGAGGGGTCTACGGCCTTCCGTTGCAAAGTTATGGCTGTTTAAAGTTTTGCCATATTTCAGATCGAATTGCGAGAGAACCAGACATCGTAAAACAATAATGATTAGCGTTTTGGAAAGCTGGTCGCGTGTAGAATTACTGTGCGAAGTTTCATGCTTCTAGCATTACTTTTACGGATTTCAGTATGCAAAGTTTGAGGGGTCTACGGCCTTCCGTTGCAAAGTTATGGCTGTTTAAAGTTTTGCCATATTTCAGATCGAATTGCGAGAGAACCAGACATCGTAAAACAATAATGATTAGCGTTTTGGAAAGCTGGTCGCGTGTAGAATTACTGTGCGAAGTTTCATGCTTCTAGCATTATTTTTACGGATTTCAGTATGCAAAGTTTGAGGGGTCTACGGCCTTCCGTTGCAAAGTTATGGCTGTTTAAAGTTTTGCCATCTTTCAGATCGAATTGCGAGAGAACCAGACATCGTAAAACAATAATGATTAGCGTTTTGGAAAGCTGGTCGCGTGTAGAATTACTGTGCGAAGTTTAATGCTTCTAGCATTACTTTTACGGATTTCAGTATGCAAAGTTTGAGGGGTCTACGGCCTTCCGTTGCAAAGTTATGGCTGTTTAAAGTTTTGCCATATTTCAGATCGAATTGCGAGAGAACCAGACATCGTAAAACAATAATGATTAGCGTTTTGGAAAGCTGGTCGCGTGTAGAATTACTGTGCGAAGTTTCATGCTTCTAACATTATTTTTACGGATTTCAGTATGCAAAGTTTGAGGGGTCTACGGCCTTCCGTTGCAAAGTTATGGCTGTTTAAAGTTTTGCCATATTTCAGATCGAATTGCGAGAGAACCAGACATCGTAAAACAATAATGATTAGCGTTTTGGAAAGCTGGTCGCGTGTAGAATTACTGTGCGAAGTTTCATGCTTCTAGCATTATTTTTACGGATTTCAGTATGCAAAGTTTGAGGGGTCTACGGCCTTCCGTTGCAAAGTTATGGCTGTTTAAAGTTTTGCCATATTTCAGATCGAATTGCGAGAGAACCAGACATCGTAAAACAATAATGATTAGCGTTTTGGAAAGCTGGTCGCGTGTAGAATTACTGTGCGAAGTTTCATGCTTCTAGCATTATATTTACGGATTTCAGTATGCAAAGTTTGAGGGGTCTACGGCCTTCCGTTGCAAAGTTATGGCTGTTTAAAGTTTTGCCATCTTTCAGATCGAATTGCGAGAGAACCAGAGATCGTACAACAATAATGATTAGCGTTTTGGAAAGCTGGTCGCGTGTAGAATTACTGTGCGAAGTTTCATGCTTCTAGCGTTGTTTTTACAGATTTTCAGTATGCAAAGTTTGAGGGGTCTACGGCCTTCCGTTGCAAAGTTATGGCTGTTTAAAGTTTTGCCATCTTTCAGATCGAATTGCGAGAGAACCAGAGATCGTACAACAATAATGATTAGCGTTTTGGAAAGCTGGTCGCGTGTAGAATTACTGTGCGAAGTTTCATGCTTCTAGCATTATATTTACGGATTTCAGTATGCAAAGTTTGAGGGGTCTACGGCCTTCCGTTGCAAAGTTATGGCTGTTTAAAGTTTTGCCATCTTTCAGATCGAATTCCGAGAGAACCAGACATCGTACAACAATAATGATTAGCGTTTTGGAAAGCTGGTCGCGTGTAGAATTACTGTGCGAAGTTTCATGCTTCTAGCATTATTTTTACGGATTTCAGTATGCAAAGTTTGAGGGGTCTACGGCCTTCCGTTGCAAAGTTATGGCTGTTTAAAGTTTTGCCATCTTTCAGATCGAATTGCGAGAGAACCAGACATCGTAAAACAATAATGATTAGCGTTTTGGAAAGCTGGTCGCGTGTAGAATTACTGTGCGAAGTTTCATGCTTCTAGCATTATATTTACGGATTTCAGTATGCAAAGTTTGAGGGGTCTACGGCCTTCCGTTGCAAAGTTATGGCTGTTTAAAGTTTTGCCATCTTTCAGATCGAATTCCGAGAGAACCAGACATCGTACAACAATAATGATTAGCGTTTTGGAAAGCTGGTCGCGTGTAGAATTACTGTGCGAAGTTTCATGCTTCTAGCATTATTTTTACGGATTTCAGTATGCAAAGTTTGAGGGGTCTACGGCCTTCCGTTGCAAAGTTATGGCTGTTTAAAGTTTTGCCATCTTTCAAATCGAATTGCGAGAGAACCAGACATCGTACAACAATAATGATTAGCGTTTTGGAAAGCTGGTCGCGTGTAGAATTACTGTGCGAAGTTTCATGCTTCTAGCATTATTTTTACGGATTTCAGTATGCAAAGTTTGAGGGGTCTACGGCCTTCCGTTGCAAAGTTATGGCTGTTTAAAGTTTTGCCATATTTCAGATCGAATTGCGAGAGAACCAGACATCGTAAAACAATAATGATTAGCGTTTTGGAAAGCTGGTCGCGTGTAGAATTACTGTGCGAAGTTTCATGCTTCTAGCATTATATTTACGGATTTCAGTATGCAAAGTTTGAGGGGTCTACGGCCTTCCGTTGCAAAGTTATGGCTGTTTAAAGTTTTGCCATCTTTCAGATCGAATTGCGAGAGAACCAGACATCGTACAACAATAATGATTAGCGTTTTGGAAAGCTGGTCGCGTGTAGAATTACTGTGCGAAGTTTCATGCTTCTAGCATTATTTTTACGGATTTCAGTATGCAAAGTTTGAGGGGTCTACGGCCTTCCGTTGCAAAGTTATGGCTGTTTAAAGTTTTGCCATCTTTCAGATCGAATTGCGAGAGAACCAGACATCGTACAACAATAATGATTAGCGTTTTGGAAAGCTGGTCGCGTGTAGAATTACTGTGCGAAGTTTAATGCTTCTAGCATTACTTTTACGGATTTCAGTATGCAAAGTTTGAGGGGTCTACGGCCTTCCGTTGCAAAGTTATGGCTGTTTAAAGTTTTGCCATATTTCAGATCGAATTGCGAGAGAACCAGACATCGTAAAACAATAATGATTAGCGTTTTGGAAAGCTGGTCGCGTGTAGAATTACTGTGCGAAGTTTCATGCTTCTAGCATTATTTTTACGGATTTCAGTATGCAAAGTTTGAGGGGTCTACGGCCTTCCGTTGCAAAGTTATGGCTGTTTAAAGTTTTGCCATATTTCAGATCGAATTGCGAGAGAACCAGACATCGTAAAACAATAATGATTAGCGTTTTGGAAAGCTGGTCGCGTGTAGAATTACTGTGCGAAGTTTCATGCTTCTAGCATTACTTTTACGGATTTCAGTATGCAAAGTTTGAGGGGTCTACGGCCTTCCGTTGCAAAGTTATGGCTGTTTAAAGTTTTGCCATATTTCAGATCGAATTGCGAGAGAACCAGACATCGTAAAACAATAATGATTAGCGTTTTGGAAAGCTGGTCGCGTGTAGAATTACTGTGCGAAGTTTCATGCTTCTAGCATTATTTTTACGGATTTCAGTATGCAAAGTTTGAGGGGTCTACGGCCTTCCGTTGCAAAGTTATGGCTGTTTAAAGTTTTGCCATATTTCAGATCGAATTGCGAGAGAACCAGACATCGTAAAACAATAATGATTAGCGTTTTGGAAAGCTGGTCGCGTGTAGAATTACTGTGCGAAGTTTCATGCTTCTAGCATTATTTTTACGGATTTCAGTATGCAAAGTTTGAGGGGTCTACGGCCTTCCGTTGCAAAGTTATGGCTGTTTAAAGTTTTGCCATCTTTCAGATCGAATTGCGAGAGAACCAGACATCGTAAAACAATAATGATTAGCGTTTTGGAAAGCTGGTCGCGTGTAGAATTACTGTGCGAAGTTTAATGCTTCTAGCATTAATTTTACGGATTTCAGTATGCAAAGTTTGAGGGGTCTACGGCCTTCCGTTGCAAAGTTATGGCTGTTTAAAGTTTTGCCATATTTCAGATCGAATTGCGAGAGAACCAGACATCGTAAAACAATAATGATTAGCGTTTTGGAAAGCTGGTCGCGTGTAGAATTACTGTGCGAAGTTTCATGCTTCTAGCATTATTTTTACGGATTTCAGTATGCAAAGTTTGAGGGGTCTACGGCCTTCCGTTGCAAAGTTATGGCTGTTTAAAGTTTTGCCATATTTCAGATCGAATTGCGAGAGAACCAGACATCGTAAAACAATAATGATTAGCGTTTTGGAAAGCTGGTCGCGTGTAGAATTACTGTGCGAAGTTTCATGCTTCTAGCATTATTTTTACGGATTTCAGTATGCAAAGTTTGAGGGGTCTACGGCCTTCCGTTGCAAAGTTATGGCTGTTTAAAGTTTTGCCATATTTCAGATCGAATTGCGAGAGAACCAGACATCGTAAAACAATAATGATTAGCGTTTTGGAAAGCTGGTCGCGTGTAGAATTACTGTGCGAAGTTTCATGCTTCTAGCATTATTTTTACGGATTTCAGTATGCAAAGTTTGAGGGGTCTACGGCCTTCCGTTGCAAAGTTATGGCTGTTTAAAGTTTTGCCATATTTCAGATCGAATTGCGAGAGAACCAGACATCGTAAAACAATAATGATTAGCGTTTTGGAAAGCTGGTCGCGTGTAGAATTACTGTGCGAAGTTTCATGCTTCTAGCATTACTTTTACGGATTTCAGTATGCAAAGTTTGAGGGGTCTACGGCCTTCCGTTGCAAAGTTATGGCTGTTTAAAGTTTTGCCATATTTCAGATCGAATTGCGAGAGAACCAGACATCGTAAAACAATAATGATTAGCGTTTTGGAAAGCTGGTCGCGTGTAGAATTACTGTGCGAAGTTTCATGCTTCTAGCATTACTTTTACGGATTTCAGTATGCAAAGTTTGAGGGGTCTACGGCCTTCCGTTGCAAAGTTATGGCTGTTTAAAGTTTTGCCATCTTTCAGATCGAATTGCGAGAGAACCAGACATCGTAAAACAATAATGATTAGCGTTTTGGAAAGCTGGTCGCGTGTAGAATTACTGTGCGAAGTTTAATGCTTCTAGCATTACTTTTACGGATTTCAGTATGCAAAGTTTGAGGGGTCTACGGCCTTCCGTTGCAAAGTTATGGCTGTTTAAAGTTTTGCCATATTTCAGATCGAATTGCGAGAGAACCAGACATCGTAAAACAATAATGATTAGCGTTTTGGAAAGCTGGTCGCGTGTAGAATTACTGTGCGAAGTTTCATGCTTCTAGCATTATTTTTACGGATTTCAGTATGCAAAGTTTGAGGGGTCTACGGCCTTCCGTTGCAAAGTTATGGCTGTTTAAAGTTTTGCCATATTTCAGATCGAATTGCGAGAGAACCAGACATCGTAAAACAATAATGATTAGCGTTTTGGAAAGCTGGTCGCGTGTAGAATTACTGTGCGAAGTTTAATGCTTCTAGCATTACTTTTACGGATTTCAGTATGCAAAGTTTGAGGGGTCTACGGCCTTCCGTTGCAAAGTTATGGCTGTTTAAAGTTTTGCCATCTTTCAGATCGAATTGCGAGAGAACCAGACATCGTAAAACAATAATGATTAGCGTTTTGGAAAGCTGGTCGCGTGTAGAATTACTGTGCGAAGTTTAATGCTTCTAGCATTAATTTTACGGATTTCAGTATGCAAAGTTTGAGGGGTCTACGGCCTTCCGTTGCAAAGTTATGGCTGTTTAAAGTTTTGCCATATTTCAGATCGAATTGCGAGAGAACCAGACATCGTAAAACAATAATGATTAGCGTTTTGGAAAGCTGGTCGCGTGTAGAATTACTGTGCGAAGTTTCATGCTTCTAGCATTATTTTTACGGATTTCAGTATGCAAAGTTTGAGGGGTCTACGGCCTTCCGTTGCAAAGTTATGGCTGTTTAAAGTTTTGCCATATTTCAGATCGAATTGCGAGAGAACCAGACATCGTAAAACAATAATGATTAGCGTTTTGGAAAGCTGGTCGCGTGTAGAATTACTGTGCGAAGTTTCATGCTTCTAGCATTATTTTTACGGATTTCAGTATGCAAAGTTTGAGGGGTCTACGGCCTTCCGTTGCAAAGTTATGGCTGTTTAAAGTTTTGCCATATTTCAGATCGAATTGCGAGAGAACCAGACATCGTAAAACAATAATGATTAGCGTTTTGGAAAGCTGGTCGCGTGTAGAATTACTGTGCGAAGTTTCATGCTTCTAGCATTATTTTTACGGATTTCAGTATGCAAAGTTTGAGGGGTCTACGGCCTTCCGTTGCAAAGTTATGGCTGTTTAAAGTTTTGCCATATTTCAGATCGAATTGCGAGAGAACCAGACATCGTAAAACAATAATGATTAGCGTTTTGGAAAGCTGGTCGCGTGTAGAATTACTGTGCGAAGTTTCATGCTTCTAGCATTATTTTTACGGATTTCAGTATGCAAAGTTTGAGGGGTCTACGGCCTTCCGTTGCAAAGTTATGGCTGTTTAAAGTTTTGCCATATTTCAGATCGAATTGCGAGAGAACCAGACATCGTAAAACAATAATGATTAGCGTTTTGGAAAGCTGGTCGCGTGTAGAATTACTGTGCGAAGTTTAATGCTTCTAGCATTACTTTTACGGATTTCAGTATGCAAAGTTTGAGGGGTCTACGGCCTTCCGTTGCAAAGTTATGGCTGTTTAAAGTTTTGCCATATTTCAGATCGAATTGCGAGAGAACCAGACATCGTAAAACAATAATGATTAGCGTTTTGGAAAGCTGGTCGCGTGTAGAATTACTGTGCGAAGTTTCATGCTTCTAGCATTACTTTTACGGATTTCAGTATGCAAAGTTTGAGGGGTCTACGGCCTTCCGTTGCAAAGTTATGGCTGTTTAAAGTTTTGCCATATTTCAGATCGAATTGCGAGAGAACCAGACATCGTAAAACAATAATGATTAGCGTTTTGGAAAGCTGGTCGCGTGTAGAATTACTGTGCGAAGTTTCATGCTTCTAGCATTACTTTTACGGATTTCAGTATGCAAAGTTTGAGGGGTCTACGGCCTTCCGTTGCAAAGTTATGGCTGTTTAAAGTTTTGCCATATTTCAGATCGAATTGCGAGAGAACCAGACATCGTAAAACAATAATGATTAGCGTTTTGGAAAGCTGGTCGCGTGTAGAATTACTGTGCGAAGTTTCATGCTTCTAGCATTATTTTTACGGATTTCAGTATGCAAAGTTTGAGGGGTCTACGGCCTTCCGTTGCAAAGTTATGGCTGTTTAAAGTTGTGCCATATTTCAGATCGAATTGCGAGAGAACCAGACATCGTAAAACAATAATGATTAGCGTTTTGGAAAGCTGGTCGCGTGTAGAATTACTGTGCGAAGTTTCATGCTTCTAGCATTATTTTTACGGATTTCAGTATGCAAAGTTTGAGGGGTCTACGGCCTTCCGTTGCAAAGTTATGGCTGTTTAAAGTTTTGCCATATTTCAGATCGAATTGCGAGAGAACCAGACATCGTAAAACAATAATGATTAGCGTTTTGGAAAGCTGGTCGCGTGTAGAATTACTGTGCGAAGTTTCATGCTTCTAGCATTATTTTTACGGATTTCAGTATGCAAAGTTTGAGGGGTCTACGGCCTTCCGTTGCAAAGTTATGGCTGTTTAAAGTTTTGCCATATTTCAGATCGAATTGCGAGAGAACCAGACATCGTAAAACAATAATGATTAGCGTTTTGGAAAGCTGGTCGCGTGTAGAATTACTGTGCGAAGTTTCATGCTTCTAGCATTATTTTTACGGATTTCAGTATGCAAAGTTTGAGGGGTCTACGGCCTTCCGTTGCAAAGTTATGGCTGTTTAAAGTTTTGCCATATTTCAGATCGAATTGCGAGAGAACCAGACATCGTAAAACAATAATGATTAGCGTTTTGGAAAGCTGGTCGCGTGTAGAATTACTGTGCGAAGTTTCATGCTTCTAGCATTACTTTTACGGATTTCAGTATGCAAAGTTTGAGGGGTCTACGGCCTTCCGTTGCAAAGTTATGGCTGTTTAAAGTTTTGCCATATTTCAGATCGAATTGCGAGAGAACCAGACATCGTAAAACAATAATGATTAGCGTTTTGGAAAGCTGGTCGCGTGTAGAATTACTGTGCGAAGTTTCATGCTTCTAGCATTACTTTTACGGATTTCAGTATGCAAAGTTTGAGGGGTCTACGGCCTTCCGTTGCAAAGTTATGGCTGTTTAAAGTTTTGCCATCTTTCAGATCGAATTGCGAGAGAACCAGACATCGTAAAACAATAATGATTAGCGTTTTGGAAAGCTGGTCGCGTGTAGAATTACTGTGCGAAGTTTAATGCTTCTAGCATTACTTTTACGGATTTCAGTATGCAAAGTTTGAGGGGTCTACGGCCTTCCGTTGCAAAGTTATGGCTGTTTAAAGTTTTGCCATATTTCAGATCGAATTGCGAGAGAACCAGACATCGTAAAACAATAATGATTAGCGTTTTGGAAAGCTGGTCGCGTGTAGAATTACTGTGCGAAGTTTCATGCTTCTAGCATTATTTTTACGGATTTCAGTATGCAAAGTTTGAGGGGTCTACGGCCTTCCGTTGCAAAGTTATGGCTGTTTAAAGTTTTGCCATATTTCAGATCGAATTGCGAGAGAACCAGACATCGTAAAACAATAATGATTAGCGTTTTGGAAAGCTGGTCGCGTGTAGAATTACTGTGCGAAGTTTAATGCTTCTAGCATTACTTTTACGGATTTCAGTATGCAAAGTTTGAGGGGTCTACGGCCTTCCGTTGCAAAGTTATGGCTGTTTAAAGTTTTGCCATATTTCAGATCGAATTGCGAGAGAACCAGACATCGTAAAACAATAATGATTAGCGTTTTGGAAAGCTGGTCGCGTGTAGAATTACTGTGCGAAGTTTCATGCTTCTAGCATTATTTTTACGGATTTCAGTATGCAAAGTTTGAGGGGTCTACGGCCTTCCGTTGCAAAGTTATGGCTGTTTAAAGTTTTGCCATATTTCAGATCGAATTGCGAGAGAACCAGACATCGTAAAACAATAATGATTAGCGTTTTGGAAAGCTGGTCGCGTGTAGAATTACTGTGCGAAGTTTCATGCTTCTAGCATTACTTTTACGGATTTCAGTATGCAAAGTTTGAGGGGTCTACGGCCTTCCGTTGCAAAGTTATGGCTGTTTAAAGTTTTGCCATATTTCAGATCGAATTGCGAGAGAACCAGACATCGTAAAACAATAATGATTAGCGTTTTGGAAAGCTGGTCGCGTGTAGAATTACTGTGCGAAGTTTCATGCTTCTAGCATTACTTTTACGGATTTCAGTATGCAAAGTTTGAGGGGTCTACGGCCTTCCGTTGCAAAGTTATGGCTGTTTAAAGTTTTGCCATATTTCAGATCGAATTGCGAGAGAACCAGACATCGTAAAACAATAATGATTAGCGTTTTGGAAAGCTGGTCGCGTGTAGAATTACTGTGCGAAGTTTCATGCTTCTAGCATTATTTTTACGGATTTCAGTATGCAAAGTTTGAGGGGTCTACGGCCTTCCGTTGCAAAGTTATGGCTGTTTAAAGTTTTGCCATCTTTCAGATCGAATTGCGAGAGAACCAGACATCGTAAAACAATAATGATTAGCGTTTTGGAAAGCTGGTCGCGTGTAGAATTACTGTGCGAAGTTTCATGCTTCTAGCATTACTTTTACGGATTTCAGTATGCAAAGTTTGAGGGGTCTACGGCCTTCCGTTGCAAAGTTATGGCTGTTTAAAGTTTTGCCATATTTCAGATCGAATTGCGAGAGAACCAGACATCGTAAAACAATAATGATTAGCGTTTTGGAAAGCTGGTCGCGTGTAGAATTACTGTGCGAAGTTTCATGCTTCTAGCATTATTTTTACGGATTTCAGTATGCAAAGTTTGAGGGGTCTACGGCCTTCCGTTGCAAAGTTATGGCTGTTTAAAGTTTTGCCATATTTCAGATCGAATTGCGAGAGAACCAGACATCGTAAAACAATAATGATTAGCGTTTTGGAAAGCTGGTCGCGTGTAGAATTACTGTGCGAAGTTTCATGCTTCTAGCATTATTTTTACGGATTTCAGTATGCAAAGTTTGAGGGGTCTACGGCCTTCCGTTGCAAAGTTATGGCTGTTTAAAGTTTTGCCATATTTCAGATCGAATTGCGAGAGAACCAGACATCGTAAAACAATAATGATTAGCGTTTTGGAAAGCTGGTCGCGTGTAGAATTACTGTGCGAAGTTTCATGCTTTTAGCATTATTTTTACGGATTTCAGTATGCAAAGTTTGAGGGGTCTACGGCCTTCCGTTGCAAAGTTATGGCTGTTTAAAGTTTTGCCATATTTCAGATCGAATTGCGAGAGAACCAGACATCGTAAAACAATAATGATTAGCGTTTTGGAAAGCTGGTCGCGTGTAGAATTACTGTGCGAAGTTTCATGCTTCTAGCATTATTTTTACGGATTTCAGTATGCAAAGTTTGAGGGGTCTACGGCCTTCCGTTGCAAAGTTATGGCTGTTTAAAGTTTTGCCATATTTCAGATCGAATTGCGAGAGAACCAGACATCGTAAAACAATAATGATTAGCGTTTTGGAAAGCTGGTCGCGTGTAGAATTACTGTGCGAAGTTTCATGCTTCTAGCATTATATTTACGGATTTCAGTATGCAAAGTTTGAGGGGTCTACGGCCTTCCGTTGCAAAGTTATGGCTGTTTAAAGTTTTGCCATATTTCAGATCGAATTGCGAGAGAACCAGACATCGTAAAACAATAATGATTAGCGTTTTGGAAAGCTGGTCGCGTGTAGAATTACTGTGCGAAGTTTCATGCTTCTAGCATTACTTTTACGGATTTCAGTATGCAAAGTTTGAGGGGTCTACGGCCTTCCGTTGCAAAGTTATGGCTGTTTAAAGTTTTGCCATATTTCAGATCGAATTGCGAGAGAACCAGAGATCGTACAACAATAATGATTAGCGTTTTGGAAAGCTGGTCGCGTGTAGAATTACTGTGCGAAGTTTCATGCTTCTAGCATTACTTTTACGGATTTCAGTATGCAAAGTTTGAGGGGTCTACGGCCTTCCGTTGCAAAGTTATGGCTGTTTAAAGTTTTGCCATATTTCAGATCGAATTGCGAGAGAACCAGACATCGTAAAACAATAATGATTAGCGTTTTGGAAAGCTGGTCGCGTGTAGAATTACTGTGCGAAGTTTCATGCTTCTAGCATTATTTTTACGGATTTCAGTATGCAAAGTTTGAGGGGTCTACGGCCTTCCGTTGCAAAGTTATGGCTGTTTAAAGTTTTGCCATCTTTCAGATCGAATTGCGAGAGAACCAGACATCGTAAAACAATAATGATTAGCGTTTTGGAAAGCTGGTCGCGTGTAGAATTACTGTGCGAAGTTTCATGCTTCTAGCATTACTTTTACGGATTTCAGTATGCAAAGTTTGAGGGGTCTACGGCCTTCCGTTGCAAAGTTATGGCTGTTTAAAGTTTTGCCATATTTCAGATCGAATTGCGAGAGAACCAGACATCGTAAAACAATAATGATTAGCGTTTTGGAAAGCTGGTCGCGTGTAGAATTACTGTGCGAAGTTTCATGCTTCTAGCATTATTTTTACGGATTTCAGTATGCAAAGTTTGAGGGGTCTACGGCCTTCCGTTGCAAAGTTATGGCTGTTTAAAGTTTTGCCATATTTCAGATCGAATTGCGAGAGAACCAGACATCGTAAAACAATAATGATTAGCGTTTTGGAAAGCTGGTCGCGTGTAGAATTACTGTGCGAAGTTTCATGCTTCTAGCATTATTTTTACGGATTTCAGTATGCAAAGTTTGAGGGGTCTACGGCCTTCCGTTGCAAAGTTATGGCTGTTTAAAGTTTTGCCATATTTCAGATCGAATTGCGAGAGAACCAGACATCGTAAAACAATAATGATTAGCGTTTTGGAAAGCTGGTCGCGTGTAGAATTACTGTGCGAAGTTTCATGCTTCTAGCATTATTTTTACGGATTTCAGTATGCAAAGTTTGAGGGGTCTACGGCCTTCCGTTGCAAAGTTATGGCTGTTTAAAGTTTTGCCATATTTCAGATCGAATTGCGAGAGAACCAGACATCGTAAAACAATAATGATTAGCGTTTTGGAAAGCTGGTCGCGTGTAGAATTACTGTGCGAAGTTTCATGCTTCTAGCATTATTTTTACGGATTTCAGTATGCAAAGTTTGAGGGGTCTACGGCCTTCCGTTGCAAAGTTATGGCTGTTTAAAGTTTTGCCATATTTCAGATCGAATTGCGAGAGAACCAGACATCGTAAAACAATAATGATTAGCGTTTTGGAAAGCTGGTCGCGTGTAGAATTACTGTGCGAAGTTTCATGCTTCTAGCATTATTTTTACGGATTTCAGTATGCAAAGTTTGAGGGGTCTACGGCCTTCCGTTGCAAAGTTATGGCTGTTTAAAGTTTTGCCATATTTCAGATCGAATTGCGAGAGAACCAGACATCGTAAAACAATAATGATTAGCGTTTTGGAAAGCTGGTCGCGTGTAGAATTACTGTGCGAAGTTTCATGCTTCTAGCATTATTTTTACGGATTTCAGTATGCAAAGTTTGAGGGGTCTACGGCCTTCCGTTGCAAAGTTATGGCTGTTTAAAGTTTTGCCATATTTCAGATCGAATTGCGAGAGAACCAGACATCGTAAAACAATAATGATTAGCGTTTTGGAAAGCTGGTCGCGTGTAGAATTACTGTGCGAAGTTTCATGCTTCTAGCATTATTTTTACGGATTTCAGTATGCAAAGTTTGAGGGGTCTACGGCCTTCCGTTGCAAAGTTATGGCTGTTTAAAGTTTTGCCATATTTCAGATCGAATTGCGAGAGAACCAGACATCGTAAAACAATAATGATTAGCGTTTTGGAAAGCTGGTCGCGTGTAGAATTACTGTGCGAAGTTTCATGCTTCTAGCATTATATTTACGGATTTCAGTATGCAAAGTTTGAGGGGTCTACGGCCTTCCGTTGCAAAGTTATGGCTGTTTAAAGTTTTGCCATCTTTCAGATCGAATTGCGAGAGAACCAGAGATCGTACAACAATAATGATTAGCGTTTTGGAAAGCTGGTCGCGTGTAGAATTACTGTGCGAAGTTTCATGCTTCTAGCGTTGTTTTTACAGATTTTCAGTATGCAAAGTTTGAGGGGTCTACGGCCTTCCGTTGCAAAGTTATGGCTGTTTAAAGTTTTGCCATCTTTCAGATCGAATTGCGAGAGAACCAGAGATCGTACAACAATAATGATTAGCGTTTTGGAAAGCTGGTCGCGTGTAGAATTACTGTGCGAAGTTTCATGCTTCTAGCATTATATTTACGGATTTCAGTATGCAAAGTTTGAGGGGTCTACGGCCTTCCGTTGCAAAGTTATGGCTGTTTAAAGTTTTGCCATCTTTCAGATCGAATTCCGAGAGAACCAGACATCGTACAACAATAATGATTAGCGTTTTGGAAAGCTGGTCGCGTGTAGAATTACTGTGCGAAGTTTCATGCTTCTAGCATTATTTTTACGGATTTCAGTATGCAAAGTTTGAGGGGTCTACGGCCTTCCGTTGCAAAGTTATGGCTGTTTAAAGTTTTGCCATCTTTCAGATCGAATTGCGAGAGAACCAGACATCGTAAAACAATAATGATTAGCGTTTTGGAAAGCTGGTCGCGTGTAGAATTACTGTGCGAAGTTTCATGCTTCTAGCATTATATTTACGGATTTCAGTATGCAAAGTTTGAGGGGTCTACGGCCTTCCGTTGCAAAGTTATGGCTGTTTAAAGTTTTGCCATCTTTCAGATCGAATTGCGAGAGAACCAGAGATCGTACAACAATAATGATTAGCGTTTTGGAAAGCTGGTCGCGTGTAGAATTACTGTGCGAAGTTTCATGCTTCTAGCGTTGTTTTTACAGATTTTCAGTATGCAAAGTTTGAGGGGTCTACGGCCTTCCGTTGCAAAGTTATGGCTGTTTAAAGTTTTGCCATCTTTCAGATCGAATTGCGAGAGAACCAGAGATCGTACAACAATAATGATTAGCGTTTTGGAAAGCTGGTCGCGTGTAGAATTACTGTGCGAAGTTTCATGCTTCTAGCATTATATTTACGGATTTCAGTATGCAAAGTTTGAGGGGTCTACGGCCTTCCGTTGCAAAGTTATGGCTGTTTAAAGTTTTGCCATCTTTCAGATCGAATTCCGAGAGAACCAGACATCGTACAACAATAATGATTAGCGTTTTGGAAAGCTGGTCGCGTGTAGAATTACTGTGCGAAGTTTCATGCTTCTAGCATTATTTTTACGGATTTCAGTATGCAAAGTTTGAGGGGTCTACGGCCTTCCGTTGCAAAGTTATGGCTGTTTAAAGTTTTGCCATATTTCAGATCGAATTGCGAGAGAACCAGACATCGTAAAACAATAATGATTAGCGTTTTGGAAAGCTGGTCGCGTGTAGAATTACTGTGCGAAGTTTCATGCTTCTAGCATTATTTTTACGGATTTCAGTATGCAAAGTTTGAGGGGTCTACGGCCTTCCGTTGCAAAGTTATGGCTGTTTAAAGTTTTGCCATATTTCAGATCGAATTGCGAGAGAACCAGACATCGTAAAACAATAATGATTAGCGTTTTGGAAAGCTGGTCGCGTGTAGAATTACTGTGCGAAGTTTCATGCTTCTAGCATTATTTTTACGGATTTCAGTATGCAAAGTTTGAGGGGTCTACGGCCTTCCGTTGCAAAGTTATGGCTGTTTAAAGTTTTGCCATATTTCAGATCGAATTGCGAGAGAACCAGACATCGTAAAACAATAATGATTAGCGTTTTGGAAAGCTGGTCGCGTGTAGAATTACTGTGCGAAGTTTCATGCTTCTAGCATTATATTTACGGATTTCAGTATGCAAAGTTTGAGGGGTCTACGGCCTTCCGTTGCAAAGTTATGGCTGTTTAAAGTTTTGCCATCTTTCAGATCGAATTGCGAGAGAACCAGAGATCGTACAACAATAATGATTAGCGTTTTGGAAAGCTGGTCGCGTGTAGAATTACTGTGCGAAGTTTCATGCTTCTAGCGTTGTTTTTACAGATTTTCAGTATGCAAAGTTTGAGGGGTCTACGGCCTTCCGTTGCAAAGTTATGGCTGTTTAAAGTTTTGCCATCTTTCAGATCGAATTGCGAGAGAACCAGAGATCGTACAACAATAATGATTAGCGTTTTGGAAAGCTGGTCGCGTGTAGAATTACTGTGCGAAGTTTCATGCTTCTAGCATTATATTTACGGATTTCAGTATGCAAAGTTTGAGGGGTCTACGGCCTTCCGTTGCAAAGTTATGGCTGTTTAAAGTTTTGCCATCTTTCAGATCGAATTCCGAGAGAACCAGACATCGTACAACAATAATGATTAGCGTTTTGGAAAGCTGGTCGCGTGTAGAATTACTGTGCGAAGTTTCATGCTTCTAGCATTATTTTTACGGATTTCAGTATGCAAAGTTTGAGGGGTCTACGGCCTTCCGTTGCAAAGTTATGGCTGTTTAAAGTTTTGCCATCTTTCAGATCGAATTGCGAGAGAACCAGACATCGTAAAACAATAATGATTAGCGTTTTGGAAAGCTGGTCGCGTGTAGAATTACTGTGCGAAGTTTCATGCTTCTAGCATTATATTTACGGATTTCAGTATGCAAAGTTTGAGGGGTCTACGGCCTTCCGTTGCAAAGTTATGGCTGTTTAAAGTTTTGCCATCTTTCAGATCGAATTGCGAGAGAACCAGAGATCGTACAACAATAATGATTAGCGTTTTGGAAAGCTGGTCGCGTGTAGAATTACTGTGCGAAGTTTCATGCTTCTAGCGTTGTTTTTACAGATTTTCAGTATGCAAAGTTTGAGGGGTCTACGGCCTTCCGTTGCAAAGTTATGGCTGTTTAAAGTTTTGCCATCTTTCAGATCGAATTGCGAGAGAACCAGAGATCGTACAACAATAATGATTAGCGTTTTGGAAAGCTGGTCGCGTGTAGAATGACTGTGCGAAGTTTCATGCTTCTAGCATTATATTTACGGATTTCAGTATGCAAAGTTTGAGGGGTCTACGGCCTTCCGTTGCAAAGTTATGGCTGTTTAAAGTTTTGCCATCTTTCAGATCGAATTCCGAGAGAACCAGACATCGTACAACAATAATGA
Organism: Myopa testacea; assembly: GCA_949629155.1. Taxonomy (NCBI): domain Eukaryota; kingdom Metazoa; phylum Arthropoda; class Insecta; order Diptera; family Conopidae; genus Myopa; species Myopa testacea. The sequence continues at coordinate 46,483,382 of OX451345.1, read as the reverse complement.
TTAGCGTTTTGGAAAGCTGGTCGCGTGTAGAATTACTGTGCGAAGTTTCATGCTTCTAGCATTATTTTTACGGATTTCAGTATGCAAAGTTTGAGGGGTCTACGGCCTTCCGTTGCAAAGTTATGGCTGTTTAAAGTTTTGCCATCTTTCAGATCGAATTGCGAGAGAACCAGACATCGTAAAACAATAATGATTAGCGTTTTGGAAAGCTGGTCGCGTGTAGAATTACTGTGCGAAGTTTCATGCTTCTAGCATTATATTTACGGATTTCAGTATGCAAAGTTTGAGGGGTCTACGGCCTTCCGTTGCAAAGTTATGGCTGTTTAAAGTTTTGCCATCTTTCAGATCGAATTCCGAGAGAACCAGACATCGTACAACAATAATGATTAGCGTTTTGGAAAGCTGGTCGCGTGTAGAATTTCTGTGCGAAGTTTCATGCTTCTAGCATTATTTTTACGGATTTCAGTATGCAAAGTTTGAGGGGTCTACGGCCTTCCGTTGCAAAGTTATGGCTGTTTAAAGTTTTGCCATATTTCAGATCGAATTGCGAGAGAACCAGACATCGTAAAACAATAATGATTAGCGTTTTGGAAAGCTGGTCGCGTGTAGAATTACTGTGCGAAGTTTCATGCTTCTAGCGTTGTTTTTACAGATTTTCAGTATGCAAAGTTTGAGGGGTCTACGGCCTTCCGTTGCAAAGTTATGGCTGTTTAAAGTTTTGCCATCTTTCAGATCGAATTGCGAGAGAACCAGAGATCGTACAACAATAATGATTAGCGTTTTGGAAAGCTGGTCGCGTGTAGAATTACTGTGCGAAGTTTCATGCTTCTAGCATTATATTTACGGATTTCAGTATGCAAAGTTTGAGGGGTCTACGGCCTTCCGTTGCAAAGTTATGGCTGTTTAAAGTTTTGCCATCTTTCAGATCGAATTCCGAGAGAACCAGACATCGTACAACAATAATGATTAGCGTTTTGGAAAGCTGGTCGCGTGTAGAATTACTGTGCGAAGTTTCATGCTTCTAGCATTATTTTTACGGATTTCAGTATGCAAAGTTTGAGGGGTCTACGGCCTTCCGTTGCAAAGTTATGGCTGTTTAAAGTTTTGCCATATTTCAGATCGAATTGCGAGAGAACCAGACATCGTAAAACAATAATGATTAGCGTTTTGGAAAGCTGGTCGCGTGTAGAATTACTGTGCGAAGTTTCATGCTTCTAGCATTATTTTTACGGATTTCAGTATGCAAAGTTTGAGGGGTCTACGGCCTTCCGTTGCAAAGTTATGGCTGTTTAAAGTTTTGCCATATTTCAGATCGAATTGCGAGAGAACCAGACATCGTAAAACAATAATGATTAGCGTTTTGGAAAGCTGGTCGCGTGTAGAATTACTGTGCGAAGTTTCATGCTTCTAGCATTATTTTTACGGATTTCAGTATGCAAAGTTTGAGGGGTCTACGGCCTTCCGTTGCAAAGTTATGGCTGTTTAAAGTTTTGCCATATTTCAGATCGAATTGCGAGAGAACCAGACATCGTAAAACAATAATGATTAGCGTTTTGGAAAGCTGGTCGCGTGTAGAATTACTGTGCGAAGTTTCATGCTTCTAGCATTATATTTACGGATTTCAGTATGCAAAGTTTGAGGGGTCTACGGCCTTCCGTTGCAAAGTTATGGCTGTTTAAAGTTTTGCCATCTTTCAGATCGAATTGCGAGAGAACCAGAGATCGTACAACAATAATGATTAGCGTTTTGGAAAGCTGGTCGCGTGTAGAATTACTGTGCGAAGTTTCATGCTTCTAGCGTTGTTTTTACAGATTTTCAGTATGCAAAGTTTGAGGGGTCTACGGCCTTCCGTTGCAAAGTTATGGCTGTTTAAAGTTTTGCCATCTTTCAGATCGAATTGCGAGAGAACCAGAGATCGTACAACAATAATGATTAGCGTTTTGGAAAGCTGGTCGCGTGTAGAATTACTGTGCGAAGTTTCATGCTTCTAGCATTATATTTACGGATTTCAGTATGCAAAGTTTGAGGGGTCTACGGCCTTCCGTTGCAAAGTTATGGCTGTTTAAAGTTTTGCCATCTTTCAGATCGAATTCCGAGAGAACCAGACATCGTACAACAATAATGATTAGCGTTTTGGAAAGCTGGTCGCGTGTAGAATTACTGTGCGAAGTTTCATGCTTCTAGCATTATTTTTACGGATTTCAGTATGCAAAGTTTGAGGGGTCTACGGCCTTCCGTTGCAAAGTTATGGCTGTTTAAAGTTTTGCCATCTTTCAGATCGAATTGCGAGAGAACCAGACATCGTAAAACAATAATGATTAGCGTTTTGGAAAGCTGGTCGCGTGTAGAATTACTGTGCGAAGTTTCATGCTTCTAGCATTATATTTACGGATTTCAGTATGCAAAGTTTGAGGGGTCTACGGCCTTCCGTTGCAAAGTTATGGCTGTTTAAAGTTTTGCCATCTTTCAGATCGAATTGCGAGAGAACCAGAGATCGTACAACAATAATGATTAGCGTTTTGGAAAGCTGGTCGCGTGTAGAATTACTGTGCGAAGTTTCATGCTTCTAGCGTTGTTTTTACAGATTTTCAGTATGCAAAGTTTGAGGGGTCTACGGCCTTCCGTTGCAAAGTTATGGCTGTTTAAAGTTTTGCCATCTTTCAGATCGAATTGCGAGAGAACCAGAGATCGTACAACAATAATGATTAGCGTTTTGGAAAGCTGGTCGCGTGTAGAATGACTGTGCGAAGTTTCATGCTTCTAGCATTATATTTACGGATTTCAGTATGCAAAGTTTGAGGGGTCTACGGCCTTCCGTTGCAAAGTTATGGCTGTTTAAAGTTTTGCCATCTTTCAGATCGAATTCCGAGAGAACCAGACATCGTACAACAATAATGATTAGCGTTTTGGAAAGCTGGTCGCGTGTAGAATTACTGTGCGAAGTTTCATGCTTCTAGCATTATTTTTACGGATTTCAGTATGCAAAGTTTGAGGGGTCTACGGCCTTCCGTTGCAAAGTTATGGCTGTTTAAAGTTTTGCCATCTTTCAGATCGAATTGCGAGAGAACCAGACATCGTAAAACAATAATGATTAGCGTTTTGGAAAGCTGGTCGCGTGTAGAATTACTGTGCGAAGTTTCATGCTTCTAGCATTATATTTACGGATTTCAGTATGCAAAGTTTGAGGGGTCTACGGCCTTCCGTTGCAAAGTTATGGCTGTTTAAAGTTTTGCCATCTTTCAGATCGAATTCCGAGAGAACCAGACATCGTACAACAATAATGATTAGCGTTTTGGAAAGCTGGTCGCGTGTAGAATTTCTGTGCGAAGTTTCATGCTTCTAGCATTATTTTTACGGATTTCAGTATGCAAAGTTTGAGGGGTCTACGGCCTTCCGTTGCAAAGTTATGGCTGTTTAAAGTTTTGCCATATTTCAGATCGAATTGCGAGAGAACCAGACATCGTAAAACAATAATGATTAGCGTTTTGGAAAGCTGGTCGCGTGTAGAATTACTGTGCGAAGTGTCATGCTTCTAGCATTATATTTACGGATTTCAGTATGCAAAGTTTGAGGGGTCTACGGCCTTCCGTTGCAAAGTTATGGCTGTTTAAAGTTTTGCCATCTTTCAGATCGAATTCCGAGAGAACCAGACATCGTACAACAATAATGATTAGCGTTTTGGAAAGCTGGTCGCGTGTAGAATTACTGTGCGAAGTTTCACGCTTCTAGCATTATTTTTACGGATTTCAGTATGCAAAGTTTGAGGGGTCTATGGCCTTCCGTTGCAAAGTTATGGCTGTTTAAAGTTTTGCCATCTTTCAGATCGAATTGCGAGAGAACCAGACATCGTACAACAATAATGATTAGCGTTTTGGAAAGCTGGTCGCGTGTAGAATTACTGTGCGAAGTTTCATGCTTCTAGCATTATTTTTACGGATTTCAGTATGCAAAGTTTGAGGGGTCTACGGCCTTCCGTTGCAAAGTTATGGCTGTTTAAAGTTTTGCCATCTTTCAGATCGAATTGCGAGAGAACCAGACATCGTACAACAATAATGATTAGCGTTTTGGAAAGCTGGTCGCGTGTAGAATTACTGTGCGAAGTTTCATGCTTCTAGCATTATTTTTACGGATTTCAGTATGCAAAGTTTGAGGGGTCTACGGCCTTCCGTTGCAAAGTTATGGCTGTTTAAAGTTTTGCCATCTTTCAGATCGAATTGCGAGAGAACCAGACATCGTACAACAATAATGATTAGCGTTTTGGAAAGCTGGTCGCGTGTAGAATTACTGTGCGAAGTTTAATGCTTCTAGCATTACTTTTACGGATTTCAGTATGCAAAGTTTGAGGGGTCTACGGCCTTCCGTTGCAAAGTTATGGCTGTTTAAAGTTTTGCCATATTTCAGATCGAATTGCGAGAGAACCAGACATCGTAAAACAATAATGATTAGCGTTTTGGAAAGCTGGTCGCGTGTAGAATTACTGTGCGAAGTTTCATGCTTCTAGCATTATTTTTACGGATTTCAGTATGCAAAGTTTGAGGGGTCTACGGCCTTCCGTTGCAAAGTTATGGCTGTTTAAAGTTTTGCCATATTTCAGATCGAATTGCGAGAGAACCAGACATCGTAAAACAATAATGATTAGCGTTTTGGAAAGCTGGTCGCGTGTAGAATTACTGTGCGAAGTTTCATGCTTCTAGCATTACTTTTACGGATTTCAGTATGCAAAGTTTGAGGGGTCTACGGCCTTCCGTTGCAAAGTTATGGCTGTTTAAAGTTTTGCCATATTTCAGATCGAATTGCGAGAGAACCAGACATCGTAAAACAATAATGATTAGCGTTTTGGAAAGCTGGTCGCGTGTAGAATTACTGTGCGAAGTTTCATGCTTCTAGCATTATTTTTACGGATTTCAGTATGCAAAGTTTGAGGGGTCTACGGCCTTCCGTTGCAAAGTTATGGCTGTTTAAAGTTTTGCCATATTTCAGATCGAATTGCGAGAGAACCAGACATCGTAAAACAATAATGATTAGCGTTTTGGAAAGCTGGTCGCGTGTAGAATTACTGTGCGAAGTTTCATGCTTCTAGCATTATTTTTACGGATTTCAGTATGCAAAGTTTGAGGGGTCTACGGCCTTCCGTTGCAAAGTTATGGCTGTTTAAAGTTTTGCCATATTTCAGATCGAATTGCGAGAGAACCAGACATCGTAAAACAATAATGATTAGCGTTTTGGAAAGCTGGTCGCGTGTAGAATTACTGTGCGAAGTTTCATGCTTCTAGCATTACTTTTACGGATTTCAGTATGCAAAGTTTGAGGGGTCTACGGCCTTCCGTTGCAAAGTTATGGCTGTTTAAAGTTTTGCCATATTTCAGATCGAATTGCGAGAGAACCAGACATCGTAAAACAATAATGATTAGCGTTTTGGAAAGCTGGTCGCGTGTAGAATTACTGTGCGAAGTTTCATGCTTCTAGCATTATTTTTACGGATTTCAGTATGCAAAGTTTGAGGGGTCTACGGCCTTCCGTTGCAAAGTTATGGCTGTTTAAAGTTTTGCCATCTTTCAGATCGAATTGCGAGAGAACCAGACATCGTAAAACAATAATGATTAGCGTTTTGGAAAGCTGGTCGCGTGTAGAATTACTGTGCGAAGTTTCATGCTTCTAGCATTACTTTTACGGATTTCAGTATGCAAAGTTTGAGGGGTCTACGGCCTTCCGTTGCAAAGTTATGGCTGTTTAAAGTTTTGCCATATTTCAGATCGAATTGCGAGAGAACCAGACATCGTAAAACAATAATGATTAGCGTTTTGGAAAGCTGGTCGCGTGTAGAATTACTGTGCGAAGTTTCATGCTTCTAGCATTATTTTTACGGATTTCAGTATGCAAAGTTTGAGGGGTCTACGGCCTTCCGTTGCAAAGTTATGGCTGTTTAAAGTTTTGCCATATTTCAGATCGAATTGCGAGAGAACCAGACATCGTAAAACAATAATGATTAGCGTTTTGGAAAGCTGGTCGCGTGTAGAATTACTGTGCGAAGTTTCATGCTTCTAGCATTATTTTTACGGATTTCAGTATGCAAAGTTTGAGGGGTCTACGGCCTTCCGTTGCAAAGTTATGGCTGTTTAAAGTTTTGCCATATTTCAGATCGAATTGCGAGAGAACCAGACATCGTAAAACAATAATGATTAGCGTTTTGGAAAGCTGGTCGCGTGTAGAATTACTGTGCGAAGTTTCATGCTTCTAGCATTATTTTTACGGATTTCAGTATGCAAAGTTTGAGGGGTCTACGGCCTTCCGTTGCAAAGTTATGGCTGTTTAAAGTTTTGCCATATTTCAGATCGAATTGCGAGAGAACCAGACATCGTAAAACAATAATGATTAGCGTTTTGGAAAGCTGGTCGCGTGTAGAATTACTGTGCGAAGTTTCATGTTTCTAGCATTATTTTTACGGATTTCAGTATGCAAAGTTTGAGGGGTCTACGGCCTTCCGTTGCAAAGTTATGGCTGTTTAAAGTTTTGCCATATTTCAGATCGAATTGCGAGAGAACCAGACATCGTAAAACAATAATGATTAGCGTTTTGGAAAGCTGGTCGCGTGTAGAATTACTGTGCGAAGTTTCATGCTTCTAGCATTATATTTACGGATTTCAGTATGCAAAGTTTGAGGGGTCTACGGCCTTCCGTTGCAAAGTTATGGCTGTTTAAAGTTTTGCCATCTTTCAGATCGAATTCCGAGAGAACCAGACATCGTACAACAATAATGATTAGCGTTTTGGAAAGCTGGTCGCGTGTAGAATTACTGTGCGAAGTTTCATGCTTCTAGCATTATTTTTACGGATTTCAGTATGCAAAGTTTGAGGGGTCTACGGCCTTCCGTTGCAAAGTTATGGCTGTTTAAAGTTTTGAAATCTTTCAGATCGAATTGCGAGAGAACCAGACATCGTAAAACAATAATGATTAGCGTTTTGGAAAGCTGGTCGCGTGTAGAATTACTGTGCGAAGTTTCATGCTTCTAGCATTATATTTACGGATTTCAGTATGCAAAGTTTGAGGGGTCTACGGCCTTCCGTTGCAAAGTTATGGCTGTTTAAAGTTTTGCCATCTTTCAGATCGAATTCCGAGAGAACCAGACATCGTACAACAATAATGATTAGCGTTTTGGAAAGCTGGTCGCGTGTAGAATTTCTGTGCGAAGTTTCATGCTTCTAGCATTATTTTTACGGATTTCAGTATGCAAAGTTTGAGGGGTCTACGGCCTTCCGTTGCAAAGTTATGGCTGTTTAAAGTTTTGCCATCTTTCAGATCGAATTGCGAGAGAACCAGACATCGTACAACAATAATGATTAGCGTTTTGGAAAGCTGGTCGCGTGTAGAATTACTGTGCGAAGTTTCATGCTTCTAGCATTATTTTTACGGATTTCAGTATGCAAAGTTTGAGGGTCTACGGCCTTCCGTTGCAAAGTTATGGCTGTTTAAAGTTTTGCCATATTTCAGATCGAATTGCGAGAGAACCAGACATCGTAAAACAATAATGATTAGCGTTTTGGAAAGCTGGTCGCGTGTAGAATTACTGTGCGAAGTTTCATGCTTCTAGCATTATATTTACGGATTTCAGTATGCAAAGTTTGAGGGGTCTACGGCCTTCCGTTGCAAAGTTATGGCTGTTTAAAGTTTTGCCATCTTTCAGATCGAATTCCGAGAGAACCAGACATCGTACAACAATAATGATTAGCGTTTTGGAAAGCTGGTCGCGTGTAGAATTACTGTGCGAAGTTTCATGCTTCTAGCATTATATTTACGGATTTCAGTATGCAAAGTTTGAGGGGTCTACGGCCTTCCGTTGCAAAGTTATGGCTGTTTAAAGTTTTGCCATCTTTCAGATCGAATTGCGAGAGAACCAGACATCGTACAACAATAATGATTAGCGTTTTGGAAAGCTGGTCGCGTGTAGAATTACTGTGCGAAGTTTCATGCTTCTAGCATTATTTTTACGGATTTCAGTATGCAAAGTTTGAGGGGTCTACGGCCTTCCGTTGCAAAGTTATGGCTGTTTAAAGTTTTGCCATATTTCAGATCGAATTGCGAGAGAACCAGACATCGTAAAACAATAATGATTAGCGTTTTGGAAAGCTGGTCGCGTGTAGAATTACTGTGCGAAGTTTCATGCTTCTAGCATTATATTTACGGATTTCAGTATGCAAAGTTTGAGGGGTCTACGGCCTTCCGTTGCAAAGTTATGGCTGTTTAAAGTTTTGCCATCTTTCAGATCGAATTCCGAGAGAACCAGACATCGTACAACAATAATGATTAGCGTTTTGGAAAGCTGGTCGCGTGTAGAATTACTGTGCGAAGTTTCACGCTTCTAGCATTATTTTTACGGATTTCAGTATGCAAAGTTTGAGGGGTCTACGGCCTTCCGTTGCAAAGTTATGGCTGTTTAAAGTTTTGCCATCTTTCAGATCGAATTGCGAGAGAACCAGACATCGTACAACAATAATGATTAGCGTTTTGGAAAGCTGGTCGCGTGTAGAATTACTGTGCGAAGTTTCATGCTTCTAGCATTATTTTTACGGATTTCAGTATGCAAAGTTTGAGGGGTCTACGGCCTTCCGTTGCAAAGTTATGGCTGTTTAAAGTTTTGCCATCTTTCAGATCGAATTGCGAGAGAACCAGACATCGTAAAACAATAATGATTAGCGTTTTGGAAAGCTGGTCGCGTGTAGAATTACTGTGCGAAGTTTCATGCTTCTAGCATTATTTTTACGGATTTCAGTATGCAAAGTTTGAGGGGTCTACGGCCTTCCGTTGCAAAGTTATGGCTGTTTAAAGTTTTGCCATATTTCAGATCGAATTGCGAGAGAACCAGACATCGTAAAACAATAATGATTAGCGTTTTGGAAAGCTGGTCGCGTGTAGAATTACTGTGCGAAGTTTCATGCTTCTAGCATTATATTTACGGATTTCAGTATGCAAAGTTTGAGGGGTCTACGGCCTTCCGTTGCAAAGTTATGGCTGTTTAAAGTTTTGCCATCTTTCAGATCGAATTCCGAGAGAACCAGACATCGTACAACAATAATGATTAGCGTTTTGGAAAGCTGGTCGCGTGTAGAATTACTGTGCGAAGTTTCATGCTTCTAGCATTATTTTTACGGATTTCAGTATGCAAAGTTTGAGGGGTCTACGGCCTTCCGTTGCAAAGTTATGGCTGTTTAAAGTTTTGAAATCTTTCAGATCGAATTGCGAGAGAACCAGACATCGTAAAACAATAATGATTAGCGTTTTGGAAAGCTGGTCGCGTGTAGAATTACTGTGCGAAGTTTCATGCTTCTAGCATTATATTTACGGATTTCAGTATGCAAAGTTTGAGGGGTCTACGGCCTTCCGTTGCAAAGTTATGGCTGTTTAAAGTTTTGCCATCTTTCAGATCGAATTCCGAGAGAACCAGACATCGTACAACAATAATGATTAGCGTTTTGGAAAGCTGGTCGCGTGTAGAATTTCTGTGCGAAGTTTCATGCTTCTAGCATTATTTTTACGGATTTCAGTATGCAAAGTTTGAGGGGTCTACGGCCTTCCGTTGCAAAGTTATGGCTGTTTAAAGTTTTGCCATCTTTCAGATCGAATTGCGAGAGAACCAGACATCGTACAACAATAATGATTAGCGTTTTGGAAAGCTGGTCGCGTGTAGAATTACTGTGCGAAGTTTCATGCTTCTAGCATTATTTTTACGGATTTCAGTATGCAAAGTTTGAGGGTCTACGGCCTTCCGTTGCAAAGTTATGGCTGTTTAAAGTTTTGCCATATTTCAGATCGAATTGCGAGAGAACCAGACATCGTAAAACAATAATGATTAGCGTTTTGGAAAGCTGGTCGCGTGTAGAATTACTGTGCGAAGTTTCATGCTTCTAGCATTATATTTACGGATTTCAGTATGCAAAGTTTGAGGGGTCTACGGCCTTCCGTTGCAAAGTTATGGCTGTTTAAAGTTTTGCCATCTTTCAGATCGAATTCCGAGAGAACCAGACATCGTACAACAATAATGATTAGCGTTTTGGAAAGCTGGTCGCGTGTAGAATTACTGTGCGAAGTTTCATGCTTCTAGCATTATATTTACGGATTTCAGTATGCAAAGTTTGAGGGGTCTACGGCCTTCCGTTGCAAAGTTATGGCTGTTTAAAGTTTTGCCATCTTTCAGATCGAATTGCGAGAGAACCAGACATCGTACAACAATAATGATTAGCGTTTTGGAAAGCTGGTCGCGTGTAGAATTACTGTGCGAAGTTTCATGCTTCTAGCATTATTTTTACGGATTTCAGTATGCAAAGTTTGAGGGGTCTACGGCCTTCCGTTGCAAAGTTATGGCTGTTTAAAGTTTTGCCATATTTCAGATCGAATTGCGAGAGAACCAGACATCGTAAAACAATAATGATTAGCGTTTTGGAAAGCTGGTCGCGTGTAGAATTACTGTGCGAAGTTTCATGCTTCTAGCATTATATTTACGGATTTCAGTATGCAAAGTTTGAGGGGTCTACGGCCTTCCGTTGCAAAGTTATGGCTGTTTAAAGTTTTGCCATCTTTCAGATCGAATTCCGAGAGAACCAGACATCGTACAACAATAATGATTAGCGTTTTGGAAAGCTGGTCGCGTGTAGAATTACTGTGCGAAGTTTCACGCTTCTAGCATTATTTTTACGGATTTCAGTATGCAAAGTTTGAGGGGTCTACGGCCTTCCGTTGCAAAGTTATGGCTGTTTAAAGTTTTGCCATCTTTCAGATCGAATTGCGAGAGAACCAGACATCGTACAACAATAATGATTAGCGTTTTGGAAAGCTGGTCGCGTGTAGAATTACTGTGCGAAGTTTCATGCTTCTAGCATTATTTTTACGGATTTCAGTATGCAAAGTTTGAGGGGTCTACGGCCTTCCGTTGCAAAGTTATGGCTGTTTAAAGTTTTGCCATCTTTCAGATCGAATTGCGAGAGAACCAGACATCGTAAAACAATAATGATTAGCGTTTTGGAAAGCTGGTCGCGTGTAGAATTACTGTGCGAAGTTTCATGCTTCTAGCATTACTTTTACGGATTTCAGTATGCAAAGTTTGAGGGGTCTACGGCCTTCCGTTGCAAAGTTATGGCTGTTTAAAGTTTTGCCATATTTCAGATCGAATTGCGAGAGAACCAGACATCGTAAAACAATAATGATTAGCGTTTTGGAAAGCTGGTCGCGTGTAGAATTACTGTGCGAAGTTTCATGCTTCTAGCATTATTTTTACGGATTTCAGTATGCAAAGTTTGAGGGGTCTACGGCCTTCCGTTGCAAAGTTATGGCTGTTTAAAGTTTTGCCATATTTCAGATCGAATTGCGAGAGAACCAGACATCGTAAAACAATAATGATTAGCGTTTTGGAAAGCTGGTCGCGTGTAGAATTACTGTGCGAAGTTTCATGCTTCTAGCATTATTTTTACGGATTTCAGTATGCAAAGTTTGAGGGGTCTACGGCCTTCCGTTGCAAAGTTATGGCTGTTTAAAGTTTTGCCATCTTTCAGATCGAATTGCGAGAGAACCAGACATCGTAAAACAATAATGATTAGCGTTTTGGAAAGCTGGTCGCGTGTAGAATTACTGTGCGAAGTTTAATGCTTCTAGCATTACTTTTACGGATTTCAGTATGCAAAGTTTGAGGGGTCTACGGCCTTCCGTTGCAAAGTTATGGCTGTTTAAAGTTTTGCCATATTTCAGATCGAATTGCGAGAGAACCAGACATCGTAAAACAATAATGATTAGCGTTTTGGAAAGCTGGTCGCGTGTAGAATTACTGTGCGAAGTTTCATGCTTCTAGCATTATTTTTACGGATTTCAGTATGCAAAGTTTGAGGGGTCTACGGCCTTCCGTTGCAAAGTTATGGCTGTTTAAAGTTTTGCCATATTTCAGATCGAATTGCGAGAGAACCAGACATCGTAAAACAATAATGATTAGCGTTTTGGAAAGCTGGTCGCGTGTAGAATTACTGTGCGAAGTTTCATGCTTCTAGCATTATTTTTACGGATTTCAGTATGCAAAGTTTGAGGGGTCTACGGCCTTCCGTTGCAAAGTTATGGCTGTTTAAAGTTTTGCCATCTTTCAGATCGAATTGCGAGAGAACCAGACATCGTAAAACAATAATGATTAGCGTTTTGGAAAGCTGGTCGCGTGTAGAATTACTGTGCGAAGTTTAATGCTTCTAGCATTACTTTTACGGATTTCAGTATGCAAAGTTTGAGGGGTCTACGGCCTTCCGTTGCAAAGTTATGGCTGTTTAAAGTTTTGCCATATTTCAGATCGAATTGCGAGAGAACCAGACATCGTAAAACAATAATGATTAGCGTTTTGGAAAGCTGGTCGCGTGTAGAATTACTGTGCGAAGTTTCATGCTTCTAGCATTATTTTTACGGATTTCAGTATGCAAAGTTTGAGGGGTCTACGGCCTTCCGTTGCAAAGTTATGGCTGTTTAAAGTTTTGCCATATTTCAGATCGAATTGCGAGAGAACCAGACATCGTAAAACAATAATGATTAGCGTTTTGGAAAGCTGGTCGCGTGTAGAATTACTGTGCGAAGTTTCATGCTTCTAGCATTACTTTTACGGATTTCAGTATGCAAAGTTTGAGGGGTCTACGGCCTTCCGTTGCAAAGTTATGGCTGTTTAAAGTTTTGCCATATTTCAGATCGAATTGCGAGAGAACCAGACATCGTAAAACAATAATGATTAGCGTTTTGGAAAGCTGGTCGCGTGTAGAATTACTGTGCGAAGTTTCATGCTTCTAGCATTATTTTTACGGATTTCAGTATGCAAAGTTTGAGGGGTCTACGGCCTTCCGTTGCAAAGTTATGGCTGTTTAAAGTTTTGCCATCTTTCAGATCGAATTGCGAGAGAACCAGACATCGTAAAACAATAATGATTAGCGTTTTGGAAAGCTGGTCGCGTGTAGAATTACTGTGCGAAGTTTAATGCTTCTAGCATTACTTTTACGGATTTCAGTATGCAAAGTTTGAGGGGTCTACGGCCTTCCGTTGCAAAGTTATGGCTGTTTAAAGTTTTGCCATATTTCAGATCGAATTGCGAGAGAACCAGACATCGTAAAACAATAATGATTAGCGTTTTGGAAAGCTGGTCGCGTGTAGAATTACTGTGCGAAGTTTCATGCTTCTAGCATTATTTTTACGGATTTCAGTATGCAAAGTTTGAGGGGTCTACGGCCTTCCGTTGCAAAGTTATGGCTGTTTAAAGTTTTGCCATATTTCAGATCGAATTGCGAGAGAACCAGACATCGTAAAACAATAATGATTAGCGTTTTGGAAAGCTGGTCGCGTGTAGAATTACTGTGCGAAGTTTCATGCTTCTAGCATTATTTTTACGGATTTCAGTATGCAAAGTTTGAGGGGTCTACGGCCTTCCGTTGCAAAGTTATGGCTGTTTAAAGTTTTGCCATCTTTCAGATCGAATTGCGAGAGAACCAGACATCGTAAAACAATAATGATTAGCGTTTTGGAAAGCTGGTCGCGTGTAGAATTACTGTGCGAAGTTTCATGCTTCTAGCATTATTTTTACGGATTTCAGTATGCAAAGTTTGAGGGGTCTACGGCCTTCCGTTGCAAAGTTATGGCTGTTTAAAGTTTTGCCATCTTTCAGATCGAATTGCGAGAGAACCAGACATCGTACAACAATAATGATTAGCGTTTTGGAAAGCTGGTCGCGTGTAGAATTACTGTGCGAAGTTTCATGCTAGCATTATTTTTACGGATTTCAGTATGCAAAGTTTGAGGGGTCTACGGCCTTCCGTTGCAAAGTTATGGCTGTTTAAAGTTTTGCCATCTTTCAGATCGAATTGCGAGAGAACCAGACATCGTACAACAATAATGATTAGCGTTTTGGAAAGCTGGTCGCGTGTAGAATTACTGTGCGAAGTTTCATGCTTCTAGCATTATTTTTACGGATTTCAGTATGCAAAGTTTGAGGGGTCTACGGCCTTCCGTTGCAAAGTTATGGCTGTTTAAAGTTTTGCCATCTTTCAGATCGAATTCCGAGAGAACCAGACATCGTACAACAATAATGATTAGCGTTTTGGAAAGCTGGTCGCGTGTAGAATTACTGTGCGAAGTTTCATGCTTCTAGCATTATTTTTACGGATTTCAGTATGCAAAGTTTGAGGGGTCTACGGCCTTCCGTTGCAAAGTTATGGCTGTTTAAAGTTTTGCCATCTTTCAGATCGAATTGCGAGAGAACCAGACATCGTACAACAATAATGATTAGCGTTTTGGAAAGCTGGTCGCGTGTAGAATTACTGTGCGAAGTTTCATGCTTCTAGCATTATTTTTACGGATTTCAGTATGCAAAGTTTGAGGGGTCTACGGCCTTCCGTTGCAAAGTTATGGCTGTTTAAAGTTTTGCCATCTTTCAGATCGAATTGCGAGAGAACCAGACATCGTACAACAATAATGATTAGCGTTTTGGAAAGCTGGTCGCGTGTAGAATTACTGTGCGAAGTTTCATGCTTCTAGCATTATTTTTACGGATTTCAGTATGCAAAGTTTGAGGGGTCTACGGCCTTCCGTTGCAAAGTTATGGCTGTTTAAAGTTTTGCCATATTTCAGATCGAATTGCGAGAGAACCAGACATCGTAAAACAATAATGATTAGCGTTTTGGAAAGCTGGTCGCGTGTAGAATTACTGTGCGAAGTTTCATGCTTCTAGCATTATTTTTACGGATTTCAGTATGCAAAGTTTGAGGGGTCTACGGCCTTCCGTTGCAAAGTTATGGCTGTTTAAAGTTTTGCCATCTTTCAGATCGAATTGCGAGAGAACCAGACATCGTACAACAATAATGATTAGCGTTTTGGAAAGCTGGTCGCGTGTAGAATTACTGTGCGAAGTTTCATGCTTCTAGCATTATTTTTACGGATTTCAGTATGCAAAGTTTGAGGGGTCTACGGCCTTCCGTTGCAAAGTTATGGCTGTTTAAAGTTTTGCCATATTTCAGATCGAATTGCGAGAGAACCAGACATCGTAAAACAATAATGATTAGCGTTTTGGAAAGCTGGTCGCGTGTAGAATTACTGTGCGAAGTTTCATGCTTCTAGCATTATTTTTACGGATTTCAGTATGCAAAGTTTGAGGGGTCTACGGCCTTCCGTTGCAAAGTTATGGCTGTTTAAAGTTTTGCCATATTTCAGATCGAATTGCGAGAGAACCAGACATCGTAAAACAATAATGATTAGCGTTTTGGAAAGCTGGTCGCGTGTAGAATTACTGTGCGAAGTTTCATGCTTCTAGCATTATTTTTACGGATTTCAGTATGCAAAGTTTGAGGGGTCTACGGCCTTCCGTTGCAAAGTTATGGCTGTTTAAAGTTTTGCCATATTTCAGATCGAATTGCGAGAGAACCAGACATCGTAAAACAATAATGATTAGCGTTTTGGAAAGCTGGTCGCGTGTAGAATTACTGTGCGAAGTTTCATGCTTCTAGCATTATTTTTACGGATTTCAGTATGCAAAGTTTGAGGGGTCTACGGCCTTCCGTTGCAAAGTTATGGCTGTTTAAAGTTTTGCCATATTTCAGATCGAATTGCGAGAGAACCAGACATCGTAAAACAATAATGATTAGCGTTTTGGAAAGCTGGTCGCGTGTAGAATTACTGTGCGAAGTTTCATGCTTCTAGCATTATTTTTACGGATTTCAGTATGCAAAGTTTGAGGGGTCTACGGCCTTCCGTTGCAAAGTTATGGCTGTTTAAAGTTTTGCCATCTTTCAGATCGAATTGCGAGAGAACCAGACATCGTACAACAATAATGATTAGCGTTTTGGAAAGCTGGTCGCGTGTAGAATTACTGTGCGAAGTTTCATGCTTCTAGCATTATTTTTACGGATTTCAGTATGCAAAGTTTGAGGGGTCTACGGCCTTCCGTTGCAAAGTTATGGCTGTTTAAAGTTTTGCCATCTTTCAGATCGAATTGCGAGAGAACCAGACATCGTACAACAATAATGATTAGCGTTTTGGAAAGCTGGTCGCGTGTAGAATTACTGTGCGAAGTTTCATGCTTCTAGCATTATTTTTACGGATTTCAGTATGCAAAGTTTGAGGGGTCTACGGCCTTCCGTTGCAAAGTTATGGCTGTTTAAAGTTTTGCCATATTTCAGATCGAATTGCGAGAGAACCAGACATCGTAAAACAATAATGATTAGCGTTTTGGAAAGCTGGTCGCGTGTAGAATTACTGTGCGAAGTTTCATGCTTCTAGCATTATTTTTACGGATTTCAGTATGCAAAGTTTGAGGGGTCTACGGCCTTCCGTTGCAAAGTTATGGCTGTTTAAAGTTTTGCCATCTTTCAGATCGAATTGCGAGAGAACCAGACATCGTAAAACAATAATGATTAGCGTTTTGGAAAGCTGGTCGCGTGTAGAATTACTGTGCGAAGTTTAATGCTTCTAGCATTACTTTTACGGATTTCAGTATGCAAAGTTTGAGGGGTCTACGGCCTTCCGTTGCAAAGTTATGGCTGTTTAAAGTTTTGCCATCTTTCAGATCGAATTGCGAGAGAACCAGACATCGTACAACAATAATGATTAGCGTTTTGGAAAGCTGGTCGCGTGTAGAATTACTGTGCGAAGTTTCATGCTTCTAGCATTATTTTTACGGATTTCAGTATGCAAAGTTTGAGGGGTCTACGGCCTTCCGTTGCAAAGTTATGGCTGTTTAAAGTTTTGCCATCTTTCAGATCGAATTGCGAGAGAACCAGACATCGTAAAACAATAATGATTAGCGTTTTGGAAAGCTGGTCGCGTGTAGAATTACTGTGCGAAGTTTCATGCTTCTAGCATTATTTTTACGGATTTCAGTATGCAAAGTTTGAGGGGTCTACGGCCTTCCGTTGCAAAGTTATGGCTGTTTAAAGTTTTGCCATCTCGTATCGACATCGTACAACAATAATGATTAGCGTTTTGGAAAGCTGGTCGCGTGTAGAATTACTGTGCGAAGTTTCATGCTTCTAGCATTATTTTTACGGATTTCAGTATGCAAAGTTTGAGGGGTCTACGGCCTTCCGTTGCAAAGTTATGGCTGTTTAAAGTTTTGCCATATTTCAGATCGAATTGCGAGAGAACCAGACATCGTAAAACAATAATGATTAGCGTTTTGGAAAGCTGGTCGCGTGTAGAATTACTGTGCGAAGTTTCATGCTTCTAGCATTATTTTTACGGATTTCAGTATGCAAAGTTTGAGGGGTCTACGGCCTTCCGTTGCAAAGTTATGGCTGTTTAAAGTTTTGCCATATTTCAGATCGAATTGCGAGAGAACCAGACATCGTAAAACAATAATGATTAGCGTTTTGGAAAGCTGGTCGCGTGTAGAATTACTGTGCGAAGTTTCATGCTTCTAGCATTATTTTTACGGATTTCAGTATGCAAAGTTTGAGGGGTCTACGGCCTTCCGTTGCAAAGTTATGGCTGTTTAAAGTTTTGCCATATTTCAGATCGAATTGCGAGAGAACCAGACATCGTAAAACAATAATGATTAGCGTTTTGGAAAGCTGGTCGCGTGTAGAATTACTGTGCGAAGTTTCATGCTTCTAGCATTATTTTTACGGATTTCAGTATGCAAAGTTTGAGGGGTCTACGGCCTTCCGTTGCAAAGTTATGGCTGTTTAAAGTTTTGCCATCTTTCAGATCGAATTGCGAGAGAACCAGACATCGTACAACAATAATGATTAGCGTTTTGGAAAGCTGGTCGCGTGTAGAATTACTGTGCGAAGTTTCATGCTTCTAGCATTATTTTTACGGATTTCAGTATGCAAAGTTTGAGGGGTCTACGGCCTTCCGTTGCAAAGTTATGGCTGTTTAAAGTTTTGCCATCTTTCAGATCGAATTGCGAGAGAACCAGACATCGTACAACAATAATGATTAGCGTTTTGGAAAGCTGGTCGCGTGTAGAATTACTGTGCGAAGTTTCATGCTTCTAGCATTATTTTTACGGATTTCAGTATGCAAAGTTTGAGGGGTCTACGGCCTTCCGTTGCAAAGTTATGGCTGTTTAAAGTTTTGCCATCTTTCAGATCGAATTGCGAGAGAACCAGACATCGTACAACAATAATGATTAGCGTTTTGGAAAGCTGGTCGCGTGTAGAATTACTGTGCGAAGTTTCATGCTTCTAGCATTATTTTTACGGATTTCAGTATGCAAAGTTTGAGGGGTCTACGGCCTTCCGTTGCAAAGTTATGGCTGTTTAAAGTTTTGCCATATTTCAGATCGAATTGCGAGAGAACCAGACATCGTAAAACAATAATGATTAGCGTTTTGGAAAGCTGGTCGCGTGTAGAATTACTGTGCGAAGTTTCATGCTTCTAGCATTATTTTTACGGATTTCAGTATGCAAAGTTTGAGGGGTCTACGGCCTTCCGTTGCAAAGTTATGGCTGTTTAAAGTTTTGCCATCTTTCAGATCGAATTGCGAGAGAACCAGACATCGTAAAACAATAATGATTAGCGTTTTGGAAAGCTGGTCGCGTGTAGAATTACTGTGCGAAGTTTAATGCTTCTAGCATTACTTTTACGGATTTCAGTATGCAAAGTTTGAGGGGTCTACGGCCTTCCGTTGCAAAGTTATGGCTGTTTAAAGTTTTGCCATCTTTCAGATCGAATTGCGAGAGAACCAGACATCGTACAACAATAATGATTAGCGTTTTGGAAAGCTGGTCGCGTGTAGAATTACTGTGCGAAGTTTCATGCTTCTAGCATTATTTTTACGGATTTCAGTATGCAAAGTTTGAGGGGTCTACGGCCTTCCGTTGCAAAGTTATGGCTGTTTAAAGTTTTGCCATCTTTCAGATCGAATTGCGAGAGAACCAGACATCGTAAAACAATAATGATTAGCGTTTTGGAAAGCTGGTCGCGTGTAGAATTACTGTGCGAAGTTTCATGCTTCTAGCATTATTTTTACGGATTTCAGTATGCAAAGTTTGAGGGGTCTAC
Organism: Myopa testacea; assembly: GCA_949629155.1. Classification (NCBI taxonomy): domain Eukaryota; kingdom Metazoa; phylum Arthropoda; class Insecta; order Diptera; family Conopidae; genus Myopa; species Myopa testacea. The sequence goes on along the minus strand of OX451345.1, from coordinate 46,464,386 downwards.
GGCCTTCCGTTGCAAAGTTATGGCTGTTTAAAGTTTTGCCATATTTCAGATCGAATTGCGAGAGAACCAGACATCGTAAAACAATAATGATTAGCGTTTTGGAAAGCTGGTCGCGTGTAGAATTACTGTGCGAAGTTTCATGCTTCTAGCATTATATTTACGGATTTCAGTATGCAAAGTTTGAGGGGGTCTACGGCCTTCCGTTGCAAAGTTATGGCTGTTTAAAGTTTTGCCATCTTTCAGATCGAATTCCGAGAGAACCAGACATCGTACAACAATAATGATTAGCGTTTTGGAAAGCTGGTCGCGTGTAGAATTACTGTGCGAAGTTTCATGCTTCTAGCATTATTTTTACGGATTTCAGTATGCAAAGTTTGAGGGGTCTACGGCCTTCCGTTGCAAAGTTATGGCTGTTTAAAGTTTTGCCATCTTTCAGATCGAATTGCGAGAGAACCAGACATCGTACAACAATAATGATTAGCGTTTTGGAAAGCTGGTCGCGTGTAGAATTACTGTGCGAAGTTTCATGCTTCTAGCATTATTTTTACGGATTTCAGTATGCAAAGTTTGAGGGGTCTACGGCCTTCCGTTGCAAAGTTATGGCTGTTTAAAGTTTTGCCATCTTTCAGATCGAATTGCGAGAGAACCAGACATCGTACAACAATAATGATTAGCGTTTTGGAAAGCTGGTCGCGTGTAGAATTACTGTGCGAAGTTTCATGCTTCTAGCATTATTTTTACGGATTTCAGTATGCAAAGTTTGAGGGGTCTACGGCCTTCCGTTGCAAAGTTATGGCTGTTTAAAGTTTTGCCATATTTCAGATCGAATTGCGAGAGAACCAGACATCGTAAAACAATAATGATTAGCGTTTTGGAAAGCTGGTCGCGTGTAGAATTACTGTGCGAAGTTTCATGCTTCTAGCATTATTTTTACGGATTTCAGTATGCAAAGTTTGAGGGGTCTACGGCCTTCCGTTGCAAAGTTATGGCTGTTTAAAGTTTTGCCATCTTTCAGATCGAATTGCGAGAGAACCAGACATCGTACAACAATAATGATTAGCGTTTTGGAAAGCTGGTCGCGTGTAGAATTACTGTGCGAAGTTTCATGCTTCTAGCATTATTTTTACGGATTTCAGTATGCACAGTTTGAGGGGTCTACGGCCTTCCGTTGCAAAGTTATGGCTGTTTAAAGTTTTGCCATCTTTCAGATCGAATTGCGAGAGAACCAGACATCGTACAACAATAATGATTAGCGTTTTGGAAAGCTGGTCGCGTGTAGAATTACTGTGCGAAGTTTCATGCTTCTAGCATTATTTTTACGGATTTCAGTATGCAAAGTTTGAGGGGTCTACGGCCTTCCGTTGCAAAGTTATGGCTGTTTAAAGTTTTGCCATCTTTCAGATCGAATTGCGAGAGAACCAGACATCGTACAACAATAATGATTAGCGTTTTGGAAAGCTGGTCGCGTGTAGAATTACTGTGCGAAGTTTCACGCTTCTAGCATTATTTTTACGGATTTCAGTATGCAAAGTTTGAGGGGTCTACGGCCTTCCGTTGCAAAGTTATGGCTGTTTAAAGTTTTGCCATCTTTCAGATCGAATTGCGAGAGAACCAGACATCGTACAACAATAATGATTAGCGTTTTGGAAAGCTGGTCGCGTGTAGAATTACTGTGCGAAGTTTCATGCTTCTAGCATTATTTTTACGGATTTCAGTATGCAAAGTTTGAGGGGTCTACGGCCTTCCGTTGCAAAGTTATGGCTGTTTAAAGTTTTGCCATCTTTCAGATCGAATTGCGAGAGAACCAGACATCGTACAACAATAATGATTAGCGTTTTGGAAAGCTGGTCGCGTGTAGAATTACTGTGCGAAGTTTCATGCTTCTAGCATTATTTTTACGGATTTCAGTATGCAAAGTTTGAGGGGTCTACGGCCTTCCGTTGCAAAGTTATGGCTGTTTAAAGTTTTGCCATCTTTCAGATCGAATTGCGAGAGAACCAGACATCGTACAACAATAATGATTAGCGTTTTGGAAAGCTGGTCGCGTGTAGAATTACTGTGCGAAGTTTCATGCTTCTAGCATTATTTTTACGGATTTCAGTATGCAAAGTTTGAGGGGTCTACGGCCTTCCGTTGCAAAGTTATGGCTGTTTAAAGTTTTGCCATATTTCAGATCGAATTGCGAGAGAACCAGACATCGTAAAACAATAATGATTAGCGTTTTGGAAAGCTGGTCGCGTGTAGAATTACTGTGCGAAGTTTCATGCTTCTAGCATTATTTTTACGGATTTCAGTATGCAAAGTTTGAGGGGTCTACGGCCTTCCGTTGCAAAGTTATGGCTGTTTAAAGTTTTGCCATCTTTCAGATCGAATTGCGAGAGAACCAGACATCGTACAACAATAATGATTAGCGTTTTGGAAAGCTGGTCGCGTGTAGAATTACTGTGCGAAGTTTCATGCTTCTAGCATTATTTTTACGGATTTCAGTATGCAAAGTTTGAGGGGTCTACGGCCTTCCGTTGCAAAGTTATGGCTGTTTAAAGTTTTGCCATCTTTCAGATCGAATTGCGAGAGAACCAGACATCGTACAACAATAATGATTAGCGTTTTGGAAAGCTGGTCGCGTGTAGAATTACTGTGCGAAGTTTCACGCTTCTAGCATTATTTTTACGGATTTCAGTATGCAAAGTTTGAGGGGTCTACGGCCTTCCGTTGCAAAGTTATGGCTGTTTAAAGTTTTGCCATCTTTCAGATCGAATTGCGAGAGAACCAGACATCGTACAACAATAATGATTAGCGTTTTGGAAAGCTGGTCGCGTGTAGAATTACTGTGCGAAGTTTCATGCTTCTAGCATTATTTTTACGGATTTCAGTATGCAAAGTTTGAGGGGTCTACGGCCTTCCGTTGCAAAGTTATGGCTGTTTAAAGTTTTGCCATCTTTCAGATCGAATTGCGAGAGAACCAGACATCGTACAACAATAATGATTAGCGTTTTGGAAAGCTGGTCGCGTGTAGAATTACTGTGCGAAGTTTCATGCTTCTAGCATTATTTTTACGGATTTCAGTATGCAAAGTTTGAGGGGTCTACGGCCTTCCGTTGCAAAGTTATGGCTGTTTAAAGTTTTGCCATATTTCAGATCGAATTGCGAGAGAACCAGACATCGTAAAACAATAATGATTAGCGTTTTGGAAAGCTGGTCGCGTGTAGAATTACTGTGCGAAGTTTCATGCTTCTAGCATTATTTTTACGGATTTCAGTATGCAAAGTTTGAGGGGTCTACGGCCTTCCGTTGCAAAGTTATGGCTGTTTAAAGTTTTGCCATCTTTCAGATCGAATTGCGAGAGAACCAGACATCGTACAACAATAATGATTAGCGTTTTGGAAAGCTGGTCGCGTGTAGAATTACTGTGCGAAGTTTCATGCTTCTAGCATTATTTTTACGGATTTCAGTATGCAAAGTTTGAGGGGTCTACGGCCTTCCGTTGCAAAGTTATGGCTGTTTAAAGTTTTGCCATCTTTCAGATCGAATTGCGAGAGAACCAGACATCGTACAACAATAATGATTAGCGTTTTGGAAAGCTGGTCGCGTGTAGAATTACTGTGCGAAGTTTCACGCTTCTAGCATTATTTTTACGGATTTCAGTATGCAAAGTTTGAGGGGTCTACGGCCTTCCGTTGCAAAGTTATGGCTGTTTAAAGTTTTGCCATCTTTCAGATCGAATTGCGAGAGAACCAGACATCGTACAACAATAATGATTAGCGTTTTGGAAAGCTGGTCGCGTGTAGAATTACTGTGCGAAGTTTCATGCTTCTAGCATTATTTTTACGGATTTCAGTATGCAAAGTTTGAGGGGTCTACGGCCTTCCGTTGCAAAGTTATGGCTGTTTAAAGTTTTGCCATCTTTCAGATCGAATTGCGAGAGAACCAGACATCGTAAAACAATAATGATTAGCGTTTTGGAAAGCTGGTCGCGTGTAGAATTACTGTGCGAAGTTTAATGCTTCTAGCATTACTTTTACGGATTTCAGTATGCAAAGTTTGAGGGGTCTACGGCCTTCCGTTGCAAAGTTATGGCTGTTTAAAGTTTTGCCATCTTTCAGATCGAATTGCGAGAGAACCAGACATCGTACAACAATAATGATTAGCGTTTTGGAAAGCTGGTCGCGTGTAGAATTACTGTGCGAAGTTTCATGCTTCTAGCATTATTTTTACGGATTTCAGTATGCAAAGTTTGAGGGGTCTACGGCCTTCCGTTGCAAAGTTATGGCTGTTTAAAGTTTTGCCATCTTTCAGATCGAATTGCGAGAGAACCAGACATCGTAAAACAATAATGATTAGCGTTTTGGAAAGCTGGTCGCGTGTAGAATTACTGTGCGAAGTTTCATGCTTCTAGCATTATTTTTACGGATTTCAGTATGCAAAGTTTGAGGGGTCTACGGCCTTCCGTTGCAAAGTTATGGCTGTTTAAAGTTTTGCCATATTTCAGATCGAATTGCGAGAGAACCAGACATCGTAAAACAATAATGATTAGCGTTTTGGAAAGCTGGTCGCGTGTAGAATTACTGTGCGAAGTTTCATGCTTCTAGCATTATATTTACGGATTTCAGTATGCAAAGTTTGAGGGGTCTACGGCCTTCCGTTGCAAAGTTATGGCTGTTTAAAGTTTTGCCATCTTTCAGATCGAATTCCGAGAGAACCAGACATCGTACAACAATAATGATTAGCGTTTTGGAAAGCTGGTCGCGTGTAGAATTACTGTGCGAAGTTTCATGCTTCTAGCATTATTTTTACGGATTTCAGTATGCAAAGTTTGAGGGGTCTACGGCCTTCCGTTGCAAAGTTATGGCTGTTTAAAGTTTTGCCATCTTTCAGATCGAATTGCGAGAGAACCAGACATCGTACAACAATAATGATTAGCGTTTTGGAAAGCTGGTCGCGTGTAGAATTACTGTGCGAAGTTTCATGCTTCTAGCATTATTTTTACGGATTTCAGTATGCAAAGTTTGAGGGGTCTACGGCCTTCCGTTGCAAAGTTATGGCTGTTTAAAGTTTTGCCATCTTTCAGATCGAATTGCGAGAGAACCAGACATCGTACAACAATAATGATTAGCGTTTTGGAAAGCTGGTCGCGTGTAGAATTACTGTGCGAAGTTTCATGCTTCTAGCATTATTTTTACGGATTTCAGTATGCAAAGTTTGAGGGGTCTACGGCCTTCCGTTGCAAAGTTATGGCTGTTTAAAGTTTTGCCATATTTCAGATCGAATTGCGAGAGAACCAGACATCGTAAAACAATAATGATTAGCGTTTTGGAAAGCTGGTCGCGTGTAGAATTACTGTGCGAAGTTTCATGCTTCTAGCATTATTTTTACGGATTTCAGTATGCAAAGTTTGAGGGGTCTACGGCCTTCCGTTGCAAAGTTATGGCTGTTTAAAGTTTTGCCATCTTTCAGATCGAATTGCGAGAGAACCAGACATCGTACAACAATAATGATTAGCGTTTTGGAAAGCTGGTCGCGTGTAGAATTACTGTGCGAAGTTTCATGCTTCTAGCATTATTTTTACGGATTTCAGTATGCACAGTTTGAGGGGTCTACGGCCTTCCGTTGCAAAGTTATGGCTGTTTAAAGTTTTGCCATCTTTCAGATCGAATTGCGAGAGAACCAGACATCGTACAACAATAATGATTAGCGTTTTGGAAAGCTGGTCGCGTGTAGAATTACTGTGCGAAGTTTCATGCTTCTAGCATTATTTTTACGGATTTCAGTATGCAAAGTTTGAGGGGTCTACGGCCTTCCGTTGCAAAGTTATGGCTGTTTAAAGTTTTGCCATCTTTCAGATCGAATTGCGAGAGAACCAGACATCGTACAACAATAATGATTAGCGTTTTGGAAAGCTGGTCGCGTGTAGAATTACTGTGCGAAGTTTCACGCTTCTAGCATTATTTTTACGGATTTCAGTATGCAAAGTTTGAGGGGTCTACGGCCTTCCGTTGCAAAGTTATGGCTGTTTAAAGTTTTGCCATCTTTCAGATCGAATTGCGAGAGAACCAGACATCGTACAACAATAATGATTAGCGTTTTGGAAAGCTGGTCGCGTGTAGAATTACTGTGCGAAGTTTCATGCTTCTAGCATTATTTTTACGGATTTCAGTATGCAAAGTTTGAGGGGTCTACGGCCTTCCGTTGCAAAGTTATGGCTGTTTAAAGTTTTGCCATCTTTCAGATCGAATTGCGAGAGAACCAGACATCGTACAACAATAATGATTAGCGTTTTGGAAAGCTGGTCGCGTGTAGAATTACTGTGCGAAGTTTCATGCTTCTAGCATTATTTTTACGGATTTCAGTATGCAAAGTTTGAGGGGTCTACGGCCTTCCGTTGCAAAGTTATGGCTGTTTAAAGTTTTGCCATCTTTCAGATCGAATTGCGAGAGAACCAGACATCGTACAACAATAATGATTAGCGTTTTGGAAAGCTGGTCGCGTGTAGAATTACTGTGCGAAGTTTCATGCTTCTAGCATTATTTTTACGGATTTCAGTATGCAAAGTTTGAGGGGTCTACGGCCTTCCGTTGCAAAGTTATGGCTGTTTAAAGTTTTGCCATATTTCAGATCGAATTGCGAGAGAACCAGACATCGTAAAACAATAATGATTAGCGTTTTGGAAAGCTGGTCGCGTGTAGAATTACTGTGCGAAGTTTCATGCTTCTAGCATTATTTTTACGGATTTCAGTATGCAAAGTTTGAGGGGTCTACGGCCTTCCGTTGCAAAGTTATGGCTGTTTAAAGTTTTGCCATCTTTCAGATCGAATTGCGAGAGAACCAGACATCGTACAACAATAATGATTAGCGTTTTGGAAAGCTGGTCGCGTGTAGAATTACTGTGCGAAGTTTCATGCTTCTAGCATTATTTTTACGGATTTCAGTATGCAAAGTTTGAGGGGTCTACGGCCTTCCGTTGCAAAGTTATGGCTGTTTAAAGTTTTGCCATCTTTCAGATCGAATTGCGAGAGAACCAGACATCGTACAACAATAATGATTAGCGTTTTGGAAAGCTGGTCGCGTGTAGAATTACTGTGCGAAGTTTCACGCTTCTAGCATTATTTTTACGGATTTCAGTATGCAAAGTTTGAGGGGTCTACGGCCTTCCGTTGCAAAGTTATGGCTGTTTAAAGTTTTGCCATCTTTCAGATCGAATTGCGAGAGAACCAGACATCGTACAACAATAATGATTAGCGTTTTGGAAAGCTGGTCGCGTGTAGAATTACTGTGCGAAGTTTCATGCTTCTAGCATTATTTTTACGGATTTCAGTATGCAAAGTTTGAGGGGTCTACGGCCTTCCGTTGCAAAGTTATGGCTGTTTAAAGTTTTGCCATCTTTCAGATCGAATTGCGAGAGAACCAGACATCGTACAACAATAATGATTAGCGTTTTGGAAAGCTGGTCGCGTGTAGAATTACTGTGCGAAGTTTCATGCTTCTAGCATTATTTTTACGGATTTCAGTATGCAAAGTTTGAGGGGTCTACGGCCTTCCGTTGCAAAGTTATGGCTGTTTAAAGTTTTGCCATATTTCAGATCGAATTGCGAGAGAACCAGACATCGTAAAACAATAATGATTAGCGTTTTGGAAAGCTGGTCGCGTGTAGAATTACTGTGCGAAGTTTCATGCTTCTAGCATTATTTTTACGGATTTCAGTATGCAAAGTTTGAGGGGTCTACGGCCTTCCGTTGCAAAGTTATGGCTGTTTAAAGTTTTGCCATCTTTCAGATCGAATTGCGAGAGAACCAGACATCGTACAACAATAATGATTAGCGTTTTGGAAAGCTGGTCGCGTGTAGAATTACTGTGCGAAGTTTCATGCTTCTAGCATTATTTTTACGGATTTCAGTATGCAAAGTTTGAGGGGTCTACGGCCTTCCGTTGCAAAGTTATGGCTGTTTAAAGTTTTGCCATCTTTCAGATCGAATTGCGAGAGAACCAGACATCGTACAACAATAATGATTAGCGTTTTGGAAAGCTGGTCGCGTGTAGAATTACTGTGCGAAGTTTCACGCTTCTAGCATTATTTTTACGGATTTCAGTATGCAAAGTTTGAGGGGTCTACGGCCTTCCGTTGCAAAGTTATGGCTGTTTAAAGTTTTGCCATCTTTCAGATCGAATTGCGAGAGAACCAGACATCGTACAACAATAATGATTAGCGTTTTGGAAAGCTGGTCGCGTGTAGAATTACTGTGCGAAGTTTCATGCTTCTAGCATTATTTTTACGGATTTCAGTATGCAAAGTTTGAGGGGTCTACGGCCTTCCGTTGCAAAGTTATGGCTGTTTAAAGTTTTGCCATCTTTCAGATCGAATTGCGAGAGAACCAGACATCGTACAACAATAATGATTAGCGTTTTGGAAAGCTGGTCGCGTGTAGAATTACTGTGCGAAGTTTCATGCTTCTAGCATTATTTTTACGGATTTCAGTATGCAAAGTTTGAGGGGTCTACGGCCTTCCGTTGCAAAGTTATGGCTGTTTAAAGTTTTGCCATCTTTCAGATCGAATTGCGAGAGAACCAGACATCGTACAACAATAATGATTAGCGTTTTGGAAAGCTGGTCGCGTGTAGAATTACTGTGCGAAGTTTCATGCTTCTAGCATTATTTTTACGGATTTCAGTATGCAAAGTTTGAGGGGTCTACGGCCTTCCGTTGCAAAGTTATGGCTGTTTAAAGTTTTGCCATCTTTCAGATCGAATTGCGAGAGAACCAGACATCGTACAACAATAATGATTAGCGTTTTGGAAAGCTGGTCGCGTGTAGAATTACTGTGCGAAGTTTCATGCTACTAGCATTATTTTTACGGATTTCAGTATGCAAAGTTTGAGGGGTCTACGGCCTTCCGTTGCAAAGTTATGGCTGTTTAAAGTTTTGCCATCTTTCAGATCGAATTGCGAGAGAACCAGACATCGTACAACAATAATGATTAGCGTTTTGGAAAGCTGGTCGCGTGTAGAATTACTGTGCGAAGTTTCATGCTTCTAGCATTATTTTTACGGATTTCAGTATGCAAAGTTTGAGGGGTCTACGGCCTTCCGTTGCAAAGTTATGGCTGTTTAAAGTTTTGCCATATTTCAGATCGAATTGCGAGAGAACCAGACATCGTAAAACAATAATGATTAGCGTTTTGGAAAGCTGGTCGCGTGTAGAATTACTGTGCGAAGTTTCACGCTTCTAGCATTATTTTTACGGATTTCAGTATGCAAAGTTTGAGGGGTCTACGGCCTTCCGTTGCAAAGTTATGGCTGTTTAAAGTTTTGCCATCTTTCAGATCGAATTACGAGAGAACCAGACATCGTACAACAATAATGATTAGCGTTTTGGAAAGCTGGTCGCGTGTAGAATTACTGTGCGAAGTTTCATGCTTCTAGCATTATTTTTACGGATTTCAGTATGCAAAGTTTGAGGGGTCTACGGCCTTCCGTTGCAAAGTTATGGCTGTTTAAAGTTTTGCCATCTTTCAGATCGAATTACGAGAGAACCAGACATCGTAAAACAATAATGATTAGCGTTTTGGAAAGCTGGTCGCGTGTAGAATTACTATGCGAAGTTTCATGCTTCTAGCATTATTTTTACGGATTTCAGTATGCAAAGTTTGAGGGGTCTACGGCCTTCCGTTGCAAAGTTATGGCTGTTTAAAGTTTTGCCATCTTTCAGATCGAATTACGAGAGAACCAGACATCGTAAAACAATAATGATTAGCGTTTTGGAAAGCTGGTCGCGTGTAGAATTACTGTGCGAAGTTTCATGCTTCTAGCATTATTTTTACGGATTTCAGTATGCAAAGTTTGAGGGGTCTACGGCCTTCCGTTGCAAAGTTATGGCTGTTTAAAGTTTTGCCATCTTTCAGATCGAATTACGAGAGAACCAGACATCGTAAAACAATAATGATTAGCGTTTTGGAAAGCTGGTCGCGTGTAGAATTACTGTGCGAAGTTTCATGCTTCTAGCATTATTTTTACGGATTTCAGTATGCAAAGTTTGAGCGGTCTACGGCCTTCCGTTGCAAAGTTATGGCTGTTTAAAGTTTTGCCATCTTTCAGATCGAATTGCGAGAGAACCAGACATCGTAAAACAATAATGATTAGCGTTTTGGAAAGCTGGTCGCGTGTAGAATTACTATGCGAAGTTTCATGCTTCTAGCATTATTTTTACGGATTTCAGTATGCAAAGTTTGAGGGGTCTACGGCCTTCCGTTGCAAAGTTATGGCTGTTTAAAGTTTTGCCATCTTTCAGATCGAATTACGAGAGAACCAGACATCGTAAAACAATAATGATTAGCGTTTTGGAAAGCTGGTCGCGTGTAGAATTACTGTGCGAAGTTTCATGCTTCTAGCATTATTTTTACGGATTTCAGTATGCAAAGTTTGAGCGGTCTACGGCCTTCCGTTGCAAAGTTATGGCTGTTTAAAGTTTTGCCATCTTTCAGATCGAATTACGAGAGAACCAGACATCGTAAAACAATAATGATTAGCGTTTTGGAAAGCTGGTCGCGTGTAGAATTACTATGCGAAGTTTCATGCTTCTAGCATTATTTTTACGGATTTCAGTATGCAAAGTTTGAGGGGTCTACGGCCTTCCGTTGCAAAGTTATGGCTGTTTAAAGTTTTGCCATCTTTCAGATCGAATTACGAGAGAACCAGACATCGTAAAACAATAATGATTAGCGTTTTGGAAAGCTGGTCGCGTGTAGAATTACTATGCGAAGTTTCATGCTTCTAGCATTATTTTTACGGATTTCAGTATGCAAAGTTTGAGGGGTCTACGGCCTTCCGTTGCAAAGTTATGGCTGTTTAAAGTTTTGCCATCTTTCAGATCGAATTACGAGAGAACCAGACATCGTAAAACAATAATGATTAGCGTTTTGGAAAGCTGGTCGCGTGTAGAATTACTGTGCGAAGTTTCATGCTTCTAGCATTATTTTTACGGATTTCAGTATGCAAAGTTTGAGGGGTCTACGGCCTTCCGTTGCAAAGTTATGGCTGTTTAAAGTTTTGCCATCTTTCAGATCGAATTGCGAGAGAACCAGACATCGTAAAACAATAATGATTAGCGTTTTGGAAAGCTGGTCGCGTGTAGAATTACTATGCGAAGTTTCATGCTTCTAGCATTATTTTTACGGATTTCAGTATGCAAAGTTTGAGGGGTCTACGGCCTTCCGTTGCAAAGTTATGGCTGTTTAAAGTTTTGCCATCTTTCAGATCGAATTACGAGAGAACCAGACATCGTAAAACAATAATGATTAGCGTTTTGGAAAGCTGGTCGCGTGTAGAATTACTGTGCGAAGTTTCATGCTTCTAGCATTATTTTTACGGATTTCAGTATGCAAAGTTTGAGCGGTCTACGGCCTTCCGTTGCAAAGTTATGGCTGTTTAAAGTTTTGCCATCTTTCAGATCGAATTGCGAGAGAACCAGACATCGTACAACAATAATGATTAGCGTTTTGGAAAGCTGGTCGCGTGTAGAATTACTGTGCGAAGTTTCATGCTTCTAGCATTATTTTTACGGATTTCAGTATGCAAAGTTTGAGGGGTCTACGGCCTTCCGTTGCAAAGTTATGGCTGTTTAAAGTTTTGCCATCTTTCAGATCGAATTGCGAGAGAACCAGACATCGTACAACAATAATGATTAGCGTTTTGGAAAGCTGGTCGCGTGTAGAATTACTGTGCGAAGTTTCATGCTTCTAGCATTATTTTTACGGATTTCAGTATGCAAAGTTTGAGGGGTCTACGGCCTTCCGTTGCAAAGTTATGGCTGTTTAAAGTTTTGCCATCTTTCAGATCGAATTGCGAGAGAACCAGACATCGTACAACAATAATGATTAGCGTTTTGGAAAGCTGGTCGCGTGTAGAATTACTGTGCGAAGTTTCATGCTACTAGCATTATTTTTACGGATTTCAGTATGCAAAGTTTGAGGGGTCTACGGCCTTCCGTTGCAAAGTTATGGCTGTTTAAAGTTTTGCCATCTTTCAGATCGAATTGCGAGAGAACCAGACATCGTACAACAATAATGATTAGCGTTTTGGAAAGCTGGTCGCGTGTAGAATTACTGTGCGAAGTTTCATGCTTCTAGCATTATTTTTACGGATTTCAGTATGCAAAGTTTGAGGGGTCTACGGCCTTCCGTTGCAAAGTTATGGCTGTTTAAAGTTTTGCCATATTTCAGATCGAATTGCGAGAGAACCAGACATCGTAAAACAATAATGATTAGCGTTTTGGAAAGCTGGTCGCGTGTAGAATTACTGTGCGAAGTTTCACGCTTCTAGCATTATTTTTACGGATTTCAGTATGCAAAGTTTGAGGGGTCTACGGCCTTCCGTTGCAAAGTTATGGCTGTTTAAAGTTTTGCCATCTTTCAGATCGAATTGCGAGAGAACCAGACATCGTACAACAATAATGATTAGCGTTTTGGAAAGCTGGTCGCGTGTAGAATTACTATGCGAAGTTTCATGCTTCTAGCATTATTTTTACGGATTTCAGTATGCAAAGTTTGAGGGGTCTACGGCCTTCCGTTGCAAAGTTATGGCTGTTTAAAGTTTTGCCATCTTTCAGATCGAATTACGAGAGAACCAGACATCGTAAAACAATAATGATTAGCGTTTTGGAAAGCTGGTCGCGTGTAGAATTACTGTGCGAAGTTTCATGCTTCTAGCATTATTTTTACGGATTTCAGTATGCAAAGTTTGAGGGGTCTACGGCCTTCCGTTGCAAAGTTATGGCTGTTTAAAGTTTTGCCATCTTTCAGATCGAATTGCGAGAGAACCAGACATCGTACAACAATAATGATTAGCGTTTTGGAAAGCTGGTCGCGTGTAGAATTACTGTGCGAAGTTTCATGCTTCTAGCATTATTTTTACGGATTTCAGTATGCAAAGTTTGAGGGGTCTACGGCCTTCCGTTGCAAAGTTATGGCTGTTTAAAGTTTTGCCATCTTTCAGATCGAATTGCGAGAGAACCAGACATCGTACAACAATAATGATTAGCGTTTTGGAAAGCTGGTCGCGTGTAGAATTACTGTGCGAAGTTTCATGCTTCTAGCATTATTTTTACGGATTTCAGTATGCAAAGTTTGAGGGGTCTACGGCCTTCCGTTGCAAAGTTATGGCTGTTTAAAGTTTTGCCATCTTTCAGATCGAATTACGAGAGAACCAGACATCGTAAAACAATAATGATTAGCGTTTTGGAAAGCTGGTCGCGTGTAGAATTACTGTGCGAAGTTTCATGCTTCTAGCATTATTTTTACGGATTTCAGTATGCAAAGTTTGAGGGGTCTACGGCCTTCCGTTGCAAAGTTATGGCTGTTTAAAGTTTTGCCATCTTTCAGATCGAATTGCGAGAGAACCAGACATCGTACAACAATAATGATTAGCGTTTTGGAAAGCTGGTCGCGTGTAGAATTACTGTGCGAAGTTTCATGCTTCTAGCATTATTTTTACGGATTTCAGTATGCAAAGTTTGAGGGGTCTACGGCCTTCCGTTGCAAAGTTATGGCTGTTTAAAGTTTTGCCATCTTTCAGATCGAATTGCGAGAGAACCAGACATCGTACAACAATAATGATTAGCGTTTTGGAAAGCTGGTCGCGTGTAGAATTACTGTGCGAAGTTTCATGCTTCTAGCATTATTTTTACGGATTTCAGTATGCAAAGTTTGAGGGGTCTACGGCCTTCCGTTGCAAAGTTATGGCTGTTTAAAGTTTTGCCATCTTTCAGATCGAATTGCGAGAGAACCAGACATCGTACAACAATAATGATTAGCGTTTTGGAAAGCTGGTCGCGTGTAGAATTACTGTGCGAAGTTTCATGCTACTAGCATTATTTTTACGGATTTCAGTATGCAAAGTTTGAGGGGTCTACGGCCTTCCGTTGCAAAGTTATGGCTGTTTAAAGTTTTGCCATCTTTCAGATCGAATTGCGAGAGAACCAGACATCGTACAACAATAATGATTAGCATTTTGGAAAGCTGGTCGCATGTAGAATTACTGTGCGAAGTTTCATGCTTCTAGCATTATTTTTACGGATTTCAGTATGCAAAGTTTGAGGGGTCTACGGCCTTCCGTTGCAAAGTTATGGCTGTTTAAAGTTTTGCCATATTTCAGATCGAATTGCGAGAGAACCAGACATCGTAAAACAATAATGCATTAGCATTATTTTTACGGATTTCAGTATGCAAAGTTTGAGGGGTCTACGGCCTTCCGTTGCAAAGTTATGGCTGTTTAAAGTTTTGCCATCTTTCAGATCGAATTGCGAGAGAACCAGACATCGTAAAACAATAATGATTAGCGTTTTGGAAAGCTGGTCGCGTGTAGAATTACTGTGCGAAGTTTCATGCTTCTAGCATTATTTTTACGGATTTCAGTATGCAAAGTTTGAGGGGTCTACGGCCTTCCGTTGCAAAGTTATGGCTGTTTAAAGTTTTGCCATCTTTCAGATCGAATTGCGAGAGAACCAGACATCGTACAACAATAATGATTAGCGTTTTGGAAAGCTGGTCGCGTGTAGAATTACTGTGCGAAGTTTCACGCTTCTAGCATTATTTTTACGGATTTCAGTATGCAAAGTTTGAGGGGTCTACGGCCTTCCGTTGCAAAGTTATGGCTGTTTAAAGTTTTGCCATCTTTCAGATCGAATTGCGAGAGAACCAGACATCGTACAACAATAATGATTAGCGTTTTGGAAAGCTGGTCGCGTGTAGAATTACTGTGCGAAGTTTCATGCTTCTAGCATTATTTTTACGGATTTCAGTATGCAAAGTTTGAGGGGTCTACGGCCTTCCGTTGCAAAGTTATGGCTGTTTAAAGTTTTGCCATCTTTCAGATCGAATTACGAGAGAACCAGACATCGTAAAACAATAATGCATTAGCATTATTTTTACGGATTTCAGTATGCAAAGTTTGAGGGGTCTACGGCCTTCCGTTGCAAAGTTATGGCTGTTTAAAGTTTTGCCATCTTTCAGATCGAATTGCGAGAGAACCAGACATCGTACAACAATAATGATTAGCGTTTTGGAAAGCTGGTCGCGTGTAGAATTACTATGCGAAGTTTCATGCTTCTAGCATTATTTTTACGGATTTCAGTATGCAAAGTTTGAGGGGTCTACGGCCTTCCGTTGCAAAGTTATGGCTGTTTAAAGTTTTGCCATCTTTCAGATCGAATTACGAGAGAACCAGACATCGTAAAACAATAATGATTAGCGTTTTGGAAAGCTGGTCGCGTGTAGAATTACTATGCGAAGTTTCATGCTTCTAGCATTATTTTTACGGATTTCAGTATGCAAAGTTTGAGGGGTCTACGGCCTTCCGTTGCAAAGTTATGGCTGTTTAAAGTTTTGCCATCTTTCAGATCGAATTACGAGAGAACCAGACATCGTAAAACAATAATGATTAGCGTTTTGGAAAGCTGGTCGCGTGTAGAATTACTGTGCGAAGTTTCACGCTTCTAGCATTATTTTTACGGATTTCAGTATGCAAAGTTTGAGGGGTCTACGGCCTTCCGTTGCAAAGTTATGGCTGTTTAAAGTTTTGCCATCTTTCAGATCGAATTGCGAGAGAACCAGACATCGTACAACAATAATGATTAGCGTTTTGGAAAGCTGGTCGCGTGTAGAATTACTGTGCGAAGTTTCATGCTTCTAGCATTATTTTTACGGATTTCAGTATGCAAAGTTTGAGGGGTCTACGGCCTTCCGTTGCAAAGTTATGGCTGTTTAAAGTTTTGCCATCTTTCAGATCGAATTGCGAGAGAACCAGACATCGTACAACAATAATGATTAGCGTTTTGGAAAGCTGGTCGCGTGTAGAATTACTGTGCGAAGTTTCATGCTTCTAGCATTATTTTTACGGATTTCAGTATGCAAAGTTTGAGGGGTCTACGGCCTTCCGTTGCAAAGTTATGGCTGTTTAAAGTTTTGCCATCTTTCAGATCGAATTGCGAGAGAACCAGACATCGTACAACAATAATGATTAGCGTTTTGGAAAGCTGGTCGCGTGTAGAATTACTGTGCGAAGTTTCATGCTTCTAGCATTATTTTTACGGATTTCAGTATGCAAAGTTTGAGGGGTCTACGGCCTTCCGTTGCAAAGTTATGGCTGTTTAAAGTTTTGCCATCTTTCAGATCGAATTGCGAGAGAACCAGACATCGTAC
Source organism: Myopa testacea (assembly GCA_949629155.1). Classification (NCBI taxonomy): domain Eukaryota; kingdom Metazoa; phylum Arthropoda; class Insecta; order Diptera; family Conopidae; genus Myopa; species Myopa testacea. Next base: position 46,448,202 of record OX451345.1, on the reverse strand, counting down.
AACAATAATGATTAGCGTTTTGGAAAGCTGGTCGCGTGTAGAATTACTGTGCGAAGTTTCACGCTTCTAGCATTATTTTTACGGATTTCAGTATGCAAAGTTTGAGGGGTCTACGGCCTTCCGTTGCAAAGTTATGGCTGTTTAAAGTTTTGCCATCTTTAAGATCGAATTGCGAGAGAACCAGACATCGTACAACAATAATGATTAGCGTTTTGGAAAGCTGGTCGCGTGTAGAATTACTGTGCGAAGTTTCACGCTTCTAGCATTATTTTTACGGATTTCAGTATGCAAAGTTTGAGGGGTCTACGGCCTTCCGTTGCAAAGTTATGGCTGTTTAAAGTTTTGCCATCTTTCAGATCGAATTGCGAGAGAACCTGAGATCGTACAACAATAATGATTAGCGTTTTGGAAAGCTGGTCGCGTGTAGAATTACTGTGCGAAGTTGCATGCTTCTAGCACTGTTTTTACAGATTTTCAGTATGCAAAGTTTGAGGGGTCTACGGCCTTCCGTTGCAAAGTTATGGCTGTTTAAAGTTTTGCCATCTTTCAGATCGAATTGCGAGAGAACCAGAGATCGTACAACAGTAATGATTAGCGTTTTGGAAAGCTGGTCGCGTGTAGAATTACTGTGCGAAGTTTCATGCTTCTAGCATTGTTTTTACAGATTTTCAGTATGCAAAGTTTGAGGGGTCTACGGCCTTCCGTTGCAAAGTTATGGCTGTTTAAAGTTTTGCCATCTTTCAGATCGAATTGCCAGAGAACCAGAGATCGTACAACAATAATGATTAGCGTTTTGGAAAGCTGGTCGCGTGTAGAATTACTGTGCGAAGTTTCATGCTTCTAGCATTGTTTTTACAGATTTTCAGTATGCAAAGTTTGAGGGGTCTACGGCCTTCCGTTGCAAAGTTATGGCTGTTTAAAGTTTTGCCATCTTTCAGATCGAATTGCGATCGAGAACCAGAGATCGTACAACAGTAATGATTAGCGTTTTGGAAAGCTGGTCGCGTGTAGAATTACTGTGCGAAGTTTCATGCTTCTAGCATTATTTTTACGGATTTTCAGTATGCTAAGTTTGTGGGGTCTGCGGCTCTCCTTTGCGAAGTTATGGCTGTTTAAAGTTTTGCCATCTTTCAGATGGAATTGCGAGAGAACCAGACATCGTACAACAATAATGATTGGCGTTTTGGAAAGCTGGTCGCGTGTAGAATTACTGTGCGAAGTTGCATGCTTCTAGCACTGTTTTTACAGATTTTCAGTATGCAAAGTTTGAGGGGTCTACGGCCTTCCGTTGCAAAGTTATGGCTGTTTAAAGTTTTGCCATCTTTCAGATCGAATTGCGAGAGAACCAGACATCGTACAACAATAATGATTAGCGTTTTGGAAAGCTGGTCGCGTGTAGAATTACTGTGCGAAGTTTCACGCTTCTAGCATTATTTTTACGGATTTCAGTATGCAAAGTTTGAGGGGTCTACGGCCTTCCGTTGCAAAGTTATGGCTGTTTAAAGTTTTGCCATCTTTCAGATCGAATTGCGAGAGAACCAGACATCGTAAAACAATAATGATTAGCGTTTTGGAAAGCTGGTCGCGTGTAGAATTACTGTGCGAAATTTCACGCTTCTAGCATTATTTTTACGGATTTCAGTATGCAAAGTTTGAGGGGTCTACGGCCTTCCGTTGCAAAGTTATGGCTGTTTAAAGTTTTGCCATCTTTCAGATCGAATTGCGAGAGAACCAGACATCGTACAACAATAATGATTAGCGTTTTGGAAAGCTGGTCGCGTGTAGAATTACTGTGCGAAGTTTCATGCTTCTAGCATTATTTTTACGGATTTCAGTATGCAAAGTTTGAGGGGTCTACGGCCTTCCGTTGCAAAGTTATGGCTGTTTAAAGTTTTGCCATCTTTCAGATCGAATTGCGAGAGAACCAGACATCGTACAACAATAATGATTAGCGTTTTGGAAAGCTGGTCGCGTGTAGAATTACTGTGCGAAATTTCACGCTTCTAGCATTATTTTTACGGATTTCAGTATGCAAAGTTTGAGGGGTCTACGGCCTTCCGTTGCAAAGTTATGGCTGTTTAAAGTTTTGCCATCTTTCAGATCGAATTGCGAGAGAACCAGACATCGTACAACAATAATGATTAGCGTTTTGGAAAGCTGGTCGCGTGTAGAATTACTGTGCGAAATTTCACGCTTCTAGCATTATTTTTACGGATTTCAGTATGCAAAGTTTGAGGGGTCTACGGCCTTCCGTTGCAAAGTTATGGCTGTTTAAAGTTTTGCCATCTTTCAGATCGAATTGCGAGAGAACCAGACATCGTACAACAATAATGATTAGCGTTTTGGAAAGCTGGTCGCGTGTAGAATTACTGTGCGAAGTTTCATGCTTCTACCATTGTTTTTACAGATTTTCAGTATGCAAAGTTTGAGGGGTCTACGGCCTTCCGTTGCAAAGTTATGGCTGTTTAAAGTTTTGCCATCTTTCAGATGGAATTGCGAGAGAACCAGAGATCGTACAACAATAATGATTAGCGTTTTGGAAAGCTGGTCGCGTGTAGAATTACTGTGCGAAGTTGCATGCTTCTAGCACTGTTTTTACAGATTTTCAGTATGCAAAGTTTGAGGGGACTACGGCCTTCCGTTGCAAAGTTATGGCTGTTTAAAGTTTTGCCATCTTTCAGATCGAATTGCGAGAGAACCAGACATCGTACAACAATAATGATTAGCGTTTTGGAAAGCTGGTCGCGTGTAGAATTACTGTGCGAAGTTTCACGCTTCTAGCATTATTTTTACGGATTTCAGTATGCAAAGTTTGAGGGGTCTACGGCCTTCCGTTGCAAAGTTATGGCTGTTTAAAGTTTTGCCATCTTTCAGATCGAATTGCGAGAGAACCTGAGATCGTACAACAATAATGATTAGCGTTTTGGAAAGCTGGTCGCGTGTAGAATTACTGTGCGAAGTTGCATGCTTCTAGCACTGTTTTTACAGATTTTCAGTATGCAAAGTTTGAGGGGTCTACGGCCTTCCGTTGCAAAGTTATGGCTGTTTAAAGTTTTGCCATCTTTCAGATCGAATTGCGAGAGAACCAGAGATCGTACAACAGTAATGATTAGCGTTTTGGAAAGCTGGTCGCGTGTAGAATTACTGTGCGAAGTTTCATGCTTCTAGCATTGTTTTTACAGATTTTCAGTATGCAAAGTTTGAGGGGTCTACGGCCTTCCGTTGCAAAGTTATGGCTGTTTAAAGTTTTGCCATCTTTCAGATCGAATTGCCAGAGAACCAGAGATCGTACAACAATAATGATTAGCGTTTTGGAAAGCTGGTCGCGTGTAGAATTACTGTGCGAAGTTTCATGCTTCTAGCATTGTTTTTACAGATTTTCAGTATGCAAAGTTTGAGGGGTCTACGGCCTTCCGTTGCAAAGTTATGGCTGTTTAAAGTTTTGCCATCTTTCAGATCGAATTGCGATCGAGAACCAGAGATCGTACAACAGTAATGATTAGCGTTTTGGAAAGCTGGTCGCGTGTAGAATTACTGTGCGAAGTTTCATGCTTCTAGCATTATTTTTACGGATTTTCAGTATGCTAAGTTTGTGGGGTCTGCGGCTCTCCTTTGCGAAGTTATGGCTGTTTAAAGTTTTGCCATCTTTCAGATGGAATTGCGAGAGAACCAGACATCGTACAACAATAATGATTGGCGTTTTGGAAAGCTGGTCGCGTGTAGAATTACTGTGCGAAGTTGCATGCTTCTAGCACTGTTTTTACAGATTTTCAGTATGCAAAGTTTGAGGGGTCTACGGCCTTCCGTTGCAAAGTTATGGCTGTTTAAAGTTTTGCCATCTTTCAGATCGAATTGCGAGAGAACCAGACATCGTAAAACAATAATGATTAGCGTTTTGGAAAGCTGGTCGCGTGTAGAATTACTGTGCGAAATTTCACGCTTCTAGCATTATTTTTACGGATTTCAGTATGCAAAGTTTGAGGGGTCTACGGCCTTCCGTTGCAAAGTTATGGCTGTTTAAAGTTTTGCCATCTTTCAGATCGAATTGCGAGAGAACCAGACATCGTACAACAATAATGATTAGCGTTTTGGAAAGCTGGTCGCGTGTAGAATTACTGTGCGAAGTTTCATGCTTCTAGCATTATTTTTACGGATTTCAGTATGCAAAGTTTGAGGGGTCTACGGCCTTCCGTTGCAAAGTTATGGCTGTTTAAAGTTTTGCCATCTTTCAGATCGAATTGCGAGAGAACCAGACATCGTACAACAATAATGATTAGCGTTTTGGAAAGCTGGTCGCGTGTAGAATTACTGTGCGAAATTTCACGCTTCTAGCATTATTTTTACGGATTTCAGTATGCAAAGTTTGAGGGGTCTACGGCCTTCCGTTGCAAAGTTATGGCTGTTTAAAGTTTTGCCATCTTTCAGATCGAATTGCGAGAGAACCAGACATCGTACAACAATAATGATTAGCGTTTTGGAAAGCTGGTCGCGTGTAGAATTACTGTGCGAAATTTCACGCTTCTAGCATTATTTTTACGGATTTCAGTATGCAAAGTTTGAGGGGTCTACGGCCTTCCGTTGCAAAGTTATGGCTGTTTAAAGTTTTGCCATCTTTCAGATCGAATTGCGAGAGAACCAGACATCGTACAACAATAATGATTAGCGTTTTGGAAAGCTGGTCGCGTGTAGAATTACTGTGCGAAGTTGCATGCTTCTAGCACTGTTTTTACAGATTTTCAGTATGCAAAGTTTGAGGGGACTACGGCCTTCCGTTGCAAAGTTATGGCTGTTTAAAGTTTTGCCATCTTTCAGATCGAATTGCGAGAGAACCAGACATCGTACAACAATAATGATTAGCGTTTTGGAAAGCTGGTCGCGTGTAGAATTACTGTGCGAAGTTTCATGCTTCTACCATTGTTTTTACAGATTTTCAGTATGCAAAGTTTGAGGGGTCTACGGCCTTCCGTTGCAAAGTTATGGCTGTTTAAAGTTTTGCCATCTTTCAGATGGAATTGCGAGAGAACCAGAGATCGTACAACAATAATGATTAGCGTTTTGGAAAGCTGGTCGCGTGTAGAATTACTGTGCGAAGTTGCATGCTTCTAGCACTGTTTTTACAGATTTTCAGTATGCAAAGTTTGAGGGGACTACGGCCTTCCGTTGCAAAGTTATGGCTGTTTAAAGTTTTGCCATCTTTCAGATCGAATTGCGAGAGAACCAGACATCGTACAACAATAATGATTAGCGTTTTGGAAAGCTGGTCGCGTGTAGAATTACTGTGCGAAGTTTCATGCTTCTAGCACTGTTTTTACAGATTTTCAGTATGCAAAGTTTGAGGGGTCTACGGCCTTCCGTTGCAAAGTTATGGCTGTTTAAAGTTTTGCCATCTTTCAGATGGAATTGCGAGAGAACCAGAGATCGTACAACAATAATGATTAGCGTTTTGGAAAGCTGGTCGCGTGTAGAATTACTGTGCGAAGTTGCATGCTTCTAGCACTGTTTTTACAGATTTTCAGTATGCAAAGTTTGAGGGGTCTACGGCCTTCCGTTGCAAAGTTATGGCTGTTTAAAGTTTTGCCATCTTTCAGATCGAATTGCGAGAGAACCAGACATCGTACAACAACAATGATTAGCGTTTTGGAAAGCTGGTCGCGTGTAGAATTACTGTGCGAAGTTTCATGCTTCTAGCATTATTTTTACGGATTTCAGTATGCAAAGTTTGAGGGGTCTACGGCCTTCCGTTGCAAAGTTATGGCTGTTTAAAGTTTTGCCATCTTTCAGATCGAATTGCGAGAGAACCAGACATCGTACAACAATAATGATTAGCGTTTTGGAAAGCTGGTCGCGTGTAGAATTACTGTGCGAAATTTCACGCTTCTAGCATTATTTTTACGGATTTCAGTATGCAAAGTTTGAGGGGTCTACGGCCTTCCGTTGCAAAGTTATGGCTGTTTAAAGTTTTGCCATCTTTCAGATCGAATTGCGAGAGAACCAGACATCGTACAACAATAATGATTAGCGTTTTGGAAAGCTGGTCGCGTGTAGAATTACTGTGCGAAATTTCACGCTTCTAGCATTATTTTTACGGATTTCAGTATGCAAAGTTTGAGGGGTCTACGGCCTTCCGTTGCAAAGTTATGGCTGTTTAAAGTTTTGCCATCTTTCAGATCGAATTGCGAGAGAACCAGACATCGTACAACAATAATGATTAGCGTTTTGGAAAGCTGGTCGCGTGTAGAATTACTGTGCGAAGTTTCATGCTTCTAGCACTGTTTTTACAGATTTTCAGTATGCAAAGTTTGAGGGGACTACGGCCTTCCGTTGCAAAGTTATGGCTGTTTAAAGTTTTGCCATCTTTCAGATCGAATTGCGAGAGAACCAGACATCGTACAACAATAATGATTAGCGTTTTGGAAAGCTGGTCGCGTGTAGAATTACTGTGCGAAGTTTCACGCTTCTAGCATTATTTTTACGGATTTCAGTATGCAAAGTTTGAGGGGTCTACGGCCTTCCGTTGCAAAGTTATGGCTGTTTAAAGTTTTGCCATCTTTCAGATCGAATTGCGAGAGAACCTGAGATCGTACAACAATAATGATTAGCGTTTTGGAAAGCTGGTCGCGTGTAGAATTACTGTGCGAAGTTGCATGCTTCTAGCACTGTTTTTACAGATTTTCAGTATGCAAAGTTTGAGGGGTCTACGGCCTTCCGTTGCAAAGTTATGGCTGTTTAAAGTTTTGCCATCTTTCAGATCGAATTGCGAGAGAACCAGAAATCGTACAACAGTAATGATTAGCGTTTTGGAAAGCTGGTCGCGTGTAGAATTACTGTGCGAAGTTTCATGCTTCTAGCATTGTTTTTACAGATTTTCAGTATGCAAAGTTTGAGGGGTCTACGGCCTTCCGTTGCAAAGTTATGGCTGTTTAAAGTTTTGCCATCTTTCAGATCGAATTGCCAGAGAACCAGAGATCGTACAACAATAATGATTAGCGTTTTGGAAAGCTGGTCGCGTGTAGAATTACTGTGCGAAGTTTCATGCTTCTAGCATTGTTTTTACAGATTTTCAGTATGCAAAGTTTGAGGGGTCTACGGCCTTCCGTTGCAAAGTTATGGCTGTTTAAAGTTTTGCCATCTTTCAGATCGAATTGCGATCGAGAACCAGAGATCGTACAACAGTAATGATTAGCGTTTTGGAAAGCTGGTCGCGTGTAGAATTACTGTGCGAAGTTTCATGCTTCTAGCATTATTTTTACGGATTTTCAGTATGCTAAGTTTGTGGGGTCTGCGGCTCTCCTTTGCGAAGTTATGGCTGTTTAAAGTTTTGCCATCTTTCAGATGGAATTGCGAGAGAACCAGACATCGTACAACAATAATGATTGGCGTTTTGGAAAGCTGGTCGCGTGTAGAATTACTGTGCGAAGTTGCATGCTTCTAGCACTGTTTTTACAGATTTTCAGTATGCAAAGTTTGAGGGGTCTACGGCCTTCCGTTGCAAAGTTATGGCTGTTTAAAGTTTTGCCATCTTTCAGATCGAATTGCGAGAGAACCAGACATCGTAAAACAATAATGATTAGCGTTTTGGAAAGCTGGTCGCGTGTAGAATTACTGTGCGAAATTTCACGCTTCTAGCATTATTTTTACGGATTTCAGTATGCAAAGTTTGAGGGGTCTACGGCCTTCCGTTGCAAAGTTATGGCTGTTTAAAGTTTTGCCATCTTTCAGATCGAATTGCGAGAGAACCAGACATCGTACAACAATAATGATTAGCGTTTTGGAAAGCTGGTCGCGTGTAGAATTACTGTGCGAAATTTCACGCTTCTAGCATTATTTTTACGGATTTCAGTATGCAAAGTTTGAGGGGTCTACGGCCTTCCGTTGCAAAGTTATGGCTGTTTAAAGTTTTGCCATCTTTCAGATCGAATTGCGAGAGAACCAGACATCGTACAACAATAATGATTAGCGTTTTGGAAAGCTGGTCGCGTGTAGAATTACTGTGCGAAGTTTCATGCTTCTACCATTGTTTTTACAGATTTTCAGTATGCAAAGTTTGAGGGGTCTACGGCCTTCCGTTGCAAAGTTATGGCTGTTTAAAGTTTTGCCATCTTTCAGATCGAATTGCGAGAGAACCAGACATCGTACAACAATAATGATTAGCGTTTTGGAAAGCTGGTCGCGTGTAGAATTACTGTGCGAAATTTCACGCTTCTAGCATTATTTTTACGGATTTCAGTATGCAAAGTTTGAGGGGTCTACGGCCTTCCGTTGCAAAGTTATGGCTGTTTAAAGTTTTGCCATCTTTCAGATCGAATTGCGAGAGAACCAGACATCGTACAACAATAATGATTAGCGTTTTGGAAAGCTGGTCGCGTGTAGAATTACTGTGCGAAATTTCACGCTTCTAGCATTATTTTTACGGATTTCAGTATGCAAAGTTTGAGGGGTCTACGGCCTTCCGTTGCAAAGTTATGGCTGTTTAAAGTTTTGCCATCTTTCAGATCGAATTGCGAGAGAACCAGACATCGTACAACAATAATGATTAGCGTTTTGGAAAGCTGGTCGCGTGTAGAATTACTGTGCGAAGTTTCATGCTTCTACCATTGTTTTTACAGATTTTCAGTATGCAAAGTTTGAGGGGTCTACGGCCTTCCGTTGCAAAGTTATGGCTGTTTAAAGTTTTGCCATCTTTCAGATCGAATTGCGAGAGAACCAGACATCGTACAACAATAATGATTAGCGTTTTGGAAAGCTGGTCGCGTGTAGAATTACTGTGCGAAGTTGCATGCTTCTAGCACTGTTTTTACAGATTTTCAGTATGCAAAGTTTGAGGGGACTACGGCCTTCCGTTGCAAAGTTATGGCTGTTTAAAGTTTTGCCATCTTTCAGATCGAATTGCGAGAGAACCAGACATCGTACAACAATAATGATTAGCGTTTTGGAAAGCTGGTCGCGTGTAGAATTACTGTGCGAAGTTTCATGCTTCTACCATTGTTTTTACAGATTTTCAGTATGCAAAGTTTGAGGGGTCTACGGCCTTCCGTTGCAAAGTTATGGCTGTTTAAAGTTTTGCCATCTTTCAGATGGAATTGCGAGAGAACCAGAGATCGTACAACAATAATGATTAGCGTTTTGGAAAGCTGGTCGCGTGTAGAATTACTGTGCGAAGTTGCATGCTTCTAGCACTGTTTTTACAGATTTTCAGTATGCAAAGTTTGAGGGGTCTACGGCCTTCCGTTGCAAAGTTATGGCTGTTTAAAGTTTTGCCATCTTTCAGATCGAATTGCGAGAGAACCAGACATCGTACAACAATAATGATTAGCGTTTTGGAAAGCTGGTCGCGTGTAGAATTACTGTGCGAAGTTTCACGCTTCTAGCATTATTTTTACGGATTTCAGTATGCAAAGTTTGAGGGGTCTACGGCCTTCCGTTGCAAAGTTATGGCTGTTTAAAGTTTTGCCATCTTTCAGATCGAATTGCGAGAGAACCAGACATCGTAAAACAATAATGATTAGCGTTTTGGAAAGCTGGTCGCGTGTAGAATTACTGTGCGAAATTTCACGCTTCTAGCATTATTTTTACGGATTTCAGTATGCAAAGTTTGAGGGGTCTACGGCCTTCCGTTGCAAAGTTATGGCTGTTTAAAGTTTTGCCATCTTTCAGATCGAATTGCGAGAGAACCAGACATCGTACAACAATAATGATTAGCGTTTTGGAAAGCTGGTCGCGTGTAGAATTACTGTGCGAAGTTTCATGCTTCTAGCATTGTTTTTACAGATTTTCAGTATGCAAAGTTTGAGGGGTCTACGGCCTTCCGTTGCAAAGTTATGGCTGTTTAAAGTTTTGCCATCTTTCAGATCGAATTGCGAGAGAACCAGACATCGTACAACAATAATGATTAGCGTTTTGGAAAGCTGGTCGCGTGTAGAATTACTGTGCGAAGTTTCACGCTTCTAGCATTATTTTTACGGATTTCAGTATGCAAAGTTTGAGGGGTCTACGGCCTTCCGTTGCAAAGTTATGGCTGTTTAAAGTTTTGCCATCTTTCAGATCGAATTGCGAGAGAACCAGACATCGTACAACAATAATGATTAGCGTTTTGGAAAGCTGGTCGCGTGTAGAATTACTGTGCGAAGTTGCATGCTTCTAGCACTGTTTTTACAGATTTTCAGTATGCAAAGTTTGAGGGGACTACGGCCTTCCGTTGCAAAGTTATGGCTGTTTAAAGTTTTGCCATCTTTCAGATCGAATTGCGAGAGAACCAGACATCGTACAACAATAATGATTAGCGTTTTGGAAAGCTGGTCGCGTGTAGAATTACTGTGCGAAGTTTCATGCTTCTAGCACTGTTTTTACAGATTTTCAGTATGCAAAGTTTGAGGGGTCTACGGCCTTCCGTTGCAAAGTTATGGCTGTTTTGCCATCTTTCAGATGGAATTGCGAGAGAACCAGAGATCGTACAACAATAATGATTAGCGTTTTGGAAAGCTGGTCGCGTGTAGAATTACTGTGCGAAGTTGCATGCTTCTAGCACTGTTTTTACAGATTTTCAGTATGCAAAGTTTGAGGGGTCTACGGCCTTCCGTTGCAAAGTTATGGCTGTTTAAAGTTTTGCCATCTTTCAGATCGAATTGCGAGAGAACCAGACATCGTACAACAATAATGATTAGCGTTTTGGAAAGCTGGTCGCGTGTAGAATTACTGTGCGAAGTTTCATGCTTCTACCATTGTTTTTACAGATTTTCAGTATGCAAAGTTTGAGGGGTCTACGGCCTTCCGTTGCAAAGTTATGGCTGTTTAAAGTTTTGCCATCTTTCAGATGGAATTGCGAGAGAACCAGAGATCGTACAACAATAATGATTAGCGTTTTGGAAAGCTGGTCGCGTGTAGAATTACTGTGCGAAGTTGCATGCTTCTAGCACTGTTTTTACAGATTTTCAGTATGCAAAGTTTGAGGGGTCTACGGCCTTCCGTTGCAAAGTTATGGCTGTTTAAAGTTTTGCCATCTTTCAGATCGAATTGCGAGAGAACCAGACATCGTACAACAATAATGATTAGCGTTTTGGAAAGCTGGTCGCGTGTAGAATTACTGTGCGAAGTTTCACGCTTCTAGCATTATTTTTACGGATTTCAGTATGCAAAGTTTGAGGGGTCTACGGCCTTCCGTTGCAAAGTTATGGCTGTTTAAAGTTTTGCCATCTTTCAGATCGAATTGCGAGAGAACCAGACATCGTAAAACAATAATGATTAGCGTTTTGGAAAGCTGGTCGCGTGTAGAATTACTGTGCGAAGTTTCATGCTTCTAGCATTGTTTTTACAGATTTTCAGTATGCAAAGTTTGAGGGGTCTACGGCCTTCCGTTGCAAAGTTATGGCTGTTTAAAGTTTTGCCATCTTTCAGATCGAATTGCGAGAGAACCAGACATCGTAAAACAATAATGATTAGCGTTTTGGAAAGCTGGTCGCGTGTAGAATTACTGTGCGAAGTTTCACGCTTCTAGCATTATTTTTACGGATTTCAGTATGCAAAGTTTGAGGGGTCTACGGCCTTCCGTTGCAAAGTTATGGCTGTTTAAAGTTTTGCCATCTTTCAGATCGAATTGCGAGAGAACCAGACATCGTAAAACAATAATGATTAGCGTTTTGGAAAGCTGGTCGCGTGTAGAATTACTGTGCGAAGTTGCATGCTTCTAGCATTGTTTTTACAGATTTTCAGTATGCAAAGTTTGAGGGGTCTACGGCCTTCCGTTGCAAAGTTATGGCTGTTTAAAGTTTTGCCATCTTTCAGATCGAATTGCGAGAGAACCAGACATCGTAAAACAATAATGATTAGCGTTTTGGAAAGCTGGTCGCGTGTAGAATTACTGTGCGAAGTTTCACGCTTCTAGCATTATTTTTACGGATTTCAGTATGCAAAGTTTGAGGGGTCTACGGCCTTCCGTTGCAAAGTTATGGCTGTTTAAAGTTTTGCCATCTTTCAGATCGAATTGCGAGAGAACCAGACATCGTAAAACAATAATGATTAGCGTTTTGGAAAGCTGGTCGCGTGTAGAATTACTGTGCGAAGTTTCACGCTTCTAGCATTATTTTTACGGATTTCAGTATGCAAAGTTTGAGGGGTCTACGGCCTTCCGTTGCAAAGTTATGGCTGTTTAAAGTTTTGCCATCTTTCAGATCGAATTGCGAGAGAACCAGACATCGTAAAACAATAATGATTAGCGTTTTGGAAAGCTGGTCGCGTGTAGAATTACTGTGCGAAGTTTCACGCTTCTAGCATTATTTTTACGGATTTCAGTATGCAAAGTTTGAGGGGTCTACGGCCTTCCGTTGCAAAGTTATGGCTGTTTAAAGTTTTGCCATCTTTCAGATCGAATTGCGAGAGAACCAGACATCGTAAAACAATAATGATTAGCGTTTTGGAAAGCTGGTCGCGTGTAGAATTACTGTGCGAAGTTGCATGCTTCTAGCATTGTTTTTACAGATTTTCAGTATGCAAAGTTTGAGGGGTCTACGGCCTTCCGTTGCAAAGTTATGGCTGTTTAAAGTTTTGCCATCTTTCAGATCGAATTGCGAGAGAACCAGACATCGTACAACAATAATGATTAGCGTTTTGGAAAGCTGGTCGCGTGTAGAATTACTGTGCGAAGTTGCATGCTTCTAGCACTGTTTTTACAGATTTTCAGTATGCAAAGTTTGAGGGGTCTACGGCCTTCCGTTGCAAAGTTATGGCTGTTTAAAGTTTTGCCATCTTTCAGATCGAATTGCGAGAGAACCAGACATCGTACAACAATAATGATTAGCGTTTTGGAAAGCTGGTCGCGTGTAGAATTACTGTGCGAAGTTTCACGCTTCTAGCATTATTTTTACGGATTTCAGTATGCAAAGTTTGAGGGGTCTACGGCCTTCCGTTGCAAAGTTATGGCTGTTTAAAGTTTTGCCATCTTTCAGATCGAATTGCGAGAGAACCAGACATCGTAAAACAATAATGATTAGCGTTTTGGAAAGCTGGTCGCGTGTAGAATTACTGTGCGAAATTTCACGCTTCTAGCATTATTTTTACGGATTTCAGTATGCAAAGTTTGAGGGGTCTACGGCCTTCCGTTGCAAAGTTATGGCTGTTTAAAGTTTTGCCATCTTTCAGATCGAATTGCGAGAGAACCAGACATCGTACAACAATAATGATTAGCGTTTTGGAAAGCTGGTCGCGTGTAGAATTACTGTGCGAAGTTTCATGCTTCTAGCATTGTTTTTACAGATTTTCAGTATGCAAAGTTTGAGGGGTCTACGGCCTTCCGTTGCAAAGTTATGGCTGTTTAAAGTTTTGCCATCTTTCAGATGGAATTGCGAGAGAACCAGAGATCGTACAACAATAATGATTAGCGTTTTGGAAAGCTGGTCGCGTGTAGAATTACTGTGCGAAGTTGCATGCTTCTAGCACTGTTTTTACAGATTTTCAGTATGCAAAGTTTGAGGGGTCTACGGCCTTCCGTTGCAAAGTTATGGCTGTTTAAAGTTTTGCCATCTTTCAGATCGAATTGCGAGAGAACCAGACATCGTACAACAATAATGATTAGCGTTTTGGAAAGCTGGTCGCGTGTAGAATTACTGTGCGAAGTTTCATGCTTCAAGCACTGTTTTTACAGATTTTCAGTATGCAAAGTTTGAGGGGTCTACGGCCTTCCGTTGCAAAGTTATGGCTGTTTAAAGTTTTGCCATCTTTCAGATGGAATTGCGAGAGAACCAGAGATCGTACAACAATAATGATTAGCGTTTTGGAAAGCTGGTCGCGTGTAGAATTACTGTGCGAAGTTTCATGCTTCTAGCATTATTTTTACGGATTTCAGTATGCAAAGTTTGAGGGGTCTACGGCCTTCCGTTGCAAAGTTATGGCTGTTTAAAGTTTTGCCATCTTTCAGATCGAATTGCGAGAGAACCAGACATCGTAAAACAATAATGATTAGCGTTTTGGAAAGCTGGTCGCGTGTAGAATTACTGTGCGAAGTTTCATGCTTCTAGCATTATTTTTACGGATTTCAGTATGCAAAGTTTGAGGGGTCTACGGCCTTCCGTTGCAAAGTTATGGCTGTTTAAAGTTTTGCCATCTTTCAGATCGAATTGCGAGAGAACCAGACATCGTACAACAATAATGATTAGCGTTTTGGAAAGCTGGTCGCGTGTAGAATTACTGTGCGAAGTTTCATGCTTCTAGCATTATTTTTACGGATTTCAGTATGCAAAGTTTGAGGGGTCTACGGCCTTCCCTTGCAAAGTTATGGCTGTTTAAAGTTTTGCCATCTTTCAGATCGAATTGCGAGAGTACCAGACATCGTACAACAATAATGATTAGCGTTTTGGAAAGCTGGTCGCGTGTAGAATTACTGTGCGAAGTTTCATGCTTCTAGCACTGTTTTTACAGATTTTCAGTATGCAAAGTTTGAGGGGTCTACGGCCTTCCGTTGCAAAGTTATGGCTGTTTAAAGTTTTGCCATCTTTCAGATCGAATTGCGAGAGAACCAGAGATCGTACAACAATAATGATTAGCGTTTTGGAAAGCTGGTCGCGTGTAGAATTACTGTGCGAAGTTTCATGCTTCTAGCATTGTTTTTACGGATTTCAGTATGCAAAGTTTGAGGGGTCTACGGCCTTCCGTTGCAAAGTTATGGCTGTTTAAAGTTTTGCCATCTTTCAGATCGAATTGCGAGAGAACCAGACATCGTACAACAATAATGATTAGCGTTTTGGAAAGCTGGTCGCGTGTAGAATTACTGTGCGAAGTTTCATGCTTCTAGCATTATTTTTACGGATTTCAGTATGCAAAGTTTGAGGGGTCTACGGCCTTCCGTTGCAAAGTTATGGCTGTTTAAAGTTTTGCCATCTTTCAGATGGAATTGCGAGAGAACCAGAGATCGTACAACAATAATGATTAGCGTTTTGGAAAGCTGGTCGCGTGTAGAATTACTGTGCGAAGTTGCATGCTTCTAGCACTGTTTTTACAGATTTTCAGTATGCAAAGTTTGAGGGGTCTACGGCCTTCCGTTGCAAAGTTATGGCTGTTTAAAGTTTTGCCATCTTTCAGATCGAATTGCGAGAGAACCAGACATCGTACAACAATAATGATTAGCGTTTTGGAAAGCTGGTCGCGTGTAGAATTACTGTGCGAAGTTTCACGCTTCTAGCATTATTTTTACGGATTTCAGTATGCAAAGTTTGAGGGGTCTACGGCCTTCCGTTGCAAAGTTACGGCTGTTTAAAGTTTTGCCATCTTTCAGATCGAATTGCGAGAGAACCAGACATCGTAAAACAATAATGATTAGCGTTTTGGAAAGCTGGTCGCGTGTAGAATTACTGTGCGAAGTTTCACGCTTCTAGCATTATTTTTACGGATTTCAGTATGCAAAGTTTGAGGGGTCTACGGCCTTCCGTTGCAAAGTTACGGCTGTTTAAAGTTTTGCCATCTTTCAGATCGAATTGCGAGAGAACCAGACATCGTAAAACAATAATGATTAGCGTTTTGGAAAGCTGGTCGCGTGTAGAATTACTGTGCGAAGTTTCATGCTTCTAGCATTGTTTTTACAGATTTTCAGTATGCAAAGTTTGAGGGGTCTACGGCCTTCCGTTGCAAAGTTATGGCTGTTTAAAGTTTTGCCATCTTTCAGATCGAATTGCGAGAGAACCAGACATCGTACAACAATAATGATTAGCGTTTTGGAAAGCTGGTCGCGTGTAGAATTACTGTGCGAAGTTTCATGCTTCTAGCATTGTTTTTACAGATTTTCAGTATGCAAAGTTTGAGGGGTCTACGGCCTTCTGTTGCAAAGTTATGGCTGTTTAAAGTTTTGCCATCTTTCAGATGGAATTGCGAGAGAACCAGAGATCGTACAACAATAATGATTAGCGTTTTGGAAAGCTGGTCGCGTGTAGAATTACTGTGCGAAGTTGCATGCTTCTAGCACTGTTTTTACAGATTTTCAGTATGCAAAGTTTGAGGGGTCTACGGCCTTCCGTTGCAAAGTTATGGCTGTTTAAAGTTTTGCCATCTTTCAGATCGAATTGCGAGAGAACCAGACATCGTACAACAATAATGATTAGCGTTTTGGAAAGCTGGTCGCGTGTAGAATTACTGTGCGAAGTTTCATGCTTCTAGCACTGTTTTTACAGATTTTCAGTATGCAAAGTTTGAGGGGTCTACGGCCTTCCGTTGCAAAGTTATGGCTGTTTAAAGTTTTGCCATCTTTCAGATGGAATTGCGAGAGAACCAGAGATCGTACAACAATAATGATTAGCGTTTTGGAAAGCTGGTCGCGTGTAGAATTACTGTGCGAAGTTGCATGCTTCTAGCACTGTTTTTACAGATTTTCAGTATGCAAAGTTTGAGGGGTCTACGGCCTTCCGTTGCAAAGTTATGGCTGTTTAAAGTTTTGCCATCTTTCAGATCGAATTGCGAGAGAACCAGACATCGTACAACAATAATGATTAGCGTTTTGGAAAGCTGGTCGCGTGTAGAATTACTGTGCGAAGTTTCATGCTTCTACCATTGTTTTTACAGATTTTCAGTATGCAAAGTTTGAGGGGTCTACGGCCTTCCGTTGCAAAGTTATGGCTGTTTAAAGTTTTGCCATCTTTCAGATCGAATTGCGAGAGAACCAGAGATCGTACAACAATAATGATTAGCGTTTTGGAAAGCTGGTCGCGTGTAGAATTACTGTGCGAAGTTGCATGCTTCTAGCACTGTTTTTACAGATTTTCAGTATGCAAAGTTTGAGGGGACTACGGCCTTCCGTTGCAAAGTTATGGCTGTTTAAAGTTTTGCCATCTTTCAGATCGAATTGCGAGAGAACCAGACATCGTACAACAATAATGATTAGCGTTTTGGAAAGCTGGTCGCGTGTAGAATTACTGTGCGAAGTTTCATGCTTCTAGCACTGTTTTTACAGATTTTCAGTATGCAAAGTTTGAGGGGTCTACGGCCTTCCGTTGCAAAGTTATGGCTGTTTAAAGTTTTGCCATCTTTCAGATGGAATTGCGAGAGAACCAGAGATCGTACAACAATAATGATTAGCGTTTTGGAAAGCTGGTCGCGTGTAGAATTACTGTGCGAAGTTGCATGCTTCTAGCACTGTTTTTACAGATTTTCAGTATGCAAAGTTTGAGGGGTCTACGGCCTTCCGTTGCAAAGTTATGGCTGTTTAAAGTTTTGCCATCTTTCAGATCGAATTGCGAGAGAACCAGACATCGTACAACAATAATGATTAGCGTTTTGGAAAGCTGGTCGCGTGTAGAATTACTGTGCGAAGTTTCACGCTTCTAGCATTATTTTTACGGATTTCAGTATGCAAAGTTTGAGGGGTCTACGGCCTTCCGTTGCAAAGTTATGGCTGTTTAAAGTTTTGCCATCTTTCAGATCGAATTGCGAGAGAACCAGACATCGTAAAACAATAATGATTAGCGTTTTGGAAAGCTGGTCGCGTGTAGAATTACTGTGCGAAATTTCACGCTTCTAGCATTATTTTTACGGATTTCAGTATGCAAAGTTTGAGGGGTCTACGGCCTTCCGTTGCAAAGTTATGGCTGTTTAAAGTTTTGCCATCTTTCAGATCGAATTGCGAGAGAACCAGACATCGTACAACAATAATGATTAGCGTTTTGGAAAGCTGGTCGCGTGTAGAATTACTGTGCGAAGTTTCATGCTTCTAGCATTGTTTTTACAGATTTTCAGTATGCAAAGTTTGAGGGGTCTACGGCCTTCCGTTGCAAAGTTATGGCTGTTTAAAGTTTTGCCATCTTTCAGATGGAATTGCGAGAGAACCAGAGATCGTACAACAATAATGATTAGCGTTTTGGAAAGCTGGTCGCGTGTAGAATTACTGTGCGAAGTTGCATGCTTCTAGCACTGTTTTTACAGATTTTCAGTATGCAAAGTTTGAGGGGTCTACGGCCTTCCGTTGCAAAGTTATGGCTGTTTAAAGTTTTGCCATCTTTCAGATCGAATTGCGAGAGAACCAGACATCGTACAACAATAATGATTAGCGTTTTGGAAAGCTGGTCGCGTGTAGAATTACTGTGCGAAGTTTCATGCTTCTAGCACTGTTTTTACAGATTTTCAGTATGCAAAGTTTGAGGGGTCTACGGCCTTCCGTTGCAAAGTTATGGCTGTTTAAAGTTTTGCCATCTTTCAGATGGAATTGCGAGAGAACCAGAGATCGTACAACAATAATGATTAGCGTTTTGGAAAGCTGGTCGCGTGTAGAATTACTGTGCGAAGTTTCATGCTTCTAGCATTATTTTTACGGATTTCAGTATGCAAAGTTTGAGGGGTCTACGGCCTTCCGTTGCAAAGTTATGGCTGTTTAAAGTTTTGCCATCTTTCAGATCGAATTGCGAGAGAACCAGACATCGTAAAACAATAATGATTAGCGTTTTGGAAAGCTGGTCGCGTGTAGAATTACTGTGCGAAGTTTCATGCTTCTAGCATTATTTTTACGGATTTCAGTATGCAAAGTTTGAGGGGTCTACGGCCTTCCGTTGCAAAGTTATGGCTGTTTAAAGTTTTGCCATCTTTCAGATCGAATTGCGAGAGAACCAGACATCGTACAACAATAATGATTAGCGTTTTGGAAAGCTGGTCGCGTGTAGAATTACTGTGCGAAGTTTCATGCTTCTAGCACTGTTTTTACAGATTTTCAGTATGCAAAGTTTGAGGGGTCTACGGCCTTCCGTTGCAAAGTTATGGCTGTTTAAAGTTTTGCCATCTTTCAGATCGAATTGCGAGAGAACCAGAGATCGTACAACAATAATGATTAGCGTTTTGGAAAGCTGGTCGCGTGTAGAATTACTGTGCGAAGTTTCATGCTTCTAGCATTGTTTTTACAGATTTTCAGTATGCAAAGTTTGAGGGGTCTACGGCCTTCCGTTGCAAAGTTATGGCTGTTTAAAGTTTTGCCATCTTTCAGATCGAATTGCGAGAGAACCAGAGATCGTACAACAATAATGATTAGCGTTTTGGAAAGCTGGTCGCGTGTAGAATTACTGTGCGAAGTTGCATGCTTCTAGCACTGTTTTTACAGATTTTCAGTATGCAAAGTTTGAGGGGTCTACGGCCTTCCGTTGCAAAGTTATGGCTGTTTAAAGTTTTGCCATCTTTCAGATCGAATTGCGAGAGAACCAGAGATCGTACAACAATAATGATTAGCGTTTTGGAAAGCTGGTCGCGTGTAGAATTACTGTGCGAAGTTGCATGCTTCTAGCACTGTTTTTACAGATTTTCAGTATGCAAAGTTTGAGGGGTCTACGGCCTTCCGTTGCAAAGTTATGGCTGTTTAAAGTTTTGCCATCTTTCAGATCGAATTGCGAGAGAACCAGAGATCGTACAACAATAATGATTAGCGTTTTGGAAAGCTGGTCGCGTGTAGAATTACTGTGCGAAGTTTCATGCTTCTAGCATTGTTTTTACAGATTTTCAGTATGCAAAGTTTGAGGGGTCTACGGCCTTCCGTTGCAAAGTTATGGCTGTTTAAAGTTTTGCCATCTTTCAGAGATCGTACCAGAACCAGAGATTGTACAACAATAATGATTAGCGTTTTGGAAAGCTGGTCGCGTGTAGAATTACTGTGCGAAGTTTCATGCTTCTAGCATTGTTTTTACAGATTTTCAGTATGCAAAGTTTGAGGGGTCTACGGCCTTCCGTTGCAAAGTTATGGCTGTTTAAAGTTTTGCCATCTTTCAGATCGAATTGCGAGAGAACCAGAGATCGTACAACAATAATGATTAGCGTTTTGGAAAGCTGGTCGCGTGTAGAATTACTGTGCGAAGTTTCATGCTTCTAGCATTATTTTTACGGATTTTCAGTATGCTAAGTTTGTGGGGTCTGCGGCTCTCCTTTGCGAAGTTATGGCTGTTTAAAGTTTTGCCATCTTTCAGATGGAATTGCGAGAGAACCAGACATCGTACAACAATAATGATTGGCGTTTTGGAAAGCTGGTCGCGTGTAGAATTACTGTGCGAAGTTGCATGCTTCTAGCACTGTTTTTACAGATTTTCAGTATGCAAAGTTT
Organism: Myopa testacea; assembly: GCA_949629155.1. Taxonomy (NCBI): domain Eukaryota; kingdom Metazoa; phylum Arthropoda; class Insecta; order Diptera; family Conopidae; genus Myopa; species Myopa testacea. The sequence continues at coordinate 46,428,161 of OX451345.1, read as the reverse complement.
GAGGGGTCTACGGCCTTCCGTTGCAAAGTTATGGCTGTTTAAAGTTTTGCCATCTTTCAGATCGAATTGCGAGAGAACCAGAGATCGTACAACAATAATGATTAGCGTTTTGGAAAGCTGGTCGCGTGTAGAATTACTGTGCGAAGTTGCATGCTTCTAGCACTGTTTTTACAGATTTTCAGTATGCAAAGTTTGAGGGGTCTACGGCCTTCCGTTGCAAAGTTATGGCTGTTTAAAGTTTTGCCATCTTTCAGATCGAATTGCGAGAGAACCAGAGATCGTACAACAATAATGATTAGCGTTTTGGAAAGCTGGTCGCGCGTAGAATTACTGTGCGAAGTTGCATGCTTCTAGCACTGTTTTTACAGATTTTCAGTATGCAAAGTTTGAGGGGTCTACGGCCTTCCGTTGCAAAGTTATGGCTGTTTAAAGTTTTGCCATCTTTCAGATCGAATTGCGAGAGAACCAGAGATCGTACAACAATAATGATTAGCGTTTTGGAAAGCTGGTCGCGTGTAGAATTACTGTGCGAAGTTGCATGCTTCTAGCACTGTTTTTACAGATTTTCAGTATGCAAAGTTTGAGGGGTCTACGGCCTTCCGTTGCAAAGTTATGGCTGTTTAAAGTTTTGCCATCTTTCAGATCGAATTGCGAGAGAACCAGAGATCGTACAACAATAATGATTAGCGTTTTGGAAAGCTGGTCGCGTGTAGAATTACTGTGCGAAGTTGCATGCTTCTAGCACTGTTTTTACAGATTTTCAGTATGCAAAGTTTGAGGGGTCTACGGCCTTCCGTTGCAAAGTTATGGCTGTTTAAAGTTTTGCCATCTTTCAGATCGAATTGCGAGAGAACCAGAGATCGTACAACAATAATGATTAGCGTTTTGGAAAGCTGGTCGCGTGTAGAATTACTGTGCGAAGTTGCATGCTTCTAGCACTGTTTTTACAGATTTTCAGTATGCAAAGTTTGAGGGGTCTACGGCCTTCCGTTGCAAAGTTATGGCTGTTTAAAGTTTTGCCATCTTTCAGATCGAATTGCGAGAGAACCAGAGATCGTACAACAATAATGATTAGCGTTTTGGAAAGCTAGTCGCGTGTAGAATTACTGTGCGAAGTTTCATGCTTCTAGCATTATTTTTACAGATTTTCAGTATGCAAAGTTTGAGGGGTCTACGGCCTTCCGTTGCAAAGTTATGGCTGTTTAAAGTTTTGCCATCTTTCAGATCGAATTGCGAGAGAACCAGAGATCGTACAACAATAATGATTAGCGTTTTGGAAAGCTGGTCGCGTGTAGAATTACTGTGCGAAGTTGCATGCTTCTAGCACTGTTTTTACAGATTTTCAGTATGCAAAGTTTGAGGGGTCTACGGCCTTCCGTTGCAAAGTTATGGCTGTTTAAAGTTTTGCCATCTTTCAGATCGAATTGCGAGAGAACCAGAGATCGTACAACAATAATGATTAGCGTTTTGGAAAGCTGGTCGCGTGTAGAATTACTGTGCGAAGTTTCATGCTTCTAGCATTGTTTTTACAGATTTTCAGTATGCAAAGTTTGAGGGGTCTACGGCCTTCCGTTGCAAAGTTATGGCTGTTTAAAGTTTTGCCATCTTTCAGATGGAATTGCGAGAGAACCAGAGATCGTACAACAATAATGATTAGCGTTTTGGAAAGCTGGTCGCGTGTAGAATTACTGTGCGAAGTTGCATGCTTCTAGCACTGTTTTTACAGATTTTCAGTATGCAAAGTTTGAGGGGTCTACGGCCTTCCGTTGCAAAGTTATGGCTGTTTAAAGTTTTGCCATCTTTCAGATGGAATTGCGAGAGAACCAGAGATCGTACAACAATAATGATTAGCGTTTTGGAAAGCTGGTCGCGTGTAGAATTACTGTGCGAAGTTTCATGCTTCTAGCATTGTTTTTAAAGATTTTCAGTATGCAAAGTTTGAGGGGTCTACGGCCTTCCGTTGCAAAGTTATGGCTGTTTAAAGTTTTGCCATCTTTCAGATCGAATTGCGAGAGAACCAGAGATCGTACAACAATAATGATTAGCGTTTTGGAAAGCTGGTCGCGTGTAGAATTACTGTGCGAAGTTTCATGCTTCTAGCATTGTTTTTACAGATTTTCAGTATGCAAAGTTTGAGGGGTCTACGGCCTTCCGTTGCAAAGTTATGGCTGTTTAAAGTTTTGCCATCTTTCAGAGATCGTACCAGAACCAGAGATCGTACAACAATAATGATTAGAGTTTTGGAAAGCTGGTCGCGTGTAGAATTACTGTGCGAAGTTTCATGCTTCTAGCGTTGTTTTTACAGATTTTCAGTATGCAAAGTTTGAGGGGTCTACGGCCTTCCGTTGCAAAGTTATGGCTGTTTAAAGTTTTGCCATCTTTCAGATCGAATTGCGAGAGAACCAGAGATCGTACAACAATAATGATTAGCGTTTTGGAAAGCTGGTCGCGTGTAGAATTACTGTGCGAAGTTGCATGCTTCTAGCACTGTTTTTACAGATTTTCAGTATGCAAAGTTTGAGGGGTCTACGGCCTTCCGTTGCAAAGTTATGGCTGTTTAAAGTTTTGCCATCTTTCAGAGATCGTACCAGAACCAGAGATCGTACAACAATAATGATTAGCGTTTTGGAAAGCTGGTCGCGTGTAGAATTACTGTGCGAAGTTTCATGCTTCTAGCATTGTTTTTACAGATTTTCAGTATGCAAAGTTTGAGGGGTCTACGGCCTTCCGTTGCAAAGTTATGGCTGTTTAAAGTTTTGCCATCTTTCAGATCGAATTGCGAGAGAACCAGAGATCGTACAACAATAATGATTAGCGTTTTGGAAAGCTGGTCGCGTGTAGAATTACTGTGCGAAGTTTCATGCTTCTAGCGTTGTTTTTACATATTTTCAGTATGCAAAGTTTGAGGGGTCTACGGCCTTCCGTTGCAAAGTTATGGCTGTTTAAAGTTTTGCCATCTTTCAGATCGAATTGCGAGAGAACCAGAGATCGTACAACAATAATGATTAGCGTTTTGGAAAGCTGGTCGCGTGTAGAATTACTGTGCGAAGTTGCATGCTTCTAGCACTGTTTTTACAGATTTTCAGTATGCAAAGTTTGAGGGGTCTACGGCCTTCCGTTGCAAAGTTATGGCTGTTTAAAGTTTTGCCATCTTTCAGAGATCGTACCAGAACCAGAGATCGTACAACAATAATGATTAGCGTTTTGGAAAGCTGGTCGCGTGTAGAATTACTGTGCGAAGTTTCATGCTTCTAGCGTTGTTTTTACATATTTTCAGTATGCAAAGTTTGAGGGGTCTACGGCCTTCCGTTGCAAAGTTATGGCTGTTTAAAGTTTTGCCATCTTTCAGATCGAATTGCGAGAGAACCAGAGATCGTACAACAATAATGATTAGCGTTTTGGAAAGCTGGCCGCGTGTAGAATTACTGTGCGAAGTTTCATGCTTCTAGCGTTGTTTTTACATATTTTCAGTATGCAAAGTTTGAGGGGTCTACGGCCTTCCGTTGCAAAGTTATGGCTGTTTAAAGTTTTGCCATCTTTCAGATCGAATTGCGAGAGAACCAGAGATCGTACAACAATAATGATTAGCGTTTTGGAAAGCTGGTCGCGTGTAGAATTACTGTGCGAAGTTTCATGCTTCTAGCACTGTTTTTACAGATTTTCAGTATGCAAAGTTTGAGGGGTCTACGGCCTTCCGTTGCAAAGTTATGGCTGTTTAAAGTTTTGCCATCTTTCAGAGATCGTACCAGAACCAGAGATCGTACAACAATAATGATTAGCGTTTTGGAAAGCTGGTCGCGTGTAGAATTACTGTGCGAAGTTTCATGCTTCTAGCATTGTTTTTACAGATTTTCAGTATGCAAAGTTTGAGGGGTCTACGGCCTTCCGTTGCAAAGTTATGGCTGTTTAAAGTTTTGCCATCTTTCAGATCGAATTGCGAGAGAACCAGAGATCGTACAACAATAATGATTAGCGTTTTGGAAAGCTGGTCGCGTGTAGAATTACTGTGCGAAGTTTCATGCTTCTAGCATTGTTTTTACAGATTTTCAGTATGCAAAG